>OX637511.1:20686751-21286751 GCA_951799955.1 Apamea anceps | reverse complement strand
TTGTTATCCTTTTTACGAGGATACTTTCTCCTATCTTATGATGATGATGATTACTTTCTCCTATCTTAAGGGCGTGAGAGGTTAGCTTGATTCCTCTATAATTTCCACAGTCAGCAACATCACCTTTATTCTTATAGAAAGGTATCAGGTTATTGGTTCTTCACATATACTTTGGTGGTTATAAGAATTTCGTTGAAAAGTTTAATCAACCATGCTATACCAGTATTTTTCAGTTTTTTTTCATAGCTCTGCTGGAATGTCGCTTGATCCCGTGGTTTTCCTCTTTTTTGGTAGTAATTGGCAGCATTACTAATTTCCTTTATTAATTTCTTTGGCTGTGGTTAACAATTTGCCGGATTAATCTTTAATATAATTATGTGTTACGTTTGATATCCTTACAAAAAACGAGTTTTTTTCGGTGTGTACTGTTACATATTGTACGGTGGTACGAAACCCTGCGTGTACGAGTCTGACTCGCACTTGGCCGCCTTTTTATCCTGTATTAATAAGAACTAAAGTTCTTAATAATGGATTACATTTATAGTCTAGCCTAACAGACTTAAGCAACTTATCTCTAACATATCTATTGTTTTACGTCATTGAATAAGATTTTTTACGATCTAGCTTTTGCCCGCGGATGCGCCCGCGGGTGCCGTGGATGTCGGAACATATCACGGGAATGTACTACCAGCTCTACCGTGGATTTTTACACAAAACCTTATTGAATCACTCCGTCTATTGGTGAAAATCATAATAATATGAAAATCCATTCGTTAGTTTTTGAGTTTATCGTGTTCAGACATACAGACAGACAGACGCGGCGCGGAGTGGGACGACGACTTTCTTTATCTGTTAGTGTTAGTGTAGTGTAGTAGGAGTGATAGTGATTAGTGTCAATTTGCATATCACTGCACCCACATACCTGCCGATCGATTCTATAAAAATATCACCGTGAAAAGTTAGGTGAAGTGAGCTTAGAGTGAGTTGTTTATAGTGTCAATCCCTAGCATTAGTTGGAATGACAGCTCACTCCACGCTCACTTCACCTAAGTTTTCACGGTGAGATGGTTACAGAATCGCACTGCTGTGACTTGAGTTTGGACTGCTGCAAGCGTGTGTTGTCGATCGGTGCTCGGTAGCTGCGGCCGCGCCGGCGGACGGCGGACGTGGTCGCATATCTCTGTGTAATGGCTACGTTATCGCGCGATACTGCCCGGTTTAGGATAATATGTTCCGATAATGTTCGATAGCGGCCGCCGGCGCAAAACTATTTCGTGATTGTGACACGACGATTCTACACAAAGGACACTTACAATCACAATGCCTTTATTTAGACAATTCAGCAATACTTATTCATTGCGTTATTTACGTTGGCAAGCCGACGAATTAAAAAAATATATTCACTAGCAATGAATTATGAACCCCTAGAAAATGAATGGGAGTGTAGTTGTAAGTCAGTGAGGTTCGCAATTGGGGCGCTGCCTGGTAGTATTTCTACAGACCTCTATGACATCCTTACCTTGTAAACATTAACCAGAAATACATATTTGCAAGTAGTCCACGGATATTCCGAAATGTCTTTCTTAATCTACTTGTGTCTCTAAAAATATTTGCCAGTCAGCAAGGTGGCAGACTACGGAGGACGTTATGTTTAAAGTAGGTATGGTTATATTTGGTGTAACTACTGCCGGCGTACCTACCTACATGAAGAAGCAATTATTGTACCGCACTCCATAGATTAATTTGACTTTTTTATGGTTTATGAGCTGCATGCATCTTATGCAGGTGTTACAGCTAAGTTTGTTGTTTCTACGTTAATAAAATTTATCAAAAATCTGCATTGCTGCATGTGTGTGACGCGGGGTGAAGGAGACGTGTGAGGGACGGGTGCGGGGTGCGGGGTGCGGGGTGCGGGGTGCGGGCACACATGACAACAGTGCACACGGTCTCATGTCCATTTGGTGGATGGGCGGTCGGCGACCCCGGCCGGCCGTGGGCGCCGCGATAAACTTTATATATTCATACGTACGCATGTGAGCTGTGCGCTGTATCGGTGGATCGCTGGCCGGCTGGTTATGTCCGGTACCGTTACTTTTCTTGCTTTCAGATCTCGTTCGGTGTTTAATTCTTGTTTTAAAACTGGCCGCGCGACAGCGAGCCGCCGCGCCGCGCTCTGCTAATGAATGTAACCGCATTAACATGCGACGCCGAGCTGAGACCGAGCGAGGGCCGGCAGGTGCCCGGCGTGCACTGCCCTGCACAGCCTGCACCGGCCGCCTCGTGTCGAGCCACCTCGTCCGCCACTGTCGACACTGCTCACTGAGCCACTGCTGTCCTACCACGACATTATTACACGTATCTGCTCACGGTGGCTAGATGAATAGTCAACTGGTTCTGTCCAACACCGGATTTTTTGTTGTTGTACGAGTCAACTAGAGATAGGTCAAAACTTCGTACAACCAGCGCACGCATGCACATAGTGTCGACATTGAGGAAGCTGCAATAGAAAGAAGGGACATACTTTTAGGGAGTGTAGTACCTACTCATGACAATAAACTTACTGCGGGATAAACTAAAAAAGAAACCTGCTGTTCTATACAAACACCATCAAAATGTATTTTTATAAATTAACAGTTGTTCCCTTTGTAAGGGTTGTTAATTTTCCCGGTCTAAGGCATCCCGCGAAACGTAAATTTTCTTGTATTTTTTGCAATTTGCAAGTCAGTGTCAAAATATGATTCGTATTATGATTACGGGCCGGATAGCCTCCAAAACCTTTTTGTCCACGGCTTTTTTAAAGATCCCATTTGAGATTCGTAATAATTGTTCAATTATTTATGATAAATAGGTAATGCCGACAACAAAGCCTTTAAAATAAGTTGTTTGTTGCGGTACTTCTTTTCATCTTTATTTTCGGAAACACTTTCACTACCTACTCGACGCTATTCTTCTTGTTTTATTTAGCAGTACCTCAGGTGGTACAAAATAAAACTATGTAGTTGTATCAGTTCGCCTAGGCATTATGTATACGGCGATCGTATCATCATTTTGCCTTAGACATTATACATATACGGCGACAGTATGCAAACGGACGGCGCTGTATGTATAATAATTAATAACGAATTATACAATCTTCCTGCGACATATCTAAATATGATAAAACAAAAAATATGATTATATGGTACATTTTTTTTTTGGGTTGACTATACAAAGATTTTCGTCAATCTCTCTCGTTATTTTGCTTGAATATCTGTTTAGAAAGTCAGTTTCTTAGTGTTACGTACTACCTCAAAAGGAAAAAATGGATCCCCTATAGGATTATTTGGCCATGACAGACAGACGGACGGACGTCCGTCTGTCTGTCATGGCCCATTTTCTAAGAATCAAGTTGAAATTAATAGGAGCTTTGGAGATATAAAAAACGGCCATTTTTGCGAAATATTCTGGTACTCAAAAATAAATCAAATAGGTTACTTCCTGTTAATCTAGAATCATGAAATTTGGCAAGAAGCAAGGTCTCACAGCACAAGTAAAGGTAAAAAAAAAAAAAAATCGCCGAAAAAACTGAAAAGCAAAAAATAATAAACCTTTTTTGTTTAACCTTAATAACTAAGTTCTTAAACTAATGTAAGTAAGTATGCCTAAGTAATTTTCTGTCGGCGTCAAACAATCAATAAACAAAGATCACAAAATTGCCTTCTAACGGCGCCGACTCAAAATTATTTAGGTGTACTTAAGTTAGTTTAAGAACTTAGTTATTAAGGTTAAATAAAAAGGGTTTATTAATTTTTTGCTTTTCTCCAACGCCAGGTAAATTTGCAACATAATTAATTATAATTTGAATATTCTAAAACTCTAGTGTGTGCAAAATAGCAAAAGCTGTTTTTTATTTATATCTATATATATAAAAATCGATTGCTGTTCGTTTGTCTGGCTAAAACTCGAGAACGGCTGGGCCGATTTAGCTGATTTGGGTTTTGAAATGTTTGTCGTAGTCCAGGGAAGGTTTAAACGGTGAGAAAATATGGAAGGAGTAGGGTAGGAGTAGTGTAGGAGTAGGTTAGGAGTAGGGTAGGAGTAGAGTAGGAGTAGGTTAGGAGTAGGGTAGAAGTATGGTAGGAGTAGGGTAGGAGTAGGATAGGGGGTAGGACAACACGCGAACGAAGTAGCACCGGGCAGCTAGAAACAATTTATATGGCAAAAGAACGTTTGCCGGGTCAGCTAGTTAGCAATAAAATCAAATCAGCTGATGAAAAAATTAAAACTACATGGCAAATAATAAAGAGAGACTGCACATGGCCCCCATTCACTGTAGAACAGCTCACTTAATTTTTTTTTTTTGCTAATGTTCCCCTTAAACTACTGAAGATTTAAATTCCTCCCCCACGCTTTCTGCTGCCTTATTTGAATGAATAGAATGTTAAGGCATGCCTTTTGGAGTTTAGGTTTCAACATGCGAGAAAACCCTCAGGCTGATAAAAAAGCTTTTAAAGGTCTTAAAATTAAATAAAAAGAAGATCTCTGAGAAAAGTCTGTAGATCTGTCATCCAAACTATAATTGCGCTCATATTTAACACCAGTGTAGACCAACGGTTCTTCCCGGATGTCATGAAACACAGTAAAGTAGTTCCTATGTGCAAATCCGGTGATAAAAAGTTTTAAGTGTTTTTTTACATGCTTTTATTTAGTTTCACTTGTCCCGATGTTTGTCTGTAATCAAATCTCTTCCCGGTTACCGGTTGAGCTGAAATTTTGCATGATAGAAAGGGTAAAGATTAAGTAAATGGCGTACGACTGTACGTCATTTACTTAAACTTTACACTATTGAGAAATGGGCGTTCCTCAAGGTTCGACAATGGACCCAATGTTGAACCTTGAGGAACGCCCTTTGCCATTTCCTCTTCATAGATTACATTAATTAAATTAGATTTCCTAATTATTTCAAAATCAACTGAAGATTGCAGGTGAAACATCAGTTGATCCTTAAATTAAAATGGGGACCTCGTATTACATCTCTTGCGGGTCGGCTTAGCTTGGCCACTGCTTACTGTTAGAACGACTTGCTGTTAGAAAGTTAAGACAGTTAGCAGATGCGCGTTTAGTCTATTTTAGCCACTACAACAGCATTATGTCGTATGGCATTTTGCTATGGGGTCGGGCTGCTGACATTTAAATTGAATCCATCTATATTTTGCAAAAGAGAGTTGTCACAGCCATTTAAAAAGATTAATATCATGACGGTACCTTGCCAATTCTTTTATGAAAATATTTTGTGTACGAAAACATCTACATCTTTTTAATAACTGATAGACATCATTATAATAAAGATCAAATATGTAGATCAACCATTTTTCAGATTAGCTAAAGTACCTACATACATCTTTTATGGGATACGGTGTTAAATGTTACAACAAAATACCTTGTGATATATTGCATAATCTATATAAATATAAATCAATTGCTGTTCGTTTGTCTGGCTAAAACTCGAGAACGGCTGGGCCGATTTAGCTGATTTGGGTTTTGAAACGTTTGTCGTAGTCCAGGGAAGGTTTAAACGGTGAGAAAATAAGGAAAAATAAAAATAAATTGCTGTTCGTTTGGCTGGCTAAAACTCGAGAACGGCTGGGCCGATTTAGCTGATTTGGGTTTTGAAATGTTTGTCGTAGTCCAGGGAAGGTTTAAACGGTGAGAAAATATGGAAAAATTGCGAGGAAGATAGTAAAAACAACAATTTAATTTTCCCATATAAACTGTTCTACCTACTTTCCTGTCAAACATTTGACGATCGTCCTTTCGGTACGCTAGACTCGGGTCCACTCGAATTGAAGCACGTATTAAAATAAGGGTTTTGAATAGTGTAGGAGTAGGTTAGGAGTAGGTTAGGAGTAGGGTAGGAGTAGGGTAGGAGTAGTGTAGGAGTAGGTGAGGAGTAGTGTAGGAGTAGGTGAGGAGTAGGGTAGGAATAGGGTAGAAGTAAGGTAGGAGTAGCGTAGGAGTAGGTTAGGAGTAGGGTAGGAGTAGGGTGGGAGTAGGGTAGGAGTAAGGTAGGGGGTAGGACACCACGCGAACGAAGTAGCGCTGGGCAGCTAGAAATAATTTATGTGGCAATTCAACGTTTGCCGGGTTAGCTAGTATGATAATTAAATATAAGACAATTTAAAACTTATTATAAAAGTACACTTTGTAAACCAGCGTAGGTCTTATTACAAATTAGAGGATAAATTCAATATAAGAACGCTTGGAAACATGCTGGTCCTGCTCCATGTCCATGAGCAGGACCAGCAAGTTGCGTCAAAGATCTTTTTCCGCCGGTTTTGAAACCTGAAACTTCCTTGAGTTACTTTTTTAGGTAAGTATATAATAATATAATAAAAGCGTAGCGTAAAAATAAATCATCGGTTATCGAAAAAAAAAAATAAGCTGTTACATACATTTTGAGCTTGTACCTATGTATTGCACTTTTCTATGAAACAGCAGTTTTTTTTATAAAAGACGAACAACTGTTAAGTTAGTGGTGACGAGTACAGTGTGCGCATCTGTTCCTGCCACCCTGTATAAAAAGCACCAGAGGTCGACCAAATATGCTGATTTTGGAGAACGTACCGGTTAACGCTGCGCAAAGGTTGACCTGTAGTCCTATACTTACGTATATCTGTATATTTGTGTACTGGACATATTGACTTTACTAAAGTAAGCACATTCATTGATAACTTATGTTAGACGTGAGCTATTTAATAATACCAGTAATAGGTATCGAGTGTGTGACGAGACTCCGTACGCTAAAGCTGCTCGTTGAAGCAGCGGCGCCGGGCACTCTGATATCACCTCTATGTCTTAGTGATACAGCTCATTATTAGATTGTAAGTTGTTGCGACCAATACGTAATAGACAAATTTGTTATTCGTGTATAAGAATGGTAAATCAAGGAAACGTGGCTATGTTTTGTAAGTTAAATACTTTATATTGTAAGTATATATTGTTTGAATAGTTGACTCGCTTCACTAATAGTGCAAAGGTCTTTTATGTCATTACGCTGATTGGTGTTCGCAGGTGCATTGAATTTATATAAAATGTATGGTTGGGATATGTTAGCTGTTCTGAACAGGACCTTGTGTTGCCATAGCGGGCGTCGCGCACTACGCGGCTACAACCACGGCCAGTGTGACCGTACAGTACAGACCAAACGAATGCGCGTCGCGCACTTTTCTGCACGAGCGCCCGGCTGTCCGACCAGCAGTGCGATTCTGTAACTATCTCACCGTGAAAACTTAGGTGAAGTGAGCGTGGAGTGAGCTGACATTCCAAGTAATGCTAGGGATTGACAGCTCACGCTAAATTTTTCACGGTGAGATTTTTACAGAATCGATCGGCAATTACGGCTAAACTTTTATACTTTAGTACGAGCGTTTGCAACATGCTTGTAACATCTGCGACCAACGTTGCAGCCACGTAGTGCGTGAGCTCCTTAAAACTATGTTGAAATAAGTATATGTTTATTAGCAGAGTTCAGGTCTACTTACTGCACACGCTTCACACTTTTATAAGTAGGTACTTGTCAATGTTATTTAATAATCTGTTCTGGTCGTGGATGTTCTTTCGACATCACAAGCCACACAAGTAGGTAGGTACCTACATTTTCTTTGTGAAAAAAGTGAGTAAAATAGTTTTTAATTTGTTTGAGACTGCCGCCGGCAAAAAGTGCTTGTCGTAAATTATGATCTATGTCTGCTAAATTTGTGAGTGAATAAAATGATTTAAGTAACGCACATGTTGTTTCAATTTCAATAGTTTTCCCGTAGCTACAGCCTGGGCCTGGCTCTGGTCTGGTCAGTGGTCAGGGGATCGAGTGGACTCGATCTGCGAGCTGTTTGACGGTTGACCTGCCACGGATCTATTAAGGTATTTCCTAGCCTACCCCGAGCGGCAAGCAAGGCCATTGTTTGAAAGTGAGAGCAACATCTTGATTTTTTTTTTCTAATTTCTTTGTTGGAGAGTACCTACATATTAACAGTTTTTATACTGACGTAGCCGTTATCAAAATACGTATATCTTATTTACCTATTACGTTTTTGCAATGTGCAGAATATTAATGAAAGACGAACTATGACGCTGTAACGACACCATATTTTTATGAAGCGCCGCCGTCGCCGCCGCTCTGTGCAAGAGATAGGTAGGCACTTGGGTATCTACTTACGATATTGCAAGTATCTAATTATCAGATCCTTGTTAATAATATACTGTTGCATAGGTTCATGTAATGTAGTAGAACATGTCGAGGCGCGGCCTCGGAGTGGAATATGCAGAGGAGCAGGACAGCGAGCGGGAATCAAATTCCTTGCAAATAGAAGCGCCACTGACTAAGCACAACCAGTCGGTTACCAAGTGTCGTACATCGGCTTCTATTAATAGACGCGCGCAGTGCGGCTGTGTGCGTGCGTCCGCAGGTGCAGGCTCCGCGCCGCGCCGCCAGCGCCAGCCTTGAGCGAGCAAGTGTCGCGCCGAGAAATTATTTGATGGCTGCCGAGTGCCGCGCGAGTCGCGAGCGCGGCACTCGCGGCGCGCGGCGCGCCCTCCGCATTACCATAACACACTGTGCGATACACACAGAAGCACAACTTTATATGACTTCCAACTTTAACATTACTACAGAAAAAGTAGCTCCCCAGTTGTACCTAGGTATGTACATCCAATTCAATTCCTATTATAATCAGATTAGCCGTGGGCAGTTGTGGAGCGTCACTTTTATTGTTGTCTTGAGTTTGAATTGTTGTACCAAGTCGGTGTCAGACGCTGCCACTGAGCCCTGGGAACACTGTGGAGATGCGCTCGATCAGGACTGTTCTTGCACACACATTAAGACACACCATAGTGCACCACTCGCGAGAGGGCACAGAGCAGACAGCGACGCAACTGACACCGAGTGTCCTCTACAGACACACGAGCTGTGTCTTTTAGACCTGGATACTGGAATCTTTGACCACTTAATACCTTACAAAATGTTGACACTCTGTAGAGTAACTAATGTAAATTCCCTACCAATCTATCTATATAATATATAAAATTCTCGTGTCACAGTTTTCGTTGCCATACTCCTCCGAAACGGCTTGACCGATTTTGATGAAATTTTTTGTGCTTATCCGGTATCTATGAGAATCGGCCAACATCTATTTTTCATCCCCCTAAATAAGAAAAAAAAAATTATTAGGAAATTATTTATATGGCAAAACAACGTTTGCCGGGTCAGCTAGTATTTTATAAATAATACACCACGAGCCATAATTTGATAGAAACTATTTGATATTGGACTTTGGGTTCAACATCTAGTTTAGCCCCGGCACGAACGGTTGCAGTATTCCAATGATTGCTGTTCTTATAGCCCAAGACCAATTGTATGTCGTGGGGCAGTACCTAAACGTGGTGCCGACGCTTATGGATGCAATACCCGCAACTTTCATTAAATTATTTACTTGCCAAACAGCCTATTTAGACCATAGCTGTTACGAACCATTCCTTCGCAGTAGGTAGGTACATAATGCCAGTGCCGGATTAAGCCAGCGCGGGGCCTGTAGCAAAGTTTATCAAGGGCTCCTTGGTTTGCTTTAGGTTATCAATTTTTCTTACTAGTCTACTCTTTCCCACTCCTCGGCAAATGCCTCCCTCCACTCTTTCCATCTTTCGCGAACCAGCGCGTCCTCTTCCAGTTTTTACGGAACCTATCCAGCTCGTTCCGCCATCTCCTACGTGTCCTGCCGTGACCCAGCCTCACTGTCTTAGGTCACCAGTTCAGTGCTACATGGGCCCACAGTTTGTCTGGCATGCGGGAGACATGTCCTGCTCAGTCCCATTTAAATTGGGCAGCCTTTTGATCAGCGTCAGCTATTTTTCTTTTGGAGCGCAGTATTGTGTTTTGAACACGATCCGTTAATTTAATTTCTAGTATACTGGGCTTGGCATTGCTCGTTTGCAGACCTTGAGTTTGGAATTCTGGGTGTTAATCAAAGACCAAGTCTGTGCCCCATAGGTTAAGACGGGAAGAATACATACATATTGTCCATGAGCCTGCGTTTCGGCGCCATAGGCAACTCACCCTTAAATAGTTCCTATTAATGGACTTGTAGCTCTTTCAGGCGTTTTCCGTTCTTCTTGTGATTTCTTTATCTTCGCCTGGAAAGAAACTACTTGGCCCATGAAAAAGTATTCATGGACATGTTATATTATCTCCCCGTCTACTTTTATACTTCCAGGTGTCTCGTTGCACATAACTTTGGTCTTCGACATATTCATCTTTCCAACCTCAAGGCTTGCATTGCTGAGTTCTTGGAGTTCATGGTATTAAATAAAAGTAAACTGTGAGCCACGCGGTCTGCCTTGCGCAGGAGCTGTCGAGCTTTACGAAAAAGAGGACATGCTATTAGCTTCAGCAGCCGTCGGTTCTTCGTACAGAAAACAACTGCGCAAGGCAGGCCGCAGTTCAGCAGTATGGCTTTCAACGTGGCTGTTGAACATTTTGATACCAAATCTTTCGTGTTAAGTACCTACATTGATTTGATGCGTTCTGTTTTCTGCGAGATCAAGTACAGATCAATACAAAAAATCATTTATTTTGGAACAAATACAATCAAAGAAAACAATGTTAAATGAATCGTTTACCATTGTTTAACTTTGAACTTTAAACTGTGGCGTAGCTCCCAACAGCCCGCAGACAGATGGTGTTCAGGGAACATAAACACCGACATAATGTATGAACTTATCATCATCATCTGCCTGCCTTCTCCCAACTATGTTGGGGTTGGCTTCCATCGGATTCAGCTGAATACCAGTATTTTACATGGAGCGACTGCTTAACTGACCTCCACAACTCAGTTACAACATAGTTTATGAACTATCAACTTAAAATTGTATGTTAATTCAAATGCAACATACTCATTCTCTCCAAATTCTGGACCAATACAATTTAGATTACATTGACACGCTAAGAAGAAGACGGCAAAGTGACGTAGTGTGCCAAGCTGCTTAATGATTAATTTCCCTGACTGGACATTGGTAGAGGAGCTTCTACCATATGTTTGTTAGTAAATAGGTCTGCCGATCTACATACATAATAATGGCGCATGCAAATATAATAGGGAAATATATTAACCTGACCGCGAGCACTGCGTTTGTAATGGGAATAAAGCATCATCATTACTTACGGGCCCAAAATGTGGTTAGCGTTCCGCGACCAACGCCAGCCTGCTGTTGACGAAACCCGAGTAACACTAGCCGCAGCCTATTGTAATGAATGGCAATGACCGCATGCTTCTACTGCGGGGATTCTTCGCCGGGGACGTAGCAAGTTAGATCTGCTTCTCAAGTGCGGCACCCTACCTGCCTTAACTGCACCTAATATTTATGTTTTGAATATTATGGATTTACAGTGATACTGACAGGAGGGGGTGCAGAAACGTTATCAATATTATAGACGAAATGTCTGCGCATAGATAGGCATACAATTAGTTAATCATTCGAATACCTGTCAATGATCTGAGCAGTATTATATATTATTACTAGCTTCTGCCCGCGGCTCCGCCCGCGTGGTTGTCAGGAATTATCCCACGGGAACGTGCTACCAGGATACAAAATATGTCCTTCCCCAGGATGCCATCTATCTCTTTGCCAAATCAGAAGTTCAGTGGTTTTAGGTGTGAAAATGTAACATACAGTTTCAAGATCAAATCCTCCCCTTAAAAATCGAATTACCCCTTTTTGCCCCGTCGGGGGTCAATTTTCGACAACTTTACATACTTATCATTCATTATTTTCTGTCAAAAGTATTAATACAAATTTTCGAGTTAATCAAGCCACGCATTATAATCCTCCCCTGTACAATTAACTACCCCTTTTCCACCCGTTAGGGGTAGATTTTCGAAAAACCCTGATACATTTTAATCTTTATTTTTGGTCTTAAGTATAAATTCTTGAAAAGTTTCAAGTTTATTAACCTAATGAAGATGATTATTCATATAAACTGTATCTCCCGCTTTTCACCCCCACAGGGGTGGAATTAAAAAAAATCGTTTGTGATGTATTCATAACTTGACTCAAAGATTATTTGTACTAATTTTCGAGTTAATCAAGCCATGCAGTAAAAAATCCTCCCCTGTAAAATTGACTACCCCTTTTCAGCCCGTCAGGGGTAATAAACGAAAAACCCTGATACACATTATTCTTTACTTTCGATCCTAGGTATAAATACTGAGTTTCGAGTTAATCGGACCGCGCGCTAAAATTCTTCCATACAAACTTTGAAACCCCCAATCCCCTTTTAGGGGGTAGTTTAGAACAACATAAAATGTCAAACTTCATAATTTACTTAGATTAGTATTGGTGCCAAGTTTCAAGTTTATTAACTCAAGGAATAAGAATTTCCATACAAATAAAATCCCCCCATTTTACCCTCTTAGGGCTGGAATTTCGAAAAACCCTTTCATAGTGGATACCAACTCTCCACAAAGAATATACCCTTCAAATTTCATGTCTCTAGGACCAGCGGTTTAGGCTTTGCGTTGATGTATCAGTCAGTCAGTCAGGACTTTGAATTTTATATATATAGATAGACATAGATTCCTTTATTAATAATAATAATATCTTTATTTCGGGTGGCACATATAACAAACAACAACACAACAAAAACAACACAATGACAACAAACACAACAACAATAACAACAATGACAACAAACAATGTAAACATACGACAATGTAAACATATAGATTATATTTTTAAATATTAGAATGTAAAAAGTATAAAAACATTTAAAAATATAAAAAATAGTAGCCCACCGGTATCGGGAACAGGGTCCAAGCTACCGGTGGTCAGGGCTCCATAGAGAGGAACCTCCTGACAATGCGAGCCGAGTGTATCGCTTTCTGAATCAAGCCCTTGATCCAGCTGCCCAACGAGAGCTTCCTCAGGTGCTGGTCGAGGCTCTTGGCTATTAAGCCATGGGCTGTCACGACTATCGGCACAATGATCGCTGAGTCCACATCCCACATGTCGACAACTATTATTAGTATACCTAGCGACCACGGCAACACGAGAAAAGACACACCTACCTAATGATATTAGCTAAAGCTGTTTGTTAATCCCAGATACTAATCTGACATTTAATTCTTTTGTGTTTGCGTTTTTTATTATAAAAATTTGACATTACACCTGACAAATTAGTATCTGGGTTTAGAAAACGAACTTCAGGTGGGTGTCAGAAGCAGCGCCATCAGGTCTAATCACGCTGGAGTAACGAAATAAATGAGATATGGTTAGATATTGGCAACCGTTAATCTGCATGGATGAGGCTCCAATGAGACGCGAGTCGCGAGGCGCACACTCGCGGCACAGAGCGGCACCGTGTCGCTAGCTGGAACACTTGCGTCGGCCGCGACCCCGAGCCACGCATTAACATTCAAATTTATGTCACCATTAACGTTGCGTAAACACTGCTTTAGTCGAATCACTGTCTCATTTGAATTTTTTAAATAAAATCAAACGGTCGTTGGAGTTAGTTTTGTACTTTCAATCATCGTTTCGAATGCGTGATACGCAAGGCGCTGAGATATTAAAACGTGTTTAGTAGAGTCTGACCTGGGGGCCTAAAAAGGTCACTTTAAGCAATACCTCTAAAAGCTATTCATTTCCTGAATTCTCAGCAGATCATTAGCAATTCCTCTAATTTTCGTAAAATTTCATTTCATATTTGGTGTACCTAAATATTTGCCGCATGAAAAAAATAAAAACCGTAATTTTATCGATAAATTTTTCATTACAGTTTTTATTAATGAAATTGGTTTTTTATTTTTTATTTCTACAGTTTAAGTGTTATTTCATTGTGATATGAATTGCACACAGATCATATTATGAATTGTCAGTTTGTGACCATTTTACGATTTTGAATATGATTCATATTATTATCCTATTATGATTCTGCCAAAGTGGCATTTTTTGTCCCCCCAGTGCGCCTGCGCATACCTAAATAACTACAGCTTACTTCAATCATTTGCGTTTGTCTAATTCATCTTTAAAAATTAATATTAATTTGAATTAGGTATTTTGATTTATTGTAATTTTAATATTTCGTGTGTAGTCTCTGTTGGAGATGCAATAAATAAATCAATAACAACACAGTGCCTGCCAAAGGTAAACAATATCTGTAGAAGGTTCAACTGCCTTGTCTGGGTCTTTACAAGATGAAGTTACGGATTCTTACTAAGAGAACCAAACTATGAATGTGTTAATTATTTATGTGATCATCTTCAGTGGATCATCATACATATCACATTTATCATCACACAGAGTGATCGCTGCGTCACAGTGTGCGCCGGCGCCGTCCGCAGCCAACCAACACGAATGTTCCACACTCTACATATTATTATAATAATACTAGCTCCTGCGCGCGGCTTCGTCCGCGTGAAATATCCTGTTCCCCCGACCCTCGACCAGTCCGCCGCAGCGCATCGCCTGCCTGCGCTACTAAGTTTTCTCTTCGGGTTCTGTCAGACTTTTTTCTTTATGCTGCGCTCCTAAGGCTCCTAGCGTGATGTCAGATAGCCTTTATATAGCCTTCCTCAAGAACTGGGCTATCAAATGCAAAACAAAATCAAATACGTCGTTCCAGAAATTAACGCGTTCAAACAAACAAACCAACTCTTCAGGTCTATTATTAGTATAGATAGTGCCGGAGATCCCTTACACTATTTAATCGCCTAATACATTATTGGTCCTTGAAGATGCTGATTAAGGCAAAGGCACTCAAAACGCGCGGGAGCGGTTCTCAATATACCTACGTACCAATAATGTCCCTATTGTCATTGTTCGTTGTCAAAGATCCTTCTATACGATCAGCGAGAGTAGTGCACTGAACTAATGAGCCTTCTGCCCCGTGCTGAGCAACGCGAACTCAACACAAGAAGCGGCGAGCTCAGCCGCTCACATCCGCAAGAGAGAGTCGGGCTTCCTGACCAATACGCTATGTTGTTAGCAGAACAGCAGTGCGATTCTGTAACCATATCACCGTGAAAACTTAGGTGAAGTGAGCGTGGAGTGAGCTGTCATTCCAACTAATACTAGGGATTGACACTATTGACAGCTCACTCTAAGCTCACTTCACCCAACGTTTCACGGTGAGATTTTTACAGAATCGATCGGCAGATCATATGAACAGTGAAGGCCGCGCCGCGCCTCCCTCGGCCGCGCCAACATTAGACATCAACGCACGCGCGCGGCACGGCGCGTCGTCGCTGACCAGACGCGCGCACAACTTATACCACCTTATGCTTTACCGTTATTGGTATGACCTAATTAGTGATTACACACTCCATACAGAATCGTTCATTTATAGGCAGATTGTAGACGTGTCTGAAGGCGTGTAGTTTCCTTACACATTTTTCGACAGTGACACCGTTTACGTATTAATTCTCAAATGTCCAGGAGCCTAGCGCATCCCGGAAGGCGGGCAGTACAGGGTTAGGTCTAAAGTGACCCGTTCCCTGTTCGCGTTTTTTATTAATTAAGTACCTAGCTTTATTTTCATTCTGCATTGAAGTAACCTTAGCCCTTCTCCACTTGGTAGATCCTGGTCAAGTATCTCCTTGACGGACGGACGCACTTGAGATGCTACAGCACGGGCGGGGGCGTGGGACGTGACCAGCTCCCACCGCTCGCTCCATATAATCACTTGTAAAGAGCATCATTTCGAACGCGCGCAACTGGTGTGTATAACTCCAGCTTCCTCATATGTGATAGAATAATTCTACTTATGCCAATATTTAAGGCATAATAGCTGCAATCAAAGTTCCCAGTCTTAATTTAGCTGCCACAAAAACTTCGTTAATATGAGTCGTTTAGTGTGTGTTAGCTGAAGTGACGTAACTCCAGCTTCCTCATTCGATACAGGCAAACTAGTGAGGTTAGGGTTTTGGACTATAGTCAGAAAAATAAGGCATAATAGCTGCACAAGGAAGGAAAAAACTGAACGATAATACTTAAAAATTGTTGAAATTACGATCAAAAACGTGTGTGTAAGCTGGAGTGACGTAACCCCAGCTGCTCATTCATATCTTCCAAACGAAAGAAGATATGATTATGTATTATAGCTTAAAAAATAAGGCATAATAGCTGCCATTGGCAGCAAAATTTTGAAATCTCTGGTCAAAATACTCTATGAGTTATTAAACCGATAAATATGTGTAAGCTGGAGTGACGGTATCCCAGTTGCTCATGTCATATCTTCCGAACGAAAGAAGATATGATTTTGTATTATAGCTCAAAAATTTAGGCATAATAGCTGCTTTAGGCAGCAAAATTTTCAAATCTCTAGGCCTTGTAGTTTCCACGTAACAATCAAAAAACAGTTTTCGCGCCAAAAACATCAAATTTTTGCTTCGGATTAGGTAACGAGTGGCGTTGCCGTTCCGTGCGCAACATTATTACAACCAAATTTGAACTTAGCTGGCATTTTATTAGAAGTCATTTTAGCTTGCGCTCAAAATAATTTTAATTTTGTATATTGAAGATATAGACTGAGAGTCGACTGAACTTTAATGGAACTATGAATGTAATATTAAAAAGTAGATTCTTATCAACTTTAAACATCGAGAGAACTACTATTATTGTTTTTTTTTTGTGACTTCTTCTCTGTAGTTCGGTTAAAATGAGCAAAGTTAGCCCCCGAAATTAAAATTTTGTTACATTTTTGCAATTCAGCACTGTCAGGTGGTATCTTGATCAAATATGATTCACGATCATAAAAAATATGTACCTATATCGTGGTTTTTGTTTTTTTTAACAGCATTAGAAACATTATACATCTCTCTAAGTTAGAATTGGTCTATTGGTTTATTTATTAACTCAAATTGTGATTTAAGTTATATATAGATATACGAAATTGTTACACTTACAATTTTTCTTTCATCCTATGACACACAATATGACTATAAAAAACCTCAATACGATTATACGATAGTACGATTAAAGTATGTAGTCGGCTCCCAGTCTATAATCTAGTTCAAACTACTTCAAACTGATAATGTTGCGCACGGAACGGCAACGCCGCTCGTTACCTAATCCGAAGCAAAAATTTGATGTTTTTGGCGCGAAAACTGTTTTTTGATTATTACGTGGAAACTACAAGGCCTAGAGATTTGAAAATTTTGCTGCCTATAGCAGCTATTATGCCTAATTTTTTGAGCTATAATACAAAATCATATCTTCTTTCGTTCGGAAGATATGACATGAGCAAGTGGGGTACCGTCACTCCAGCTTACACATATTTATCGGTTTAATAACTCATAGAGTATTTTGACCAGAGATTTGAAAATTTTGCTGCCAATGGCAGCTATTATGCCTTATTTTTTAAGATATAATACATAATCATATCTTCCTTCGTTTGGAAGATATGAATGAGCAGCTGGGGTTACGTCACTCCAGCTTACACACACGTTTTTGATCGTAGTTTCAACAATTTTTAAGTATTATCGTTCAGTTTTTTCCTTCCTTGTGCAGCTATTATGCCTTATTTTTCTGACTATAGTCCAAAACCCTAACCTCACTAGTTTGCCTGTATCGAATGAGGAAGCTGGAGTTACGTCACTCCAGCTAACACACACTAAACGACTCATATTAACGAAGTTTTTGTGGCAGCTAAATTAAGACTGGGAACTTTGATTGCAGCTATTATGCCTTAAATATTGGCATAAGTAGAATTGTTCTATCACATATGAGGAAGCTGGAGTTACACACACGCGCAACTGAACAAATATTGATAAGTGAGTATGTTTGCTAATTATTATGGAGCCGATCAAAATGACATGTTTGGCGGCGCCGGGCAATCTGCGTCGGTAGCAGCTACTGTATGCGCTTTTGATTGGTACCTATCTCTGTAATAGTTAGGGTGTGCCTACAACTGTGGAAGTTTAAACCCTAACAAACCTAACAGTAACCACCGGAATCATTGTCTACGATTCTACACAATATTAAAACCAGCCTTGCCTTCGTGCGGAAAACATTATGATGTAGCTTAACAAACATAATTTGATCGTGTTTCACATATTTTTCTTTGATTTTCGCAGCAGCAAAAAGATCGTGCGATGTGCACAAGCTATGTCAAGCGGTTTATTACTAAAGTTATCCAGGAACGGCAGTAGCACACACACACACAAGATTATAAACGAATACATTGAAGTGGGCCTCCAATGCGACCTTGTGCCAACTGTAACCAAATCGAGTTGCAAGCGCTGGTAGATTAGCTATGAAATATATGGGCGCCACCTGTAGTGCGGACGCACCCCAGCCTGTGCCCCGGCTGTGCCCCGGGCGGCGGGAGGCGCGGAGCGCGGGCGCAATCCGCAGCGATGCGAGATCGCAATCAGAAGCCGCGCCGCTGATCGCCGAGTATTGAACTGGAGCGGCTAACTGTACCCGACCGGGGGTCCCAGTATAACTGTGTTGGTACAGAAAGTTCAGTCCGTACAATATGCGGTAACCACCCCCACATTTGTAACACTGAATTATATACACGTTTTCGAATGACAGCGATGTGGAGGAGTAGGTACTTTGACGAATAATGTCCTTTTTGTTTTTGGACCTGTTTATGTAGTTAGTTATTTAATGTCTTACCTATCTGAAGGCCAATTCTCGTAACTTAAAACGTTCAAAATCTAGTCGCAGTCTCATCTCGGCGACAAAAAAATGTCAAAAAGTTGTCAAAATGTAGGGAAATTAGAGGTGTTTTTGACAGATTGAGACTGAGACGCCGGCTGTGAACGTTCTTAAAATTAAGAGAATAGCCCCTCTGGTGTAAATATGTAGTTAGTTGCATAATAATATAGTTTACAGTCGCTGGACGATGGCCAAGTGTTCAGATCCGCCTTCAGAATCACTCGTATTATAAGTTCAATGTGTGCTGAACTGCTGACCACCGCGCACCGTCTCGGCGTCACCGCATCCTTGAACCCAGCTCTCTGCGCATTCTTTAAAATTATGCTAATGTTCAATTTAGGTATATTGGCAGAACAAAATAATATTATAATGAGGAAAGCTTAGATTACACAGCTGATAAACTTATCTACCAGATCATATACCTTGTTGGTATCTAGGTAAGCTAACTATGTAAGTAGTTGGAACAATGTCGCTCAGTGGGAGTTGGAGAGCCACTTCAGAACTGATAAAGATGCTCATCTTAACGGAACTTAGTTTCTGGCATCAATACATTTATTATAAAGCGTATGGTAATCTATTTGTAGCGCCTACCCTAGGGGAATGTTTTCGTAAAGCTTTTAAAACCTGCTCCAAACAGATCTAGTATTTTATTTGTACAGTTAAGCGTGTACAAAAAGAAAGCTCTCCGAATCACCTGCAGCCAGTTCACACGGCGGCGGTATGTCCGTGATGACGCGCTGCGGCACTCGGCAGTCCGCCACACGCACTCCGCACGCTGCACGCCACACGCCACACGCCACACGCCCCGCGCACCCGCCGCGGCCGCCGATGCGACCGGTTCGACTCCCGCGCAGCGCTCACACCTCGACACACTTAACCGACTACCACCACATAGCTTTAACACAATATAGGTATGTCGATGATTTGGAAGTGAATGTGGCCTTCATGTTAGTTCACTATTATTTACGTAATTTTGAAATTCAAATCTCATGGGGGATTCATGTTTTTTGCAATGACTGCAGGGAGCACGATTGGATTGGACACCCTGGGCTACGGAGAACTTACTGACAGAATACACCCTTCTGGGAATCGAATCTAAGCCAGGTAGGGAAGTAGGTGCTTTCTGAACAATGATTAAAATACTAACTTGTGCTTCAATAAAAATATGACGTCGAAAACTTTTTCTTTTTAGTGTTGATAGAACGACTGATTTTTAAACGTGGCAGAGCTCAAAATGTGGCAACTTCGAGCTTCTAGCGCAGTGACACGAAGCGCAGAGATTGCTCAGTGACAAAGGAGCGGGCACGAAGTACGTGGAAGTGATGCCATGCCGACGTCAACGTGTGCGCACGCTGCAACTTGCAGTGCTGCTAGATGCCTGCCGCCTGCATTTGAAGGCCGCGCGCGGAGGAGGTCAGTCGCGGTGTCACGTGACGACACGACGGAACTTATCTCCACCGCGGCGATTCCCTTCCGCTGCGCGCGCGCTCGCCGTCGACTAACAAACGACCACTGTTTTGTTTCGACGATAAACTTCACCGATATAATATAATATAGGGACATTTAAACAGTATTTTGTCGTTTACTCAATCACGAACCACAAAATTACCAAATAGTAGTAATAAGTACTTGTAGGTGCAAAATGGCAAATTGTAGTAAGATCCTATATGTTTCCATAGTAAGCTTACTGTTTGTCCATTTACATAGATGCAAATATGACTGCTTACTAAAGACTGCTTCAACGACGGACTGTTGTGATAAACAGAAAAGCAATGCAGTACAAAGTTGTTTCATCCCTGAAGGTTACAGCGACCTAAAGCTCGAGGTACCGCGCAGCTTCACGGTGAGATTTTTACAGATAGCATTGCTGATACAGAAATAGTTACTAGTACTACGCAACTTGAGATGCCCAGCATGCTAAGAAATGTGCAGCATGGCGAATGACAGCCGGAGCCATCAGAGAGAGAAAGAAAAAGAAAAAACCGGCCAAGTGCGAGTCGGACTCGCCCATGAAGGGTTCCGTTACGTTACGATTTATGACGTATTAAAAAAAAAACTACTCACTAGATCTCATTCAAACCAATTTTCGGTGGAAGTTTATATGGTAATGTACATCATATATTTTTTTTAGTTTTATCATTCTCTTATTTTAGAAGTTACAGGGGGGGGGACACACATTTTACCACTTTGGAAGTGTCTCTCGCGCAAACTATTCAGTTTAGAAAAAAATGATATTAGAAACCTCAATATCATTTTTGAAGACCTATCCATAGATACCCCACACGTATGGGTTTGATGAAAAAAAAAAAATTGAGTTTCAGTTCTAAGTATGGGGACCCCCAAAATTTATTGTTTTTTTTCTATTTTTGTGTGAAAATCTTAATGCGGTTCACAGAATACATCTACTTACCAAGTTTCAACAGTATAGCTCTTATAGTTTCGGAAAAAAGCGGCTGTGACATACGGACGGACAGACAGACAGACTGACAGACAGACAGACAGACAGACAGACATGACGAATCCATAAGGGTTCCGTTGCCATTTGGCTACGGAACCCTAAAAAGAAAGAAAGAAAAAGTATTAGTAGTTAAGTGCATTCTGTGGCACGAAGAGGTCTCAGTATGAAATGGATGCCAACCCATCCACGCAAGCACACATCTCGGCAAGCGTTGCTTTACCATGATCGATCGCTATTTGGCCCATGGAGAAAGTTGTTCAGTTTGATGGTTTGTACCATTAAAGAAAACCAACTAAACCAACCAAAATGGTCTGTACCATCAAACTGAACAACTTTCTCCATGGGACAAATAGCGTAATCGCGAAAAATTTTATCAACTGTCCCATAGAAAACTTCAATACCTACTCGAACTAAATGTATGGGACGGCTGAATTTTTATTCGCGATTACGATGTTGGTCCCATGGAGAAAGTTGTTCAGTTTGATGGTCTGTACCACATCCTTAAATTTGGCTGGTCTTTGAAAAATAACCCTGTATCTATACTTATAATAAATCTGTAGAAGTGAAAATTCTGTACATTGAAAATATCAAAAAAATAAATGGCAGGGGGTGTTACTAGACCGACACCGAACCCAAAAATGTGAATAAAAAAATTTTTGTCTGTCTGTCTGTCTGTCTGTCGGTCTGTCTGTCTGTCTGTCTGTCTGTCTGTCTGTCTGTCTGTCTGTCTGTTTGTTCAGGCATCACGCAAAAACTACCGGTTCGATTACGATGAAACTTGGTATAATTATTCTTTAATATCCTGGGCACCACACTGGGTACTTTTTATCCCGGAAAAGTATATACAATAAAAAACAAACTTAATTTTGCGGTTCGATCCCTAGATCCGATTACTGTACCAACCGCAAATAATAAGTTTGTCGTAGGTTAAGTCACACGCAGTGGAGTTCATTTTTATTCCTTTTACTTTTTAGAGTTATTTAGGTTTATTTTTATATAAGTCGTAGGTATAGATTTTAATTTTAAAGTATAGGTAGTATATGTATTTGATAGTGTACGTAGTGACCGTAGGTTATTTTATAATACTGTTAGGTAGGATAGTCATTCGTATAGATATTAGTTTTTAGAGATTTTGCTTATTTATTGAGTTTAGATTGAGGGGCCCGTGGCTAAATAATAACAGCCGCACAGGTCGATCGGTCAGGTTAAGCTACGCTTGCCGCGGTCGGTCTGTGGATGGGTGACCATCTTTACATACCGAGACACCTCCGTGCCTCGGAAAGCACGTTAAGCCGTTGGTCCCGGCTGTCATTCGTGGATCTTTGACAGTCGTTACGGGTAGTCAGAAGCCCGAAAGTCTGACAACCAGTCGTACCAAGGGTATCGTATTACCCAATAACTGGGTTGTGGAGGTCAGATAGGCAGTCGCTCCATGTAAAATACTGGTATTCAGCTGCATCCGGTTAGACTGGAAGCCGGCCCTGAACATAGTTGGGAAAAGGCTAGGCAGATGATGATTGAGTTTAGATTAGTTATCGTCATAAATAGGTTTATTTAGGTAGGTAGGTATTTTATTTTCTGTTATTGAGTTTATTTATTTTTTTAATTAGGTAGGTACTTAGGTAAAGATATCATATAGGTACCCTCTTAATCACCATTAATGAGACACAATTGGTTTTCTATTGTAATTAGCCACAAAGGGCCCGCGAGATAGATGGCATCCTGGTGCACATACATTTTATCCTGTTAGCACGTTCCCGTG
The DNA here is from genome assembly GCA_951799955.1 of Apamea anceps. Taxonomy (NCBI): domain Eukaryota; kingdom Metazoa; phylum Arthropoda; class Insecta; order Lepidoptera; family Noctuidae; genus Apamea; species Apamea anceps. The sequence goes on along the minus strand of OX637511.1, from coordinate 21,263,841 downwards.
GGATAATTTCCGACATCCACGCGGGCGAAGCCGCGGGCAGAAGCTAGTAGAGAATATTTGTGTTGGTTTTCTTTAACTTCGGTATGATTTGCAAGTCTGCTCTGTTCATGCTCTGAATACTTCCAGCATACGAACGGACAGACATTATTCTATAGGACATAGACCACAGCGACAATACAAGGAGTAGACGGACTTACGGGTTGTCAGAAGCCCGAAGGTCTAACAACTAGTCTTACTAAGGGGTATCGTATTTACCCGTAACTGGGCTGTGTAAGTTAGATAGATAGGCAGTCGCTTCATGTAAAATACTGATATTCATCTGCAGCTGGTTAGACTAGAAGCCGATTCCAACATAGTTAGGAAAAGGCCAGGCAGATGATGAGGTATGTGGGTACGTAGAGCTGATCATGATACCGAAAAGCTCACAATTTAGTAACTAAATTACCTGTTGCTGGGCATTCAGTCTCAACTAGTTCACTGTGACTTGTTGTTGACTCACGGCTCATGATGAAGTCTAACTCATTATTTTAATTGTTATTTGTTCTAAGATTAACTAAGCATGCATAATGATCAGTACTCTAATGAATCTATGAGAAAAATAGGATTTGATTTGTTTTCTTACGCATTGATGTTACATAGTTCTTATAAATGTTTAACATTTAGTTTCTTAACCTTCTGTTGTGAAGTAGCCTCTTATTGTATAGTACTGCGGCGGCTTGCTAACCTCAAGAGAGCTCCCTGCGTCGAGCCCAGCAGACGGGGGCAGGCCAGCTGGCCAGGCTCACGAGACCAGTGTTTGTGTGTCGAGTACAGATGTACATCGTGTACACTATGTTGTCGTGATGTCGGCCACACTGTCGGCGCCGCTGATCGCGATAACGATGATCCCATTAGTTACTAGTACTCATCTGAGTAGGTAGCTACTGCACTAGCTAATCTCATATTGAATTTCGGATCCCGGTTGTTATCTAGCAAGATGTTACAGTAACAACGTGTAGGAGAGAGTCGCGCATGAGCTCTTATTGCTGAATGTAGACTTCCATGACGACTCCAATATACTATGTATGATACATATAAATATGTATTTCAGTATACACTGTTTGTATTTCTTTATAAATACCTGATAAATTATGTTAGAAAATATTGGGAACTGTGTTGTTGCGAAACTTGAAAGGAGACGCCAGCAAGCGGCAGTTCGGAGTTCCGACAGTGGAATGTTATTGCGTTGATAGAAACACAAGTATCTGCTAACCTACTCATCCATGTTCAGTTTGTAGAACTGTACCAATTATGATAGTGAATTCCCAGCAGAGCTGGTTTTTGGAACCTTTCATGCTAAATGAATGTAGTGTAGGTGTCATGTTACTGGGCTATAGGCAAGAAGGGCCTACCTACTCGGCTCGATATTGAAAATTCGTTGCCAAAAAATCATAAGCACTTGGACATAATTTAATAGGCGAGTGGGCCGCGCAGAGGAGTGGCCGGGGGTGGCAGCCGGCTGCCGTGCGGGGCGCGGGGGCGGGGGTACGGGGTGCGGGCCGGGGAGGGGTGTCATTTCACTAATTAACTCGTTGGGCGCGCCGCCACTCCATTACCGACTGTTTATTGTGACAATTATTCCACCTGAGCTGCCCCCCGCGCCCCGCAAACCGCGCCCTCCAGCTCATCATTCACGAAGCTGCCTCGCCTACGTTTTCAGCTGAACATTATTTCCGTAATAGAGAAGTTTCCACTGCTGGTGAACAGCGCGCCACGCAGGTCAGCTTCAGCCAGTTGTGCTCACCTGCTGGCTGCTGCTTATCATAAACAATGAATCTCGCGGCTATCCACATCGCCTTACAAGCTGTTTTGCCTGCAGGGGAAAAATGTGTAGCTAGCAAAACTATTGCTGCCATTTGCAGCAATCAGTTTGGTACTCTCAGGCAGCGTATGTACTGGTCCATTGGGTGTAATAGCGGCTGCCTACTGCCTGGTACACTTCGTATACGGAACTATACTAATTCCTACTGTGGCCTATTACAAAACGCATCTCTACATTGTCTGCTTGTAATTAGCTTATGCGTTTGCGACGCTTCCTTTACTCTGGTGGTCAAATACTAATGATTAGGATCAATATTTGTCTATGATTGACTACAATGTGGTCGTCAGACTGGTAGTTCACACGTAAGTGACAAGTTCAAGCTATGAGGAGAAGTGCGTAATATTTTCAAATCTGTTAATTAGCAGCAGCGACGGCGACGTGACAACCTGACGGTTGTGAGAAGTACGCGGATGTTCCGGTGAGCGGTGGATATGTGCTCACGGCAGGAGAGGCCGTGCTGTGCTGGCGCGCCATGTTGTCCGCGGGGTTGATCACGTCTGTGCCGCACGTCATCTACAATCCGTGGCAGTTGGACCCTTTCATGGGGATCAAAAAATTTTAATACAAAATATTTTATTTCACATACCTACCCACATGGGCACTTATGAAACATCAGACAGTAGTTAGGAGCACGGTTCCAATTGGTCTGCATATTTAATTATGAATATTTCTTGCACACAAAATAGGTACAAAGGAGGACTATGCCTTTTTTTAACCGACTTCAAAAAAGGAGGAGGTTCTCAATTCGACGGTGTTTTTTTTTTTTTTTTTTCTGTGTTTGTTACGCGATTACTCCGCCAATTGTAGACCGATTTTAAAAATTCTTTTTTTGTATATATATATAGATACTTCTGAAGTGGTCCCATAATAAGTACCAAATAAGAATTACCACTTAAAAGTGAAAAATAAAAACTTTTTTGCAAAAAAAAACAACCGACTTCCAAAAACGACACTAAAAAGTGAAAAATAACTTTAATTTCGGAAGTCGGTGGCAAACAACGAAAATGCGAACCCAACGACACCGACTTCCGAAATTAAAGTTATTTTTCACTTTGTAGTGTCGTTTTTGGAAGTCGGTTGTTTTTTTTTTGCAAAAAAGTTTATTTTTTATTTTTGAGGATGGGAAATCATCAAATGACCCCTCCCGCTCTGGGTGCAGCAGAAGGGAGTGTCAGACTCTTACTGACTAAAACCCACGCGTGTTCCTTCCTTAGCCCTTTATGTTCCAGGGCAGCGGTAACCCTTTCGGACGATCCCGCTACCCTGGCAGGCTTCGGCCCTATCGGGCCCCGTCACTTCTGCTGATATCTCTTTGAGTCGCGCGTGGAACACATACACGCCGTCCGGCACGGGCCTGGTCCTGACCGGACGGAGACCTACCCATTACTCTCCGCCCGCAGGCCCGCCCCTACGGTGGCCGGGAGTCGTCACAAGAATAAGAATAAGAATAATGTACCTACCCTGGATTTTGTAATTATAATATTATGTTGATTTAAAAGAGTGTCCGTGGAGTTTCTTGCCCGTTCTTCTCCATAGAGATCTATGTTTTGGAATGGGCAACTAGCTTCAACTTTCTGACTAACTGACCGACTATTTAATTTTGACTGTTCAAAAGTGCCTTAAATGGTTTAATTGAAATAAATGATTTGAGTTTGAGTTTGATTACAGACAAACATCGGGACTGGTGTAACTAAATAAAAGCTTGTATATAAAACCGGTCAAGTGCGAGTCGGACTCGTGCACCGAGGGCTCTTTACAAGTTTGTTATAATTTTTTTATTGTATGTGTTCCTTTACTTGTGCTTCGAGTACTTACATGATATTGCTTCTTGTTAAATTTTATGATTCGTGGTCAACGGGAAGTACCTTATAGGTTTTGATTTCGGAACATGTATACGCCCGTATCTTAACGCAATTAATGCGTTGACTTAGAAGTTTGATTTTTTTCATTGCTTCAAGGGATTGCAGCCCTGAGTTGATATTAATTTCAACTTGATAACTTCACGCGTTCCTGAGAAAAAGGGTCTTGGCTGACGTACAAGTAGACCATTACCAACACATTGTTGACATGCCTTCAGTCGGCTGCCGCCCAGGCCGACGTGGACCGACGCCGGGCCGACACCGATATTACAACCATTTGATTAACGACTGCTTTCCCTTCAGAAACCCTGGTATTGATATTCATAATTCACGCATTAGGTATTCTTTGAATTATGAATAGATAGATAATTAAATGAATATCGGCCATCGGGCGGAAAACAATAAACAGTTTCTTGCTCTAATTACATCTGGCGACATACGCGACCCATTTCATACGCACACATGCGCGGCGCGCGACTTGCTCGCGGTGTGTGTGTGTGCGTGTGTGCGTGTGTGCGTGCGGGTGATAAGAGGTCGCGCGATAACCCGCGCGAGGCCGCCGATCACTAGGAAACTTTAGCGCTACCAAACTATTTCAGTTGGAATATTTACATCGATGAGCGACGCTATTGGGGGAACAGACATACTAGGCTTTAGCTCTAAGTACAGTACAGTACAGTAACATTTGTCTCCTGGCGCATGCGCTAGGCAACATTCATAAATGGTATTCGCAAGTGCAAGAGACCGCATCCCCAATATTGTGGGTCCTGCAAAGTACGCTCCCGCTCATCAAGACATGCCGCGAGTATGTCCCGTTTATTGCAGACAGTCTCAGTACCCTGTCGTCTGTAGTCCGTGCAGGGACTGCAGGGGACAACGAGACAACCCGCACACGTGCGCGGTGTGCGCCGCACCACCGCTGCGCCGCGTGGGTGCGCGTGGGACTGGCCGCTCTGTACCCTACGAGCTAGCGACACTTAGCCACATTATTTCAAATATGAGCTCGTTATCGCTGCGCAAATAATTCTATAAATAATGTTCAAGGAAAACAATGTAATATTTTATGAATGAGCGTGTCAGCGTGGCAGCGGCGGCGCACGTCGACACGGCGCAGGCGCGGGGCGGCGCGGGCGGCGGCCGCATACTTGGCGCCTCTAACTGTATTTTCACTAATTCGAATTTCATATCAGCGTCGCTGCGCCCGCGCAGCGGGAGGGAAAGTGTCGCTCCACACTCCACGCTGCTCTACACATTATAACACAATCAAATTATATGCGATCTCCATAGTGCGATACGGCGGGCGTAACATTGACCAGTGATAACAATTGATTACAACCAAATATATCGGCTTAACTGCTACTACAATAATCGGGTGGTATCGCACGTAATCGTACGCAGCGCCGCGATGAGTGCACATCTACTCCGTTCGGCTAACAGAAGCGTGGTACTATAAGATGTTGGTGCCCGTGTCCACGTGGCAGGGCTCACTGTGCAATAACACACAACGCACAGAAGGTGCACTCCTCACTGCGAGGATCTTCCTTTTCAGGTAATAAAACAAAGAGAGCGTGTCCCCGGGCCCTACACTCGCGAGTTGACGGTCTTTCATTGTTATACAAGCAATATGTAGTGTGTTGTACTGCCATTGACTCGAAAAGAAGAAGGAGTTGTACTTCTGTATGTACCTACCGCGCGGGTGTCGAGCTGCCCGCTCGAGGTACCGCACTGTCTGTGAGAATGAGAATGGTATCGTGGTCACCCGCCGCCGTCCCCCACTGTTCGTCTGAATTCGTTGTTTCGTTACGTTGACAGAATTTATAAAACGAATGTGTAATTTTAACCGACTACAAAAAAAAGGCGGAGGCTCTCAATAAATGTCGAATTTTTTTGTATGTTCTGCGAGAATTCTTTACCACGTCGACCGACTCCGGTGATTCTTTTTGGAACGAAGTTCTTTAACGGAGCTTGCGGTAGGAGTAAACTTGGAGAAATCGCCACGTAACGAGAGGAGGCTCCCTAAATTTCATGTAAATTTGCATTAATATTCTGGGACAGTCACACATGCAATCAAAATTGAACTTTAGTATATGATATAATGGATCTTTATCTTTGGGTGTATAAGACAGAAACGTAATTGTAACATTTTCGCCCGATACATTATTTATTCGAAAATCATGTGTTTTTTAAAGATTATTACATTTTTTTTCAAGATGGCTCAGCCTTTATGTCTAAAATAAATGTTCACAGTAAGAAAATATACTTTACTATCGGCCCATAAGATATTTTTTCTCTAGATCAATTATTACTTTAGTTATAAACGAAATAAGAATTGAGACTTACGACATTTAGTTTCGAGCTCCAACGCGATCAAGGAGTGCACGCGGTATTCAACTTTATTACTGATGTGTTAGCGGCCTAACCCGCCTAACGGCCAGCCGGTTCGTCAGTGCCGCGCTGTGCGCCATCGTGAGAGGGTGTATCGCTCGCGCGCGCGTTCAATACGTATTTTACTTGGGAGTTATTTTAATAAAATTCACATTAAAACGCTACCTATACAATGGGAAACAAACAGAATAAAAGACGTCATGAACAGAAGAGAAAGAAAGACGAAAGCTTAAAAAATATTGCAAGAATCATGAGAAGCAAAGCAGTATTTTTTTTATTGGTATTTTTTTTAAAAATACGTATATATTATTTTGACGAAACGTCTAATCTAAAGTATAAAATTGTATGACACAGTCGATCGATATTCATACAATTTTATACTTTAGGCTATGGTAATACGGTCCTATTTTCAATGGAGCCAGTAAATTCCGCGAAGATTTTTCCGCTGTCTGAACTTCGCCAAAAATGTAAACAAATATGAGTTTATGGAAAAATAATTTTAATTTCTACACAATAAAGTTTAGTTTACGCTACAACTTCACACATTTTTATAACTTTTTCAATAGTGCTAGTCACTCTGAAATGAACTTAATTGCCATTACAATAAAGTTGATTTTCCTTTAACTTGAAATAACGTCAATTTGAAACAAATAAAAGTTAAATAAAGATATCTCTATGATGATCAGATAAATTTGATTTGATTGCAGCCGCCCTATATCATAACTACTGCTAATAATTATTATTGCATGCAACTACAACCTAGCGCGTGGGTTCAAGGCCAGATTGTTACAGTTGTGTTGGAGATTGTGAGAACATAGGAAGCTATGGAGGCGATTTGATTATATTAAGTACCTATATAACAATATTATAAGTAGTATAACAATTATGTTGTTTATGCTTATATATAAATTGTTGAATATGTTTTATCCGAATAATGACTAATAAGTATATACTCTCTTAGGAAAAAAAAATTGAGGCAAATTTCCCGAATTTGAATGTCATTCGAAACAGGGAAACTTATTGGAGACGCCTTCTCAGTTGCATAATTTAGTTTCTGTTCCTGCGAAATCATGATGCAAGTTGTTGCAGTTTTTGTCTGGCTTGTTAATTCTGATGGCGTCACAGATGTATTTGCGAGTTGATAAAATTTTTATTTTACAAAAAAGCTTTCTGTCTTTTATAGGGTAACGTGTGTCGGTCATGAGTTTCTGCATGTTATTACAAAATCGGCGCAAAATATGATTTCTACAGTTAATCTTTTCGACTGTAATGTTTGCGTAGGGCCGTGACTCAATAATTTTTGTTTAGGTTCGCTATCGCCATCTGCTATAAATCGTCCATAAATAATGTGCATTTCAATCGATTTTTTAAACCTTCTGCTATGATTGTTGGTTCCATGCCTGTAGATGGGACGTCGTAATTTTTGTAACATACGAGGGCGACACTGAAAGTTTTTAGAACCGGCCACTTGTAAAGGATATAATAAAAAAATAAGTTCAAATTTTGAAAATGGAACTCTGCCAATATTATTGTGTATGTATTTTATATAATAATAATAACGTTTATTTATAAACATGCTGCAGATTTACTATAACTTATCTTTAAAAAATATAGAGGACACAGTTGCTCATTTGCCTGAACTAGGTGGAACCTGTTTCAGGCTAGAAAGGTGCAAAAAAAATTAACAACTGAGAAGACTAATTAAAAATTAATATTACCTTAAAAGACTAACATATTTTATTTACAGACAACGAGTAAATCCTCTGTCTCACTGTATGATATGCTAAGTAAAAATTGCAGAATAACCTTTTTACAGTCGCAATTATTTAATTTATAAATACTTTTTTTCCTATTTAATTTATTGTATAGAAATGGACCTAAAAATGTATAAAATCTGTTTACAAAGAAATATTTAGAGGATGCATTGGACTTACATACAATTTACAGATAGAATTTTATTCATTTGTCATTTGTTTACGATTTGGCGGCAAATTGAAAATTGTCTGCGTCACGTCAGCATGAATTTAACGCGAGAAAAATTTCGTACAATGATTTTTTATGACTTTCGATTACATTTAAGTCAACAAGAAAGTTATGATTGACTTCGATTGGCCTTTTACGATGAAATGCCATCTCGCGCCACTGTTTACAACTTGTTTAATGCGTTTAAACGTGGTCGCACTAATCTCACTGATGATCTGCGTGAGGGACGGCCTTTTACGGCGACGACTGAAGATAACATCAGTTTTGTGCGGCGTATGATAGAGACTGACAAAAGAGTGACTTATCAGCAGATCCGGACAAGCTTAGGCATCGGTATGAGTCAAGTGCACAACATCATCCATGAACATTTAGCGGCCAGAAAGCTTTGTGCCCGGTGGATACCTCATAATTATTTCCGAAAATAAAAGAAAAACTTCGAGGAAAACGTTTTATGGACGCCGAGGAAGCAGTGGCTGCATTTCAAAATGCCATCGAAGAGACCCCTTCGGACGAGTGGGCAAATTGCTTTTCTCAGTGGTTCCATCAGATGCAGCGATGTATTGATGTAAATGGACACTATTTTGAAAAGATATAATAACACTAATAACTTGCTAGTTTGTTCAGTTTTTTATTTTCTAAGAATTTTCAGTGTCACCTTCGTATATGGTATTTTATAGCATTTCCACTTTTTTGACAAATGCATCAATACTTTTTTTTTTACTGCCATCTATAAGACTTTACCCGTACGTCTGCCTATTATAGCTGCGCATCCTGAATTGGCAGCATAATTCGTTTCTTATGATCGTCTACACCAACAACCGTCAACGATGACGTCTATCACTGCTAAGCCGTCTTTAATTGCGCGGTCTTCCTTTAATGCGGCTTCTCTTTCTATTTCTGCGGCTTTTGTCATTTCAGCCCACGCGGTATATTCCCAATCATCCGCCACTTGATCTTGGAGTTTAAGGAAATTTTTCTCCTTAATTTCGGGTAGGTCGAAAGCTGCTGTAAATTGTTTCAACTGAGCATGACTACCACCACTTGCTTGTATTCCAGCTACAGCGTCTTTATTGATGTTCTGTTCCGATGCCTCTTTTGAATTTCTTATACACATCATGCACTGCAAATTTAGCCGAGAAAAAAGTCAAATTTTGGTGTTCAGAAACCAATTGAATCGAGTTTAATCCCCAGTTAAAAAAGAGATTTATGATCAGCAACCACTTGCAACTTATCATAAAAAATCGTATATCAATAATACGTCTTCCAGTTGAAAAGAAATGAAGTTTCAGCCATAAATGTAAAAGTAAGTAGATATCTGAACTATTCCGATAAGCTGTTTTTGACGTTAAGCATCTCGAGCTGGCAACGAATACTTCTGTATCAAATATGAGCCTTATTCATACCTCGTTACTTTTATTATGGGAAATGTTGTTTTTGTACCAGTTTAAAAAACATTTTGTTTTGTGTTGTTTAACAGACGTGATGGATATTGATATCTAAACACGATAAAAAAAAACAGATTTCTCAACTCATACTTCAAGTAACACCACCAGCGGTCATTGACTCCAAAAAAAAAACAATCATCAATTCAAATCTTTTTAATTTGTCGAGTTTAGACTGCGGAGTTTCTCTAGCTAATTTAATTTGACCATGTTTTGAGTAATGTAGTAGTTAGTATTAAATAAACTATTATATTTCATAAAATAAAATATATATAATAATATAAAGGTGTTTCTATTCCATCTATGTTCGCTATTCTAAAATCAAAATACGTAAAGTTAGAATTTTGCGCCGACGCGGCGACCTTCGGCTCGCTCGCGGGAATTGAAGCTCGGAGTAGCGCGGGGTGCATGGGGCGGAGCTTGCGTGGAAATTGTTTTAGAGTGCCTGGGCGACTTTTTATTCTATTATAATAGAACAAGTCGGAAAGAGAGATATAGTTTTCATGGCTGGAGGGTGCTGAAGCCAAAATGAAAATCCAACATGGCGGCTGCAAAAATATTCAAACTTTTCGTCATGGTTGTCGTTTTTATGGTTTTCGAGGGCTCTGAAGCCGATTCGTCGATTGACCCGATTTCGCAGCCGCCATATTGGATTTACATCTTCAATTTAAATGTTTGGGCTAGGCATGTAGGTATTTAGTTAGCGATCCAAGTCATTTGCGTAGCTGTTTAATTAAATGGCTGTATATCACCCAGGCCGCTAGTTGAACGGCGCCATTTAGTTAAAAGGCTATGCAGTTAACTGAAAGGCTGTTTAAGCTATTTGACTGCGACACATATACACCCCAAACAAGAATAAAACAGTTACTTTCCGCTCTGATTGTTTTCAATAACACTGAAACAAAAGTTATAAATTGTCAACTTCATGTACCTAACAAAATGTTCTCTGTTCTCTCGCTTTCAAAGTTCGACCCATCCAGTAAGAGCGCCTTTTCTTTAGTTTTTTCAAACAAAAAATAAAAGCCAATCCAATAAGAACTTCCTCCATTTAGAGCCACTACCAGCTTCCTCGAAAGGCAGACCCAAACTGATGGTTACAGAATGTTATACGATGTTAAACAACGAGTTGAACCAGTGCGGAGTGTTTATAACATAACATTCTTAACATGATGTGCTAAACATGCTTTCCGAGGCACGAAGGGGTCTTGGTATGTATAGATGGTCACCCATCCACGGACCAATCGCGACAAGCGTAGCTTATCTTGATCAATCGACCCGTGCGGCTGTTATAACTTAGCCACAAGCCCCTCTAACTTAGAGATACGCAGTAAAAGCAAAAAATAAACATATTTAGGTATTACGATTAAAAACGAACAGTATACACTAACAATTAAATATTCGGTGCTTTATCGAAAGTTAGAAGTATCTAATGTTAGCGAGCCGTGCACCGCGCGCCGGGGTGCGACCGGGCCCGGCCGCCTAATTAACGGAGCGCGCAAATGAATTAGCGGCGTCTCCCGCTATCACACAATTAGATGAGTGCGGCACGAGTGTGTCACGACCCCCGACGACTGACGTCAGCCACCCACCGTGACGTCACGAGTCATCAGCCCCAGCCCACTACGGCCACCGCTATCCACCTCGCACCATGATTGTTCTGGAAAGAAACCGGCATCAATTGCGTAACTCACTCACAATCCGCTTCTTTTGCCAGTCCATCGATTATTGGTTAACTCCAGTTGAACTGGGCTGCATGTTGCATGCATATTATTATGACGTTTTTGGTGAGTCTACCGAGTATATTTTGACTGATACTAATATACGAGTACCAAAGCAAAAGTAGCTTTAATGTCATTTAAAAGTTGAGTTAGAACTTTGTACATTTTGTGCACTTCATTGTGCATTGTAGTGGCAGGGACACTGGGCCCTCGGGCCCCTCTGTGCCAACACGTGCGTGTACTGACGTGCAGTGCATCTCGGAGTCACTCAGCTACTCTTCACTCGGGAGCGCTCACCATCTAGCTCGTGCTACTCGTAAAACTGAACGGAGCAGGTTGATGTTTACGAGAGCCGTCGTTAAAGAAAATGTTACTCTGTTTTTCCTTATGATTCACTGTGTTGGATACAAGTATGTAGGTAGTTACATAAAACTCATTCATGCATTGTTCTTCATGCTTACTAAATATAATTAATTTAGATTATAGTCGCCAGATCTCAAATTGCCATGGTATCTTATGCTATACGGTTCACGCTTGCACAATGTTTTCACTACTAGTTTTATTCACTTGATTTTATTATCTTACTAGTTACCTACTAAATTTCGATTCGATGGATGATTCTATTTGACAACACAGAAACAGAATCAGCGTATCGAGCGAGCTTTGAAAACCACCGAGTACCGAGTGATCTTTATTTTATTTTATTTATTTATTTTATTGCTCACATTCTTTGTATTGTTGAGTTCGCGCAAAGCAGCGGAACTTATGCCAGCAGACGGTTAGTGAACTAATGAGGTCATCACTAACATAAATAATACTGCTGTCTACCTGCACGTGGGGAGGAACATACGTCCACACATACAGGGGCTGGTCGCTGTGTGCCACAGGGGTGTGACGCGGTGACATTCACGGATGACGTCACGCTGGTCGTGTGTTGCTGGTTAATTGGTGAAGGTGAGTTTATGATATCAGGTACAAGGTAGTACGTGTCTCTCACTGTTATTTTTTATTATGTTCTTTAGAATATAAGTAGCTTACGTTCAAGACCAGGAAACAGTAAAAACTTAGGGGTAAACAGAACAGAAGGTAGTGAATCCACCAAAAATCAAGAATATAAGAAAAAAGTATCGCACACCCTGATGCTGTGAACTGTGAGCATATCACTTGATTTGATCTATCGATATTGATGGGCAAAGGATCAGTAAGTGCGCTGGCTTCAAATATCAATGCTTAAAAACGTTTTTTCTACTTATTTATATTGATTAAAATGGAATTGATGCTGACATTATAAACTAGTAGTGATTCTCATTCCACATTCGACCGTGGAACAATTTATGATCTAGTTCGGCCGTGAACTTGCCGATTCCACCAAACGTGTCTGTTTATTTTAAATGTATTACGAGTATTCTAATTCTAATACTTACAGATGTCGTCCAAAGAGGTTAATATTACTTTATCATTTACATAGGCACGCTGTTGCTACGAAACAGACCAATGTTTTAAAACAGGACCATTGCGTAGTAATTCTAATGTATATATACATTAGAATTGGAAATATACAAGTAAGTGTAGAAGGAATTCTATTTTCTTTTGGTACACCACTTTTACCATTTTAAATTTGTCATTGAAGAGCGCCTCCTAGTACAGGTACATGTTTTAGGTACTTAAAAGGAGGTTCCTATGTAAGATTTACTGTAAAAGTTGTACGAGTTTCTGCAATAAACCTTTTTAGTTTTTTTTTTGCCGATTTTCAAACAAGACGTAAAACAACCATTAAAATAAGATCTGAGGGGCAATTCTCGTAATTTTAAGAACGTTCACAGTTCAGGCTGTGAATATTCTTACGTATTTTTGACAGATTGAGACTGAGATCAGTCTAAGTTTCAATCTGTCAAAAATTGCTCTAATTTTCCTAAATTTTTACAAGTTTTTGACATTTGTTTGTCGCTGAGAAGGAACTGTGACTAGATTTTGAACGTTTTAAATTACGAGAATTGGACTTCAGACCAAAAATCAAAGGTCATTTATTCAAAGAAAGCCGAGAATCAATACTTTTTGAACGACAAAATTACATAAGATAGTCCCCCAAAACGTATGCGTTTAGCTTGGAAGAAAAATTGGGGCAACAAACTCCCCAGTAGCACAGCTCTGTTCAGTTAGAAGAACTTCATTCTTATACAATAATAAGTAATTAACATTACGAAACACAAAACATTAAATTTAATTATTCGCCATATGTCAGCTAGCACACGCTAATATACCAACAAAAAACATTGAAAACTATACTCAAGCTGAAATTCTACTAATATAATAAATGCGAAAGTTTGTATGGATGGATGTTTGTTACTCTTTGACGCAAAAACTACTAAAAGGATTTGAGTGAAATTTGGTACACAGATAGTTTATAACCAGGATTAACACGTAGGGTACTTTTTATTCCGATATTCCCACGGGATCGAAACATATGTGGGTGAAATCGCGGGGCGCAGCTAGTCTATATCTATATCTATACTTATAATAAATCTGTAGAAGTGAAAATTCTGTACATTGAAAATATCAAAAAAATAAATGGCAGGGGGTGTTACTAGACCGACACCGAACCCAAAAATGTGATTAAAAAAATTTTTGTCTGTCTGTCTGTCTGTCGGTCTGTCTGTCTGTCTGTCTGTCTGTCTGTCTGTCTGTCTGTCTGTTTGTTCAGGCATCACGCAAAAACTACCGGTTCGATTACGATGAAACTTGGTATAATTATTCTTTAATATCCTGGGCACCGCACTGGGTACTTTTTATCCCGGAAAAGTATATACAATAAAAAACAAACTTAATTTTGCGGTTCGATCCCTAGATCCGATTACTGTACCAACCGCAAATAATAAGTTTGTCGTAGGTTAGGTCACACGCAGTGGAGTTCATTTTTATTCCTTTTACTTTTTAGAGTTAGGTATTTAGGTTTATTTTTATAAGTCGTAGGTATAGATTTTAATTTTAAAGTATAGGTAGTAAGTATATTTGATAGTGTACGTAGTGACCGTAGGTTATTTTATAATACTGTTAGGTAAGATTAGTCATTCGTATAGATATTAATTTTTAGGGATTTTGCTTATTTATTGAGTTTAGTTATCATCAGAAATAGGTTTATTTAGGTAGGTAGGTATTTTATTTTCTGTTATTGAGTTTTTTTATTTTTTATTATGTAGGTACTTAGGTAAGGATATCATATAGGTACCCTCTTAATCACCACTAATGAGACACAATTGGTTTTCTATTGTAATTAGCCACAAAGGGCCCGCGAGATAGATGGCATCCTGGGGAAGCACATACATTTTATCCTGTTAGCACGTTCCCGTGGGATAATTTCCGACATCCACGCGGGCGAAGCCGCGGGCAGAAGCTAGTAAAGAATAAAAACGTAAACAGAACTTAATACCTAAATAAAAACCACCAGTCGGCTGAACTGAGCCTTTCCGCTAGGCTTGTTATATGCATGTGATCCCCACTGAAGTTTGGCATCTACTATTATGCCCAGAAAAGTTGCCGAGCCTACAGTTTCAAGCAACTCTTTATCTAAGGCGATGTTGGACACAAAACTAAAAGTCAACAAAATATGTCAAGTGGGGTATCGTTGAATAGGTATTTAAAAATCATTTTTAGTTTTCTCTCAGCATTTTTCGATTCGACTGACCGTTTAGGATCTATATCGTTTCAAAGTTGCGTAACAACCATTCTCACTTAGAGGTTTTTAGACAGTAGAAAAAGGCGAAAACTTCGTATGACTGTGCGTGTGAATGTGGATGGATATATACTAAAGTATCTAGTAGGTATATTGAACTACCTAAAGTATCTAATGTCTGACAAGGACGCCCATCTCCAACTTCAAACGATTTAGTACTCAAGTTCAGTCGAAAAACTATATACTGGCAGGTACCTACTTAATAATAAATAAAGTAACTTAATAAAAGCCTTACATTACAAGAACTTAAATTCCAGTGCAATTGTGATATACCTAGTACTGATGCTGCTGGGAAATCCAGTCTGGTAAATAGCTAGCTAGGTACTCTACCAGGTACTCTCTCTCTGGTACTCTCTACTCTAACTAAAAAGTATAAAATAAAAATAATAATTTAAAAATCAAAAAACCCGACTGCGTAAAAAGTGAACCAAACTTCGTAACCACATAATAAAAAAAAAAAAAACTGAAAAGAACAAAACAAGCACTTAGATGTCCGGTGGTCTAGAATTCTATAATTTATTATTGAATGAATACTATTGAAGAAAATAAAATATTGTTCTAATAATGGAACATAGCAACTGAACAGTCGGGATCCATTATTCGACTGCCAATCTAATTTTTCAATGGATATAATAGCATCCTGTCACGACAAGAAGGATTTTGTTAAGTTTTGGAAGCACACTAACCAACTGAATGGCAGGTCGAGCCTTCCTGCGAGTGTTGAGGGTGTTAGTGAGCCTGCATCCATTGCAAACTTGTTCAAGAATCACTTTGCTGTGAAGTCCCCTCTAGGTGCAATGGGAGAGGCCTTGGCGGCTAGGGAGCCAGCAATGGGATCGCTAGTAAGGGTTTCGGCTAAGGAAATAGCGGCAGTTTTGAGAGGTATGAAGCGCGGGAAATCACCTGGTTATCTGAGCATCGAGCATTTGCTAAATGCGGGTGTGCATATGCCTAGAGTGCTGGCTTTGTTTTTTAATTTCTGTTTCTCACACACGTACCTACCGCACGATCTAATGAAGACCTTGGTTATGTCCATTATAAAAAATCGCACTGGGGACGCTTCGGACATAAACAACTATAGGCCCATATCGTTGGCTACGGTAATTGCAAAAGTGTTGGACAGTGTGCTGAACAAACAGTTAAATAAACATCTGTCGCTACACGATGCCCAGTTTGGCTTCAAAACGGGTCTGTCAACTGAGCATGCTGTTCTCTGTCTCAAGCACACTGTTCGATACTATACGGACAGGAAAACCCCTGTGTATGCATGTTTTCTTGACCTATCAAAAGCCTTCGATCTGGTGTCCTATGGTGTTTTGTGGAAGAAGTTGTATGAGGAGACGACGCTTCCGAGTGAGGTGGTTGAATTGTTTAAATATTGGTACGGCCACCAAACCAGTATGGTGAAGTGGGCAGGGTCGCTATCCGATGCGTACGGGCTGGAGTGTGGGGTCAGGCAGGGAGGTCTGACTTCCCCGAAACTCTTTTGTCTATATATGGATCGGCTGGTACGTGAGCTCAGTGGCACTATGATAGGTTGTTCGATTGACGGAACAATTGTCAATACCATAGGTTACGTCGACGACATGGTGCTGCTGGCCCCATCGATCAGCGCCCTCAGGACACTGTTGTTGGTTTGTGAGCGATATGCGGAGGCCCAGGGTCTTAGATATAATGCAAAAAAGAGCGAGTGCCTGATGTTCAAAGCAGGTACTGAGACCTATGCAGTACCACCTATCACACTCGCGGGAACCACTCTAGAGTGGGTGACATCCTTCAAATATCTGGGGCACTGGGTCACTGCTACACAGACCGATAACATTGACATAGAGAGGGAACGTAGGGCGCTGTCAGTCAGGAGCAATATGTTGATCCGTAGGTTTGCGAGGTGTTCAAGTGATGTAAAGGGTACTCTGTTTAGGGCATACTGCCAATCTCTTTATACTTGCAGCCTATGGGTCGACTACTCGCAGCGGGCTTACAGCGCCTTGCGAGTCCAATACAATAACGCATACAGGGCACTGTTGGGGCTGCCGCGACACTGCAGCGCATCAGGGATGTTCGCTGAGGCACGTATAGATGACTTCTATGCTATTGGTCGAAAACGTATCGCATCCCTGATGTGGCGGGTGCGTGGCAGCGCCAACAGCCTCTTGACGACCGTCTCGGATAGGGCTGATGGCCTTATATGGAAACACTGGACGAGGACGATAGTGTTGCCGTCTAACCGTGCCCAGAAGTAGTGTGTTATTGTGTTATTATGAATTATTATTATTACTATCGTATCTGACATGTTTTAGAATTCATTTGTAGCGGTATCTACAACGCCATATGCGAACAACGCGTCATACTGACGTAACGCAAATCCTGCATCTCGCAAGCAGAGTTCACCGCGCACTTAGCATAGATACAATTTCCCAACATCAATCGTTGGGCAATTGCCCGCCAGACACAACACCCGTCTGGTCGGAGGATCCTCCCTTTTCTATGGAGGTTGAGTGAACTTTACACCCTGTTCCTCATGCCTCCAAACATTAATTAATTGAGGTATATGTACTAACACTAACTTTATAAGTTGTTTATGTCTTTACTAACATAAGTGGATTGTACTATCTGACAAATAAATTATTATTATTATTAATGGATCCCGACTGATCCCGACGGGTTTTTTGATTTTTAAATTATTATTTTTTCTAACAGTTAAAATAGTTTAACTGTTAGAAAGAAAAAAGGACAAAATTGTTTACCCGGCGCCAGTATTAGACCATTATAAGTAATTAAGGGGTTTATTTTGACAGTTTAATATTACTTATAATTGTCTAATACTGGTGCCGGGTAAACAATTTTTAATCACATATTGTTGTGAACACAGATTCAATATTCTATCAAAACCTTGACCCAATCTCTCAGTAAATACAGTTCGTGTTCGTCAAATTATTCATACTACATATTAGTATTATCGACAAAACTGCTACCAACTGGCTGAGGCACTGAGGGTGTGGGTGTAATAAGTTGAGTTTGGGGTCCCTGGGAGCAGGTACAGCTAAAAGAGAGGTTATTTACCAGACAGTCATACCTCTCTACATTATACTTGACCAGGTCTGACAACTCATTAGCCTCCTGCATGCGTTTACTCAGGTCTTGTTGAGAAGCCTCATATTTACTAAAGATAAAAGATGTAGTTCTAATTTATTATTGTTATCCTACATACTCGTACATGAATAATAATTTGTGTGTGTACACCCGCTTATGCAAATAAATAAATATTATTATTCTTCTTTGACATATCTCGGGACCCTGGGCTCCCGGACCTTTGGAACGAGGGGCCGAAGCCAACTTGCAGAGGCCCGTTGGACATTTTCAATGGAATGAGGCACCAGCCGCGGTTATCCCTGTTCGCACTATGCAAGTGCACCCAAGGACAACCCCCGGTTCGTGTAGGACTATTGCACGATATAGATACAATGATATTGGGTTTGGGTGCCTAAAGTGAACTGGCTATCTAGGACTTTGGAAAAAATATAGCTCCTGCCTGATCAATGTTCTGTATAAATTACATAGACAAAATGGCAGGGGGTGACTTGCACACTCAATAATGGGCCCCATAGTGTCGTAGCGACAAGGGGGCGACATATCCTGAGGTGCTTATGAGGAGTGGAGAGGTATTCCACGGCTATCAAGACAATCCCAGAAGTAAGGTCAAGATCCCTACTAGCATCTTACCGGAATACTTCCTTCCTCCGAGCACGTTTGCTCTTGCGAATCTCCATTCAAGCCAGCCAATAAAGACAAGAAACAGGTGGGAGCTCTGTTCCTCGGCAGTGTTCACTCCAGCCGGCCAATAAAGGCAAGCCAGAGGTGAGGAACAAGACTTCTCCCGGGAGATAGGATCAACTAACACTGCCAGCGGTCATTGACCCCTAAGAAAAAAGCATCAAATCTTTTTAGTTTTTCATGTTTAGATATCGATACCCATCATGTCTGCTGAGATTCGCTAGCTAATTTAATTTGACCATGTATATTGTTTAATCTTACAGTGACAAGTAAACAATTTGCTATTTAGTGATAGTATCATCAGTTCAGTGTATTGTTACAAGTGGCTCGACCATAGATAATATTTCTTTGGGCACTACACACCTACCATCTTTGATGACAGCATCAGCCCCCCGCTGCCACAGTTCAACAGTTGTTGCCCCGTTCGCATTTCCTTTGGTTTCTGTTCTCATTAGTGAGTAGTCGTTTACGAGCAGTGGTGGCCCAGAGGTAAGGGACGTGTGGACTCAGGGCTTCGAACCTCGAGCCCAGGCAGGCGCTTTACTTTGTGTAAATCATTTCATAATCACTGCTCTCAAAACGATGAAGGAAAACATCGTGGGGAAACCGGCATGTCCGAGAACCAAAATTCGAAGACATGTGACATCTACCAACCCGCACAGGACACGCGTGATTACTTTCAGCCCACTCTTTCTCGATGAGATGAGACGTGAGTCCCAGCAGTGGGAACATTATAGGCTGATTATGCTTATGCCTGTTCGCATTATAAAATATTTTTTCATTTTTATGATAGGTATAAGCTGCTTCATTTTGTGTATGTTTCTCGGCACAACTGACCCCAAACCAGCAGAACTCTTAGCCGCAAATTATTTTTATTTTTTTAAGTTATCTTAAACGATAAAAATACAAGTAAGTAACAAATTACCAATAATGCGAGTAAAAACATACCCTGTAGTTTTTCCAACTGATAAGTGCAACTCGCACATAAATAACTGTTAAATTGATTGGAGTAGAACAAGATGTGTAAGAACCAAAAACTTACTTACGTAACAACTATGTACTACCTATAACATGTCTTTAGAGCGTCTGTCAAAAGGCTGCCGAAACAGCGCGATGGTACAGCGTTCAGTGACGCATTTCACATTTACTGAAGTACCTCTTTTCAAGTTATTCGTGCCGGAACAACTTACCCTCGGCTCTTTAAACCCCGACCTGTTCATATAAGCAGTAGAGCCAGACCATTTTTAGGGTTCCATAGTCAACTAGGAACCCTTGTAGTTTCGCATGTCTTTCTGTCCGTCCGTCTGTGCGTCCTCGCTTAATCTCTGTGACCGTTAGCACTAGAAAGCTGAAATTTAGTACCAATATGTATATCAATCACGCCGACCAATTCGTAAAATAAAAATTGGAATAAAATGTTTTATTAGGGTAGCCCCCCTATATGTAAAGTGGGAAGTGTTTTTTTTTTAATTTCAACCTTAACGTGTGATATATTGTTGGAAAGGTATTTAAAAATGAATAGGGGTTTACTAAAATCATTTTTTGATAATGTCAATAATTTCGGAAATAATCGCTCCAAAAGTAAAAAACAATGTCCCGTCCCCCCCTCTAACTTTTGAACCATAAGTTTAGAAAATATGAAAAAAATCTGAAAAGTAGAACTTTATAAGGACTTTCTAGGAAAATCATTTTGAACTTGATGGAAACACCAGTTTTTGTACAAAAAAGACAAAAAGTTGTACAAAATAATTTTTGGACTAAGTTTGTAGTAAATTGTATATGCAAGCATTTTTTTTAACTTCGTTTACATATTTTTTTAGTTATCACCGTCCTTTGTGGGCCCGTTTTTAGTGTTCCGTAATTATTAGAGTTCCGTAACAAATAGCCTTTTTTAAGTTGGGTTACCACTATGTTCGCTCTCCAGCAGCGCTCCGCGCTCCTACAACTGCTCCAATGGATACGTCGCGCGCACTTCTACATGCGCTCCCCTTTGACACACTGCGCTCCCCTTTGTGTTCGCGCTAAAAACCGTCACGATTCGGAGCGCCTGCCGCGGAGCGTGCAATGTTGCACGCTCCGTGTTCGCGCACGTACCCACTACCGGGAGCAGTTGCAGGAGCGCGGAGCGCTGCTGGAGCGCGAACATAATGGATACCCACCTTTAAACTCATAAGTGGGAACACTTATTGTGACGGACGGGAAACTACGAAACCCTACACTGAGCGTGGCCCGACACGCTCTTGGCCGGTTTTTGATAAAGGGTCATGTGTATCGTTGACGCTGGGACAAATAAAAATCACGTTATGGAAACGTAGGCTGAGACGAAACTGTCGCGATATTAGTGACACAGTTCTGAGTGACGCACACGACATATAAGATTTGTATGTCGTGTGCGTATAATTATATAATTTTATTATAATTTATCGTATATAATTTTATTTATTTCAGTTCGAGGTAGTTTACTTCGATATCGATCGCCTGAAGAACAATGTATTTCTTTCTTTTATTTAAGTACCTATGTAGGTATATACGACTATGAGGCAAATGTCACCAGTTTGCGGTTCGCCTGAAATTGTATAATTTTTCTCAAATGAGAGCCGTTTTAAGTACCTTGTTTATAGTTTTGAAAGAAAGTTGATTTGACCACACGATGTCCACCGTCAAATTCACTTTATTAACATAATTTATAATAATTATTATAAACATTCCGCCGGAATCTTTAGTATCAGTAGGACACAGCACACATACATAGGGGAGTTTAGGAAGGAGAACAATATCGTAACCGACTGAAACACAAATACTTCCGCTGTTGGAGGATCATTAGTATGTCTACGTAGGAACGTGACGTAACAGCGGCCGCGCGCGGCTCGTGCTGGGAGTGCTGGCACGATATCAGCTTGTAGCGCGAAGGCCTTAAATGTAATGCTGGATTATGCTGACTGGTTGTTTGAGAGCAAATTAACTCAGTTATCTAGTTCGCACGAAGACGATTATTGCCCAAAATATAGAACTTTAAACCAGATTATGCATTAAACAAACATAGTGGATGTCATAATGTGATGGGTGTAAAGGGCGCGTGTCCGCGTGCGATGCTATTGACCTCCAAACAGTCGGGGGCTGGGGGGCTCGGGGGCGGGGGGCTCGGGGCCTCGGGGGCTCGGGCGAGCCGGCAGAGGGTGGTTAATGTGCGCCATTCGTTAGCGCCGCGTGCGCCGCGCCCCGCACACTAATCATCATAATAACTACAACTGTGGGACTTTTAATAACCGCGATGCATGCATGTCGCTTCTCTGTGCAGGAAACAACGACACGTCCCTAAATATTCGATTTCTGGCTGGGATTGTCGGTTACAAAGCTACGCCAGCATCGCATCGTGGTCTGTCTGCGACAGACGTGTGACGTGAAGGTGGAACCTCTTCATGCATGTTCAGGTTGTTTGGGTGCTCCACGTACACGCGTTACAGCTCCACGTACTCCTACTCCTCGCACCCACCCCGGCTATGAGCAGCAGATTGTACACTTAAAACTGCCGGTCAGTCGGTCCTTTCGTTTTTCATCTATTCTTCACATGGAATGTTGTCCACATTGAATTTAAAAGACACGTAGTTACCTATTAAATAATAACAATAGGTATATTTAGTAAAGAACCTGCTGCTGCAGTATGCGGTGGTTACTATTACTAGAGGAGCTGAACCCGATATGATGTTGATGGTGTGTGTGTGTGTAGTGTGGTGTTGTGTGTTATGATTTTATATATACTCGTATTTATGTTCTGTAATTTGTATGGTGTACACTAAAGAGTATTCTATTCTATAGTAAGCCTGCGTCACCGCGCGGTCACGGCGCGGTGGCGCGGTCACTGCGCGCTGCTCGGTGCGGTGCATCCAGACAGAGCGAGGCATGCGCAGCAAATTATTTTAATATGTCATCCGTTCGATTCTGAAAAAATCTCACCGTGAAAAGTTAGGTGAAGTGAGCTTAGAGTGAGCTGTCAATAGTGTCAATCCCTAGCATTAGTTGGAATGACAGCTCACTCCACGCTCACTTCACCTGAGTTTTCACGGTGAGACGCTTACTGCCGATCGATTATGTAAAAACCTCACCGTGAAAAGTTAGGTGAAGTGAGCTTAGAGTGAGCTGTCAATAGTGTCAATCCCTAGCATTAATTGGAATGACAGCTCACTCCACGCTCACTTCACCTAAGTTTTCACGGTGAGTTGGTTACAGAATCGCACTGCAGAATCGCACTGCAGATGCCTCAGCTTAAGGCAGTCGTTATATGTCAATGTGTGACTTACCAGTCGAAGCACACGGCTCGTAATGTCTGGACGCACCAATACTGGAGTTTCACTGAGTGCGTGAAAGGATCACGTGATGTAACACGACGCCATGCCATCGTGTGCGCTCTGCAGACTTACGAGTACATTATACTGATATTGATAGTGTAGCTAGTCAGCTACACTATCAATATCCAGTACAATGTACTCGTAAGTCTGAACGTAGAGCTTGAACTCTAGAACTGGTGCTAGACTTCAAGCTCTACGTTCAGGCAGTTCGATGGCAAAATGTAAGACATGAACCCCAAGTCAAGTCTCCGTTCTCAAGTGTTCTGAACGATAGAGGTCGTGAAGCGTGTGTGACCTGTGTGAAGTAGTCGGAAGGGGTTGTAATGTAAGTGGATGAGGAAGGCGCGCTACAGGTCGCCGGCCGCGCGCCACAGGTGGGGGTGGGCCCACGGGTCTTACGGGGCCCGGGCCGCTCCGCGCACGGCCCCGGCGCGGCGGCGGGGCGCGGCCCGCGGCCCGCGCGGCTCTACTTACACGTTTATGATAATTGGTGACCAGCCCTCACTAATGATGTCACCCACATTGTACCGCGACAGAGTGACAGTGACATGTGTGAAGACGTGGCGACATTATGGCTTCATTGTGGGTATCAAGCGCGGCTGTGGAGCTGACAAATTGGCGTAGGTGATAGGTATAATTTTACGATTCCAAATTCATTTTAAGACCGTCATCCGGCTCGCAGCACTCAGTTCATTGAATAAAAGTTCAAAATACTGTGAGTGTTAAAAGTCAACTAAAACAATATTTACATTCGTCACGCCTGCGACACCGGAAGGGGTAGGTGGCGTTGTATTTTCCGCATGCCATGCGCCATCCGTAAATGTCAATGTGTCTCAGTGGTAGGTATGTAAAGTTATCGCCGAACGAGAAACAAAGTCGTTTTGGTTACATAACACGCCATATGCATTTAATATGTTTGATGAAGAAATCTGCAGATGTCCGCTACTGAAGTACGTTAAGAGCACATGACAGGACAGAACAGTAGTCCCACTTTTAATACAATGATAAGAAACGTGTCCATTGTGTCATCATCGGGTTTGCATCATTACACAAACATTCTTGAACTGGCCGGGTAATTCGTAGACACGTGTCAAGTGGTTACAAGTTGATGTTCCAAGTGATGACTGCTTCATGTCGACAAACTGCAAGCTAGAATGTGGCTTGCAGTGGTCTGCCGCTGCAGCGCCGCTGTACTACGAGGCCAGTCCAACAATAAAGCAGTACTTACTTGCGCCAGTACCAGCACTCCGCGAGCCGCCATGTACGTCATAGATGACGAAGTCATAAAGATGACTGGCTAGTGAAAATATGTCGAATACCTATTGCTGAACTCTTGTGAAACCACTGACAGTCTGACTGCTGCCATAATAAATTAATCGTCTTGTAGTTCTTCTGTGTGTTGCTCCGTGCAGGAGCGATGTGATGACGTCACTGCGTGGCTGCGCGCGCGCCGCTCGACGCTTGATTAATTGCCTGCGCCGGATTGTTCGCCGCGAAAGTGAATAGCTTGCACTGTTGCGTTTAACTCCAACACATTACACTAATGTCTCGCCGGGCATTAATACTGAGGCAACATCGACGCCACAGCGACGCTTTGAGTTGACCACAGTTATGGATAGACACTTAACATGTTTGTTAATTGATGTCGCCAAGGCACGCTGTGTATGCTTAAATAGGGGTTGTCAGCATCTTTTTAGTATTATTTTTTTAGTGGTGCTATAAAGTTTAATTCCTTTGATTTTTTTCGCATAAACCTTTCTCTTCTTTCTGAAACTTTTGAAAATTCTCTAAAATAGGTGCGTATTTTTGCCTTATTTTTTGACAGCAAAAGATGACATGGGATGGAGGCTAGATTTTGGACATTCATTCAAATAAAAGTAATCGGCGAAACCTAACCTCTTTTTAGATTAGACGTCTAACTTCTGAAGGCCGATTGCTTCTGCGGATTTGTTGTTAGGGTACCCCAGAATTAGTATTAAGAAACTCGCTTGTTTATTTAAATAATGTTGTAGAACTCGTTTAATTTGCGAAAGAGAATAATAATAGTTACTCGTAGTGGCGACGCCTGCGAGCTCATCGAGAAGGAGTTAGGTGTATTTACAGTGGTGAAGTGCGTCCACTGGTCTACTGGACCATAGGACATTATACGACAGAAGGCGTAATTAAAAATATTCAGAAATATCTCGGCATTACAGTATAATAATATATTATGTATGTAGATAAACAGAACGCCATAGTTCTGACCTGACTGCTGCATGTCGCGTCGAAGCACTGCTGTCACTAAAGCGACCTTGGCTTGCGTTGGCACCTATTCACGACTTCAGTGTAAACAGTGAACCTACTGTTCCCACCCGCACTGTGGCACAACTGCGCCATGCGCTGCTAACTAAACAACGCGTGTTAGTGTTAAACACTCGATTGTGATCTGCGGCCGATTTCATTTGTGTTGTTAACTAAACACACAAATAACATAAAGTGCTGGTTTGTGACTTGTTTGCACTGCATGAAATCCGACTCGCTTACTTACCACAAAATACATAACTGCTGTTTTACAAGCTTTTAGTTAGCTTTACTCTGATCACAGACTATGAAGTATGGTAAGAATTTAAGATGTACTCTTGCAATTTCAGTTTGGGCAATTTGAAACTTGTTTACTTGTTCTGTTCCGACCACAGTACCTATTAATTTGGTAGAGAATTCAAAGATTACTTGCTGCTGCAGCCAAGACCGCGCCCCGCAAGGGAACTCTTTACCGAACTCTGAAAACATTATTAGACAAAGTGGACAAAGTGGATAGTCTCTTTATAAGGCACTGGGTACGGAGGCACGTGCCAATGTGTGTGGCGACGTCATGTTTAGTTTGTAAAAGTTTACTAACATAGCTTTTAAGTCATTGTTACTAATACTACACTCTCCTGCAAAGCTAAATACTACACTTTTAAAATTTCGATTTTTTCTAAACTATACAAGTTAGAGATTCAAAATAAAAAACGTTTAATATATAGCAAATTTTATCAGCTTTCTTTGAAACTAGTAAACTATACATTAGTAACATTTTTAACTTTAAAAAAAAAGATAAAGTAATAGCTTAGTGTCAAAAAACTAAATTAACATATAAAAGTATGTTTTACACGTTATTTAATTTTTAATAACTGGTATTGCCTCCTCGGGCTCTGACTACAGCTTCGAGCCGGTTTGGCATACTGAACACGAGGTTTCGGAGCCGATGTTGGGGAATATTTCCCATTCTTCAATCAAGGCCTGTTTTAGTGCCCTGAGGGTGGTAGGTGGTGGTCTGCGGCGCTCAATCGGGATGAGATCAGGACTTCTTGATGGCCAAGCCATTACGATGATATCAACCTCCTGAATATACTTTTGCACGACCTGAGCCGTGTCTGGCCGGGCGTTATCATGCATCAGCATCGATCCATCACGCATATTTGCTAAATACGGCCCTGCATACTCGTTGAGAATCTCTTGGGCATATCTTTCCCCAGTCAGAGTGCCATTTTCTATGGCCACTAATTTTGTGCGACCTTCTAAAGATATGCCAGCCCATACATGTACACTGCCTCCACCGTACTGGACTCTTTCTGGGAAGCAGTCTTGAAGGTATCGCTCACCAGGCCGCTTGTAGACACTTCACCTTCCATCAGAAGTGTAAAGTGAGAATCGAGACTCATGTGTGAACAAATTCTTGACCACTCTTCTTCATCCCACTGTACATATGTGTCCACGGGCGTATCTCAGTCGAGACTGCGATACGTCCGTGGACGCTCCCAAACTCGAGGGAGAGCATCGAGTAGCTAGCTACTCGATGTTCTCTCTCGAGTTTGGGGCCACTCGCTGGTCTTCGGAGTTTCAGATTTGCTTCAGCAAGTCTTCTTCTCACTGTACTGTCATTAATGTAGTCCCTTCGGGTCTGAAGGAGCTGTTGCCGGACTTTAACTGCATTAAGGTGGCGATTTCTCAACACAGTGGAAACATTGTAACGGTCTTCTCGGGCACTAGTGCACCTGGGTCTGCCATTACAAGGTCTCCTCAGATGGTTTCCAGTCTCTTCGTACCTTCGCTTCACCTTCTGGACCGTTCGAAACGTTCACACCCACCATTCTTGCAGTATGACGCATATTGATTCTTAATTCCAGAAAAGTCATGGTCTTGGCCCATTCTTCAGGTGAAAGAGGCATGATAAATAAAATTTATGTGCTGTAGTCTAACTTAGCTTTTGTAACAAGACTCATCGATCAAGAAAAAATTGAAAACAAAAACAGAAACAAAAAAATCAATGGTAAGTAAAATTTGTAATTCGAAAAGGAATATTTTTGTTTTTAATTAAAGCTTTTTTCAGCCATTTCTTAAAAAAAGGTTCTCGACTATGAAGTTTTTATAAACGAAATTAAACTCTTTTTCGAGTCCTTTTTATTTCGAAAGTATATCTTGTGCACTTAAAAAGTTATTCCAATTTAAAAAATGTGATACTTAGTTTTGCAGGCCAGTGTATATGGATTGTGTTGTGGGTAGTCCGATTGTCCAAAATAAATTATATATTGTTATACATAATTATACGAGTAATTAACCGGTTATATGGCATCGCTGGCATCGTTTTGTTTTCATTTGATCACATTAAGTTTAGCATTATAAATTGAAAACTAAGTACATTTTGTCCTTAATTGTTTTAGATCGTTTGAAATAATGAGTTGGCATGAAAAAAAGACAATCTAAAGTTGTGCAATCAAATTGATTCGGTCGCAAAGGATAGAGAGCGACCGAATATTAATTTGATTGTATTTCTTTTTTGTCGTATCTTGCGGTAATTCTAGTGAGCTACTTTAAATATCTTTACACTGCGAAACAGCTCAAGCCTGATATATATGTTTTTGTGAAGCAAGCCGTGAGCATCCCAAGGAAGAAAAAACTCGCTGAGTTCGCACACGAGCAAGGTCGCAGTGAGAGCGACCGCAGCACGAGCGACTGCTAATAGTGATACAATATTACAACAGTTACATGATCTCTTGTACGAGACACAGCAAAGGAGCGAGTAATGTGCCGCGCACGTTACGCCTGCGCGTGCGCCGCATGGAGACTATTATCTCACTTTTTCTGGTAGCAAAATTATTATGAGCAGTTGCTAAAAACTATAATTAATAATTTAATAATCTGATGATAACCTTCGCACTTTGTCTCATTCAAGTGTTACTCCTAACGGAACCAAACGGTGCCTACTGACATGTTGACACCACGCTCATAATCATTTCAGTTTTTAATGATGTAAGTACCTACGTTCCTATGACATATTGTTACCTATGGGTTTTGTTATTGAATTTAATCATATCCATTTCTTGCAAGTTTGAGTTCACGTACAAGCTTCCAGCCAGCATATCGAGCGTCGACTTCCACCGACACTCAGTGGAATATCCTGCTGACGTGTGAACATTATGATTTTGTTGCAGCTATAGACTTAGACTTACTTTACTAGAAATTCGATAGTTCAGTCGTCGGGAACCGGCGAGTGGTGGAGAGTGGTGGCGAGTGGTGGCGAGTGGGCCAGTGTGGGCCGGTGTGGGCCGGTGTGGTGGGCAGCGGGCGACTGGGCGCGGAACGACAGAACAAACAGCGCTTGTTTGACTGTGGGGTAGCCGATTGACACTAACACACGCAAATTGACTTCGTTTTTTTCGATATAACTTTTCTGTCTTTGCTTCTTTTACTGTAATAGGGATCTTCATTTCTATTACGTAATCGGTAATGTTCGCTAAGTTGCTAACTGTAATGTTGTCACTATGAGTTTCAAGATGGGAATAGGTATATGCGTCGTATTCTAGATCACGATAAGCTATACTTCCTCCGACGGCGCGACATCTGGCGCTCTTGGCTGTGTTCCTGTGCGCACAGGCGCGCCCGCGCGCAGCAACGTGCGCGAATACCCTTCTCGCTACAGCCACTCACACCATCACGCCCGCGTGTCCAAGAGTGTTCGGTAAAAGAAGCTTATCTGCGCTATAGTTACATTCCGCAACTTATTTTTGAAGAATAAACTTTTCATAGACCCTTACCCCGGGCTACTACGGAGAAATAAATAAATACATTCTGAATGGAAATACCAATATTAATAACTAGTTTATTTGCTCGACTTAGTAATCGAACCCGGAACAGGGCCCTCGTTCCGCCCAGCAGTCGCGCTTACGATCCTCATGATCCAACTGGGCCGCCCAACTAGAGCTACTATTAATATACTTATGAACGGGGTAAGCATCAGTAGGTACACACCTCACATAGTGTACTAATGGAGTTTGGATCGTGTGGGACAGTTTATGAAATCGCTGTATTGATAGGACAGTTGCTAACGCTCGGCTTATCTGTGAGTAGGTCATCGGTCCAAGGGGTGCGCGATAACAATGAGCTCAAGGGCTTTCGTTCAGTTGTATGACTTGTGTTGTCCTCGATATTCCGATTAGTTATCCTACTCAGCGCATGGGTATTTTAGAAACTATGACTTATGTTATAATTTCAAGAGGATGGGGAGGGTCCTTTCTATCTTCTATATATATATAAAATTCAAAGTCCTGACTGACTGACTGATAGATCAACGCACAGCCTAAACTGCTGGTCCTAGAGACATGAAATTTGGAGGGTGTGTTCTTCGTGAAGAGTAGGCATCCACTAAGAAAGGATTATTCGAAATTCCACCCCTAAGAGGGTGAAAAGGGGGGAATTCGTTTGAATGAAAAATCTTATTCCTTGGGTTAATAAACTTGAAACTTGGCACGAATACTTACCAAAATAAATTATGAAGATTGTCAGTTTTTTTTTCTTCTAAACTACCCCCTAAAAAGGGATTGGGGGTTTCAAAGTTTCTATGGAAGAATTTTAGCGCGCAGTCCGATTTACTCGAAACTCAGTATTTATACCTAATATTGAAAGTAAAGAATAATGTGTATCAGGGTTTTTTGAAAATCTACCCCTGACGGGCTGAAATGGGGTACTCAATTTTTCAGGGGAGGATTTTACTGCATGGCTTGATTAACTCGAAAATTAGTATAAATAATCTTTGAGTCAAGTTATGAATACACCCCAAACGATTTTTTTTAAATTCCACCCCTGTGGGGGTGAAAAGCGGGGATACAGTTTATATGAAAAATCTGCTTCATTTACTTAATAAACTTGAAACTTGGCAAGAATACTTGCCTAAGTAAGTAATAAAGTTTATCATTATAAGTTTTTCAAAACTACCCCTCAAAGAGGGATATAGATGGGGGTGTTAAGTTTGTGTGGAAGAAATTGAATGCGCGGTCCGAGTAAGTCGAAACTCAGTATTGATACTTTTGACAGAAAATAATTAATAATAAGTAGGAGTATGTAAAGTTGTCGAAAATTTACCACTGACGGGACAAAAAGGGGGAAATTCAGTTTATAAGGGGAGGATTTGAAGTTGAAACTGTATGTTACATTTTCACGCCTAAACCACTGAACTTCTGATTTGGCATAGAGATAGATGGCATCCTGGGGAAGCACATAGGTACATTTTATCCTGTTAGCACGTTCCCGTGGGATAATTTCCGACATCCACGCGGGCGAAGCCGCGGGCAGAAGCTAGTTAACTACAGCTCAGCAATCTCTTTGCCAATGTTACAGGTAGTCATTGGTTGCGTGCTTGTTCACCAGTGGACCCATTCCATAATTTCTTGGCGCAGATACCAAAACTAGCAGTGAGCCATTCACGACAGCACAATTTGACTTTAATTTGGCAAATATTGCGGTGTTTTTATGGACGCACGCCGCGTCGAAGTCGGCCGCGATCGGAGCTCGCTAGTGGGGGCGACGCATTTGTGAGTCAATATGGCGTCGGCCAAGCTGTCTCATTTGAATCGACACGTGAGCTATATGTACCCATGTACTGTGTCCACGTAGCATCGATCATCTGTACCTAACCACGCATGTTCATATAGAAAGTGACCATGGAATCATTGTCCTACTTACTTTTGCTAAAAAAACGAGATTGGCGATTGTCCACATCCAGAAAATACGGCATTGTATCATATGCACCTTTTTATCAAAATAAATATTTAATGCTATGAGACAGTCATACAACGGAAAGTATAATTATCCGATAGTTCTAGTAATTAGGTGAATTTCGGCGGAGGAGTTCTTCGTCCACTTAGTTGTTGGTTTAGGACAACCCCTCCCCACTATTCCCAATCACTGCAGCTCCTGAAATCAGAATCATCATGGCGACTACTAGAAAAGAGAAATGATTCTTCACCCATCTCAGAGTCAAGTTAGTTGTTACGAGCTCGCTTATTATTTGGTACAATGTACTTGTACACTACAGATCGCTGGACGACTTGAATGTTCGAACTTGAATGGCACGTCACACGTGTGTGTCACCTCCTCTATGGAAGAGACATCCCTTCGATTGCCTCGTGTTCACGCGACTCAGCTCGCGCCGAGTCCCTGCGTGTAGCGAGCCGGTGTTTGCTCGGCAAAGTGGAGTAATAGTGTGTGAGTATGTCAGCTCTGTCACACATCGAGCGTGTTTGGCCAAGTGCACACGTGTCGACCCCCGGCCCCCCTGACCTCGGCCCCCCCTCGAGCCAAATGAAACAAATAAAAAATATATAGAAGTAGCACTCTTTACAGTCTCTACACATGTCATTCTGCAGTCTCAGTTCAGATGACACCATTATTTGATCTAGTAAAATAAGCAGCACGTCAGTGGTAACCCTTTGACCTTGAACTGGCCTGGCGCAGTGGCGAGTGGCCTACTAGTAAGGTAGGCCACTCGCCAGTGGTTACACAACCACACCACCGTGGCTATTTCTGATCGGAACCTTACTAGGGATCCGATCAGAAATGACATGAGACTTTTTCTAGCAAACCAAGCTGCGACTGCAGTCAGAGCACGAGGCTTCACATGGGATCTGAGTCCGCCATCATTGATGTTTGATGTATTGGTAGCAGTGAGTCTGCTGTGTCTGGTTGTAATGTTCTACTAATGTATTACAATGCGCGATGCAAACATTCTGCTTCGCGGGCTCGCCACTGTTTGTGCCCGACCAGCTTCGGTCACAATCGGCAAACAAAGCCATACGTCCCGAACCGTTCTTTGTAGGTGCCCGCTACCCGCCAGCCCGGTGCCCTACGTGCTGACGGCGCATGTGGCGTTACTTTCATAGCGATGCAAAATGTGTAATGTACTTAGTTGAAAACTCAACCGGTGAATTTAATCAGAAATCCTGAATTATGATTATGACCCTCTTAGAAGTCGTAGTGTTTCAGGAACGCCATATTTTAATCACTTTACTAAAATTTGGTACTTAATTTAGAGCTACCAGTAACTACTGGTTGATAAAGTTAAAGTTGACCTGTTAAAGTAAATCTGTATTGTTCTGATGTACAATATCTCTGCAGATTGTGATGGCTGAGTGAGTACCTACAGAGAAGGTGGATAAGAGTGGTTGTGTACATGTGCCTGCAGCCACGTGGGTAATGTTCTGTCGGCACAGCGAACAACGTGTAGCATCGCGTGACTACGAACTGTAAACCTACAGGTTTTTAATTTATGAAAACTATTCTTACGTGTAATGCATTAGCTAGCTGGCTCATTGGGCTAATTATAGCATGCTTAGAACCCAGACTAAGTGTTGTGTAGTAGCGGAGATGGCGGCGCGGGATTGTTGCACTGCATATTATCATCGGCCGCAGCATCTTATAAGGTTTGCGGCTACTCTGGTCGTTGTTGAACTGATGTGTCTGCGCCGATCTGAAAGCCTTCTATTTAGCTTCATTTACAAACGTCAGCCCATAAAAAGATCTTAGAACTAGATCTACTTACTAGATCTTATGACTAGTGTGTATGTGTACAGAACAGTTTAGTTAGGGACCACGAGCTCATTCCCAATGTGGGTCCGTATCTAGATGTATTTGCTAAGTAATATAAATGATGTACATAAGAATAAGTGTTATATTTTCCTGGTCGTCGGGCGAGCATGCGGCATGTGATGCGGGAGCAGGGCGCGCGACCCCGGTACGCCGACAGAACGTTCTTGAGATAGCCGCTTCGAGAAGTGCGGGTCAGGGGGCATGTCTTATCACAGCCCCGCACCACACGACGAATTACATACCTTAATGTAACAAACTTAAGGTCGGTTCTAAGTTGTGTGGTCGCCGGACACATTGAGAGGTCGCAGTGTTATCGGCGTGTCTCTTCGTTATTTTCCAATTATAGTGATTAAGTATAAATATTCGTTGCTCTATTTCTGTAGTGGTGACAGTAGATAAGGCGCCGATACGTTTTTATGGGGCTCCGATAAACTTGGTTATCGTGTTTGTACCGGCGCGCGGCGGGCAGCGCGGGCTGATCCCATCGTGGGCTGTGCTAGTAGGCACCGTGCTGCACCGTGCTGCACCGCGCTGCACCGTGCTGCACCGTGCTGCACCGCGCTGCACCGTGCTGCACCGTGCTGCACCGCGCTGCACCGCGCTGCACCGCGCTGCACCGTTTCGCGCCATCCCTCTCGGGTGGGACAGATTAGACAGTTATTATTTATGTCCCAATACTATCGGTACACTTCTGCCGAACCCCAATCAAGTATAACTGCAGCGGATGGCCGATGGCCGAGTCACGACCTACCGTATACCTAGAAGTATATTTCTCTAATTTTCTTTTATGGCAGTTGCTGTTGTTGCCTACAGCTGTCGTGACCCGCCTCGTCTCTTCTGGCGTGGTAGCTGTGGTCAGTGGTGTAGGGCGTCCGTCGGTATTACTTATTAAAGTTATTATGGCTTTCTGAGCAGATCGTCGCGAAGACCTTGCTCTGTCGCCTCGTGTAGATAACATTAACAATTAATTGTTTTGCTAATCTATATCGTATCAAGAAGTGATAAGGAGCTGACAGATACAACTAATACACTGCATTACATTAATCCTTTTAAAGTTTAGTTCAGAAGCAGCAACTTACACATAGATAATGATATCCACGAAGATCATATGTTCGTTACTACAATAAATCGGTTTCAGATGAGTAGTAAATCCGCGCATGCGCACGAGATGTGCCGAGAGTCATGTTTGTGAAATATCTCGCTGCTCACTGACCAGCAGTGAGTGAGCGGTTATGTAATCAATAATTATCATATTTAATGTTTTGTTGAAGCCGGACCTACTCCTAGTGCAGCTTTGATTTCTTCTGGAAATGCCTTCCAGCCTATTTCCAAACAACTGCAACTCTTGTAAGCAAGAAACTACAGTGGCGAAGAGTGCTTACTCTCCGCCACTGTAGTACAAACGATTCAACTGTTTAGGAACACGCAACGAAATAAAAAAAGATCACCGGGGAAACAGACAGTAATTATAGTGGCCATTTATTTATATATACTTTATTGTACACCACAAAAATACATAGCATAAAAAATACATGGCACACTACAAAATATACAATGGGCGGCCTTATCGCATTACTGCGATCTCTTCCAGGCAACCTTAGAATGGACAGTGATTTTCCTTTTGCCATTGCTCAGCATTGCTGGATGTTAAGCCAGGGTACAGCAGGAAGAATCGGAGATGGTGTCCAGTCGATAACTGTTGTAAACATAACACTCACAGACTCACACTTAACACTCGTGATTTCACAATCAGAAACAATGGAGTTATTGGCATATGTATATGGTTTGCAACACTTGTGCGATTTTCTAACAAAATGGACAGAACTTTCCGTATTTCAAGTGTCAGTAGCACGGAAGCCAATCAACAGGTAGGTAGCGGTAGGTATATCAAATACCGGGACTTGAAAGTGTGTGAATAACTCGATCAGCTAGCCGGTCGGGCTGGTGGGCAAGTAGGTGCTGACGCTGAACCGAAGTATTTGGCGCGGGTCGGGGCCGCCGCGTGCATCGGCCGCGCGACAGGCAACGTGCAGAGAGCGCACTCACAGCCTCACACACCCTGCTCGCTCTCTGCTATATATGAACACCTGGATGTTCATAGCTAGCAGTTCCGGCGTGAACTCAATCTGACGGGGCATACACTGCACCAGGAACAAACTCGTTACGGCTGTTAGTACGTACAGCGTGTACAGCCGTAACGAGTTGGCGACTTACAATGTATGTATGTACCTTAGCAGGTAGTGGTCACGAGGCAGGATGCCTATGCTTGCACCAATCAGCAGAACACTATTGAGATGGGTCATGGTCGTTTGGCCAAGGTACACCTGTGTTAATCAGGGCGAAATCAACTCGCACTAGCTTGAGCCTGTTTTCAAACGCTGCTCTATTGAGTGTGCCTTCTGAATATAGCTACTTGTTATGTGTGGTGTCGAACTTGCTGCCCCCCCTGCACTCCCCCTTGCGGCCTCACCTCCGCGAGCCATCACCGCGCGTTAGACAACCTGGTTGGAACTCGTTTCAATTAACATTGATATGATTGCTCCACACCAGTGCATTGTTTTGGGCAACACGCTGTATAACAGCCGCTGTCAGGTGCGGTATACAGGTTGTTACGTAAAGGGCGGGTGCTTATGTAAGGAGTGCACTAACGCGCTACAGGGCGGCGCGGCGGCGGCGCGGTTGATCTCTTTAATTATACATTAATTAGTTCAATAAGCCGAGTGAGGCTGTGGAGGCTTTTCTACAGAACACTATAGGTAAGTACACATTGCAATGAAGTAAGAATAAGAATAATTTGCTGTAATTTCTAATTTTTGTTTCTTTATTGCAGTTCTACTCTCAGAGCTTCTAAAACTCCTGGGGTGTCATGGGGATTTTAATGGTTCCCCAGTTTTATTCGTGGCATTTAAGGAATCTGCAAAGTTATTTTCTTTATGTAATTTAGTTCTTTAGCCGCAGTTAGCATCACGTGTTCGACTCTCGGCAAAGGCGGGCCGCCCGGTGGAGGGTGCCCAGAGTGGTCTATGGTGGTGGCGACCCACCCGGCTGTTGTCTGCCATTCCGACACCTACACTTCTAAACTATCATGACATTCACATAGTAGAATTTACGTTCAGTTCAAACTCCCATACTCAGCTGTTTATGTCCAGCAAGATCGAACTCGTGATAGTCCCAACCATCGACCGATTAGCTCCGGATGAAGTCGGAATGATCCTCAAACAGTTGGTCGTGACCTCTGCAATATAAAACAAATCGCTTGAACATGTTGGCGCGTTGTTAGCTTGTAATTACACAGTTATGCAAATCTGACTAGCAGCGTATAAACATGCAGATTACCTACTCATTTTTTTTTGGATATTTTTAGATTTAATAAAAACAAAATTATTATGTAAAGGTTTTTTGCGCATTATTCGTAGCAGATTTTTATTCATTGTGTACTGGGAATTGTAAATGTTTGTTGTATGTTGTGCAGGTCATTCATAAAATGTCTGGCCTTAAACTCCTCAGAAGCAGTAAGTACCTATCAATCAAATCATAACATCCCCGGGGTTTGAGGGGATGTTTAGATGGTCTGAGTACTTATGAAAGTTTGTAGGGAAGAGTCTACGAAGTCAAAGCAGACGAAGTCGCTGACAGAGCAACCAAATAGCAATAGGTAGGAGACCCGTACGGATCTGAACACACAGTACATGTCTTAGGAGAGCTAAAGATAAGAGGACAACACTTCAGCCACGCAAGGTCATAGTAAAAGTATTCTTATCCCTGTCGACATTGATCACCGATTTCATTATGATCAATTAAGTGGCGATTAGTATCTATTGTGTCGATTACCTCAAGGCGGTGCGTCGCGGGCGGTAATAAGCGGCGCCCGCGCCGTGTGAATGGCGCGAACAAGTCAACGACGCCCGTCTGAGCCGCGCGCATGCCCCAGGCCCCGGGCCCAGGGGCCCCGGCCCCGGTCCAGGCACAGACAGGTCAACATTCATTGATCGTCAATTGCAAGATGATAGTATCTTACTCGGCAGCATTGTTTTCAGTTGTAACACGATTGATAGCGAATAGAAATGTTTTGTCGACAAGTCATTCATCAAATATTGGGACTATAGCTCTATGAGTCTATGGATACATTAGTATGTTTGTGTTTATTATTATGATGAGCTATTTCGATAGGAATCTACAGGTGCACACAGCAGTTATAAAACGTTAGAGAATGTTGCATAACATTTGTTGTCTAACTTTTTTTAACAAATTGTAACAAAAGTTATAAATTGTTAGTGATGTTATACAACTTCATGTAACAAAATGTTCTCTGTTCTCTTGCTTTCAGAGTTCAACGCATCCAGTAAGAGCGGTTTTTCTTTTGTTTTTTTTCAAATAAAAAATAAGCACTTCTTCCGTTTAGAGCCACTATCAGCTTTCTCGAAAGGCAGACCCAAACTGATGGTTACAGAATGTTATACGATGTCTCACAATGAGTTGAACCAGTGATGTTGTGGCAAAATGCTATAAAATTTTATCGTGCTACACAATGTTTTATAACGTTATGTCACTGCTGCGTGAGCACCTTATTTATTTATTATTTTACCATTATCCTATACCTTACCTATCCTATCCTATACCTTATGAGTGTTGGAAATTAAAGTTTATTCTACTAGGCATTAGAAGAGAATAAGAGATCGATCATTATTGCTGACAACTACTAAAATGGCTTTAATGTTTCTGTTGGTCTCAATATTCTATCAGTTTTCCGTACAAGATCATAAACGGGCTGTATGTTGTGGGGCTTCGCTGAGTCCTCCTCGTTGATACTCTGATAGCACGTCGCCTGTTATCTGCTTCGTACGTGTCTGTGCGACACATGATGGTGCGTAGAGCTATAAAGTATTAAATATTGCATAGCTTACGAGCCTACTGAACTAGCCCGTCCGTACAAGGCAGCTCCGCGTCGTAAACAAGACCTGACACCAGCCAGTCCCGCAGCTTGTGGGTTTATGACGCACTCATATCATGCTGTTTTACTTGATTACGGCCACATAGTGTTGGGTTTTGTTTATACTTACAACGCTTTTCTAATTTTATTTTTCTTCTTTTGACTTCAAATACATTCGATATTTTTATCTCACGAAGCGACACGCAGATAAAAATACTATAGGTTCATACATTAGTAAAGTTGGGCACTCGAAATCCATAAAATATATTTTCATCAAATCTTTGATGTAGGTATTCAATATTATATGGTGATTCTGTGTGTCAAGTCATCCTCTGAATAGTTCCGTCCCTAGTAAATAGTCCTTAGTAGGTAGGCTATACGTTTCCCAGACTATCACACATCGGAAGTGGCTGTAGTTATATAGTAATGTTGTTATCGAGTAACCGCTTCCGACATGACGACGCGCTCAGTTGTACTCTGTACAGAGCCCTGCGCTTGTATCGCCACCATACATTTGCAGTAAGAACTATAGAAAAAGTTTTGATGATAAATGAGCTGAATGAGGTAGGTATTCTGTAATACTTAGCTAGGGTTACTGCCAATCCTCATACCTACATATACCTTCTCATTATCGTTAAAACAACTTTTTAACTTAAGGATCAATAGTAGGTAAAATAAAATATGGTTGCAGCTTGACAAGAGTAAATGTAGAGATGAAATGCAGAGACAGAGTAGAGATCAGAAATGCTAGAACACCGTCCTTAGATCTGGATACCGTGGAGCATTGATTTAATGATTGGCTGCACACAAAAGTTACCTACCTAACATTGACTGCACATTGCTCGCCTAACAATGTCTAAATACTGTCTAGCTAGGAAACTGCAGATACTAGAAGGTATGTATGATTGTGCCACGTGGCCACGTGGGCTCCACAAGCACTAACTGTCACCTATTCAGCTCTTTAAACGTAATCTGTCCATAAATGTGCACTATTCAATACGGAACTCCCTACGAGCTGCTGCCCGTTGAGCTCTTCCCTCGTGTCTGCGTGAGCTCACGAGGTTACTCACGACCTGTGCGAGAACGCATGTCGTGGTTTCATAACCACGACATGTGTTCTACCAAACGACTAGCCAAGTTACCGAACGGGGGTCGCACTGAGAGGGATCTCCGCAGGTAGAGCATCATTCATTAGTTCATTGCACACTAAGAAACGTTCTTGATAAAATTTTGGTTTTTGAATAAAGGCCTAATTCGGAAATAATATTTTCTAAGTTGACTTTAGATATTTATTTAGTGTGAGGGGTATTGGTTGGGGAAGCCCGGTGGGACCATTTTAATACCTCTTACATTAACCTAAGTTAAGATACTTCACACACATGCTTTGTAGTAACTAGAACTCTATTGTAGGTAGTAAGCAAGATGAAGAAGCCGGGACAGCGCTCAAAATCATAAAATATCATATTTCATAAAAAAATTGTTTTTGATACAAAGTCACAATCTATATGTGTGAGTGGTGCAGAGTGTCGCCACGCTATCGCCACAGATAATAAATCGTGCGATAGCCCCTGAACTGTGACATCTCGCGGACTGATAGCTCAACACACAACACCACACGCTACAGATGGACACAGAAGACCCACTCCCCGTGGCCAGCAAACACGACGACCTAAACTAATATAGTGAACCACGTGTGATACGCTACTGCAGTGGATCTTGCCACGTATTACCCATGCCGTAGTGAGTATTGTTCAGTAAAGTTCGTTTTTGCATGTGGTACTTCTGCTCGCAGCTGTGAGGTGCAGTGACACCAGTCACGCTATAACGACACTCGCAGTGAAGCTCATCAGGCCTCAGATAATGGCAGTTAGCGCGCCGTCCACTTAGTAGGTTAACCACTCTGCTCGACTAGATTTTGACATATGACATATCAGCTGACTCGACGGAATGTTGCGAATTACGTCATGAAATTCAGTAAATTACATCAACTTTCAGCATTCAAATTTATTAAGAAAAATATGTTTCCGCGCTTATTTTATACAATATATTTGTGGCAAATATCTTTAATTATTTGTTGAGGTCGGTCAAACTTCGTTAGTCTACTACGAAAGTTGTATAAAATAGGTATTACTACACCTATCCAAAAGGTAGGCACCTTAAATTCGCTGGAAATATGTACATAAACAACCTATTCTCTTGCTGAAAATATGCAAAAGGGAAAAATAAAGATATTATCATTCTCTCCGCGTTCTTACTTTTACAATTTTTCTTACTTAAACTACTTATAAAACGCAATCAAGTCTTGATAAAAATTACAAAAAATTGTGTTTCGACATGACACTTCTTAGTGCTGACCATCCGTCCAGTTTTCTTATTTCGATTCAAAAATTGCATAAAGCCTAATCGATAATCGGAATTTTCAAAAAAAATAAAAAAGGTGTAGAAACTATATATATCCTCTTTGGTATATTTTTCATGAATTAATTTATTTTTGAAATTAATCATTTTAATTACCGTACCTACACGTACGGTGTGGTTAGGTGTGTAATTTTTTATGGTTCCGTACGTCCAAATGAAAAAACGGAACCCTTGCAGGATCACTTCTGTCTGTGGGTCTTGTCTTTTCTTATTTGCTTCGAATCTACTGGATCGATTAAATTGAAATTTGGTACACATATGAATTCCTGTGACCCAAAGACGGACGTGTAACGTAAATAAATTAATTTTGAAAATGGGGTCACTCTTGGGGGGCAAATTAGAAAAAAAAAAATCTGCTTTACCTCTGTGTGACATATCAAATGAAAGGGCTTGTTGTGGGGTTTTAAATATATTTGCTAAGTAACTAAAACAAAAGCTATGTGGCCGTCTGTCTATATGCCGGTCGGTCTGCCTCTCTGCCGTCTGTTCAAATCTAAACTAACCGTAAAATCTAGATTTTGACCAATTTGCACCGGCCAGCCTTTCTTACAGGGTTAACGCGGGCGTTTTCGTGGACGCGCGTTGTGGGACGAAGTAGGCACTCCTTATGTCCCAAGCTGCCGTTCTGTAGCTTGGGATAAAATTTTAAGAACTGTAATTGTCTGATTTTTAATTTAAATGATCTGAAAATATTTTTACGGAACCCATAATTTCGTCATGTCAGTCTGTGCGTGCGTTCGGATGTCAATGCCATTAACCATTTTACTCGTAGACGTTAACGAGGGTTAATAACACTATATCGTATTCGTATTCTATGCACGCAAAATGGTGTAGTAAAATTACGATAAACATAATTAGAGGTAGCATTCCCCATGCATGTACCCGAGTGTTGAAAAAAATCTATGCACACAAGCGTGTGGGGGGGTATTGTTGGAACTTATAATTAAAATTATAAAGATGTTTCTAATTGACTTAACTTTTAAAGTCTATCGTTTTTGAGATATGGGATATTTTCGTTTAAAACCGCAGAATTAACTTGGTTTTTTACAGTTTTTTCGAGAACTTTTATGAAATACAAACTAATTTCTGCAGTCGATCAAATTAATGATATGCGCTGTGCATGCGTAAATATTCATCCCAAGTACGGGACCTTTCGCTGTGCATGGTCCGACATACACTTGGCCAGTTTTTTTTTAATTTCTTTGGGAAACTACCACAAAAAGTAAACAATTTCTATTACTCAAGTAAACTAATATAAATAAAAACAACCAAGCTCATACAGCTAACAAAACATAATGAAATGTAAAGTGTTTGCGGAATACCTACTTAATTAATCTATCATCATTTCCCAAACTTTTGCTAAGCCTATCTAAAAATGTATACTGGGCATTCTGTAGCAAACTATTAGAAAGTATCAAAAATTAATAATTGCACAATAAATAAAAATAATTTTGAATAGCAAGCGCATTCCGAACATAAATTCAAATATAGAAACAATTCGGCTCGAAATTGAATAAATGACTATGGTTATAGGTCCTCTGTTATTGACTCAGTTTCAATATAATGTCCAAAAAACGATTAAAATTACATTAGGAAAGCATAAATCATTATTATAAATAATGCTTGTTGTATTTAATGCTTAAAATAATTTTATTTCAATTTCTGAGAATCGATTTCTGACATTCGTCATATTAATTACTCGGGTCAATCGAAATAAAAAAAAAAAATCGTTTGGCATAATCGCTTTCGCACATCATTACGGTAAAAAAAAACAACAATGGTCGGCGATTTTGAACACAAATTAAGTAGTGGTAATGAATAATACGTGTTATTGGATCTGTGTTTCAATATTACGTTAGGATTTGGGCATTTTCGTGTTTTTTATAATATTTGTAATACTATTTTTCACATTTTACATCTTATCTACATGTGTGTGTGTGACTTTTGTGAAAAGAAAAATGTAAACACGCACGGTTGGCGCGAAACTTCGACTTTAGATATCAAAAAACTACATTTCCACTACTTATTTAACATGAACAATGGATGAATTCGTCAAATAATTAAATCATGTATTATTCATTGCCCCTGTGGTGGAGTTTGGATTTTCGAAATCCCCAATTTTTATGTTTTTTAGCCTCGACCACCACTGTCATCAAAATGGCGATTATCGCATTTACAGACTTGAACCTATTAAAGGTAAATTAATAAACTTGCGCGCTAATTAAGGAAGATTGAATGGCGATAACATATGAGTTTTTTATCCAACTCTCTTAATTAACGCACATTCATAAGATTTGATGGGTAGCATAATCAATATTTACATTATCAGTAAGGGTGTCGTATGTCGTAATTTCAAGGTCCAATGGGACCCGTTACTGAGCCAGCGGAGGTTCGTGTGTTCGGGTCCATTCGGGGGCGCTACCGAACTATACGGTTAATTTATAATGCAAACTGTACTGAATAACTATGGACCTAATAAATATGGACGACCTGATTTGCTTACTTATTTACATTCAACCAAAATGTGTGTCGCACCGGTTATGACCTTTAGACAATGCTTTAATGAAGCTGTCGCCGCATAACAATCCCGATGATACAATATAATAGCTACTTCCTTTCTTCCCTTGATTGTCCTGAGGCAGTAATCGGTCAAGAGTTCAAAATTCTGGTGCTGCTGCTCTATACAGCACAAGAAGTATGAATGAAATACATTCAACCACGACTTTTAGGATTAAAAGTCGTGGTTTCTGACAGAGACGGTAGAAGTGTTGTCAGGTCAGAGTAACAGACAGTTGGGTGTAGAACCGTGACTGAGACTCGCATAGACCAGGGAAGCATAGTACAACATCAAGGAGCCCTATAATATTCAGTAGGTAGTGAGTGGCAAAAGGCTGACGAAGATGCAGATGGTGAGTTCTGTAGTAGGCGTGAGCCATTTACTCAGCACAGTTCCAAGGACAAGATGGTAAACACTTTGCTCAACCTGGGAACAGAACTTTAGACTACTGTCACGTTTGTAATAACTACATCAATAAGGTAGTTTTACGTTGAAATTTGTCACGTTATTGGCATTTTCACTAACAAACAATGTATACAAGCAACGCCATTTTCATATCATAATTTAGTTCAATGCAACAAAACTTTTTCAACATCAGCTATACTACCGCCACCTGTGAACTATTCCATCAATTACAACGCTCGGTAATTCGGTATGCTTCTCACATTTAATTGTTTAGTGAGCGCTCTCGACTGACCGCGCTCTCTGAAGATGTTTCATGTAAACATAAGCAGATGGCGCTGAGTTCAATAGTAGGAATGACTCGAAAATATGTTTGCAAAATCTCTTGCTTTCTTTGTTATGTTTATTGATTATTTTGGAAAGTTATGTATTACAATGTCCATTATTTTACAAAGGGCAGCCGAGGGACATCTAAAAAAAAAAATTACAAATTTAAAAAACCTCCGACACAAAATAATAATAAATTAAAAATTTAAAAAACCCCCGACTACGTGAAACCCTATAAAAAGAAAAAAATAACCTTGAAATTATGACCCTAGGTAAGTACGTATGAAATTTTTTGATTAAATGTTGTCCCGTCGGGTTACCTTATTTATTTATTTAATTCATAACAATTTTTACATTGTGTCGAATATTAAAAAACATTTTATAACTTAAAAATACAAGAAAAATAAAACAACAATAAAATACATGCCACTTAATTACTATGGGGAAGAGTAATAATAATAATAAATAACTTTCATTTAAGTAACTAGAATAATAATGCTACATATAATTAAATACAGCCAATGTCAGATGTCCAATGTCAATTACTTACTTATATGTCATGAATGTAAGAGAACAATTGAAGATTTTTAGACCAATAGTACCCTACAAAAATCACAATCATGATAAATTTTTAGTATAATATGTATTTTTACAATTTAAATATCATTAATAGAATAATAGCAGCCTTCCAGCAGGTGACGCTTCAATTTAGCCTTGAATTCCCTTTTGTAAAGTGATAATTTTATATCAACGGGA
Organism: Apamea anceps; assembly: GCA_951799955.1. Classification (NCBI taxonomy): domain Eukaryota; kingdom Metazoa; phylum Arthropoda; class Insecta; order Lepidoptera; family Noctuidae; genus Apamea; species Apamea anceps. The sequence continues at coordinate 21,219,471 of OX637511.1, read as the reverse complement.
AGTTTATTGAAGATTTTCACTGACATATGACAGGTACCGTGTTCGACTATATTAAGTTTAGGAATATTAGTGTATTTAAAATCTTTTCTTCTCGTACTTTCTCTAAGCTTTCTTTCCTCTTCAGTCTCATATAGATGTACATATTTAGAAAAATGCTCTAATTATTAGCCTAACGTTCTGTAAAGGCGCGTTTCCATTATGCAAGTGATTTGCATACTAGTTGCAAGTTGCATGCAAATTGTATAGTGGAAACAAAAACTTGCAAACAAGTTGCAACTTGTATGCAATTAGGTTTAAACTTGTACGCACAATAATCAAGTCGGCACATTTGCACGCAAGTTGCAAGCGCATGCGGTCGTGCATAGAGGATCCACTAAAATCTTGTATGCAAGCTGCAAGTTGAACAAAATCGTGTTTCCAATTCAAATCACTTGCACACAAGTCTGACGTCATACATGTATGCAAACACTTGCATAATGGAAATGCGCCTTTAAAGTTTAAAATAGTAGCGGTCCCCCGACAGGACAATATTTAATCAAAAAATTTCATACGTACTTACCTAGGGTCATAATTTCAAGGTTATTTTTTTCTTTTTATAGGGTTGCACGTAGTCGGGGGTTTTTTAAATTTTTAATTTATTATTATTTTGTGTCGGAGGTTTTTTAAATTTGTAATTTTTTTTTTTTAGATGTCCCTCGGCTGCCCTTTGTAAAATAATGGACATTGGGTATAATTTCAAGGTTATTTTTTACTTTTTATAGGGTTTCACGTAGTCGGGGGTTTTTTAAATTTTTAATTTAATTTTTTATTTCATGCTTTTTGTAGGGACTCTGTATTATTTCTTTTCTTTTATTTTCTTGCGTTTTAAGATTCAGGTAATTATTCAGGTTTATTGTAATTCGCCATTTTGTGGTGGCGGCCATTTTGAACCGATTTTAATCAAACATCCAAAACAAATTCACCTTTCAAACAAAAAAAAAAACAAAATTAAAATCGGTTCATCCGTTCGAGAGTTACGATGCCACAGACAGACATACATCACACCCCTCCCCCACACACACCCCTACACACCCCCACACACCCCTCCCCTCACACACACACACACAGGCACGTCAAACTTATAACACCCCGTCGTTTTTGCGTCGAGGGTTAAACATTTTTAGCAATACTTGGAGGCTTTGCTCTGTCCATTCCAACTGATATTTTTAAATTATAAATTAAGAAACAATTCATTTTTTTTTTAATATTTAAAGTAATTATAGATTATAGGTATGTAATAGTTATCTATGTTTAGATACCTTTTTTTTTGGGTGGGAAATCATCAAATGACCTTTCCCGCTCTGGGCTAAGCGGAAGGGCCTGTCAGACTCTTACTGACTAAAACCCACCCGTGTTCCTTCAGTTGCCTGTGCCAAGGACCACGGTATCTCTTTAGAACAACCCGCGGCCCTGGCAGGCAGCGGCCCTAGCGGACCCCGTCAGTTCGTGCTGACATCTCTTTGAGGTGCGCGTGGAACACAACGCGCCGTCGACCCGGGCCTGGTCCTTACCGGGCGGCGAGCTGCCCATTGCTCGCCACCCGCAAGCCCGCGCCTGCGGTGGCCGGGAGTTGGCTGTTGAGTTGATTCCCATCCAGGGCGTCTCCTACGGCGACTAGGGGCGTGAGGTCGCACAGATTGCCTCTCCCTCACGCGCTCCGCCTCTTCCTTTGCGAGCATTACTGCTTCGCAGAAGGTGGTGACGGCCTCCCATGCACTCTCGCTCCGTACCATGGCCTGGACCAGGGCCGGACGCGAGAGATCGCCGCCGCCGATCACCGCCACGAGGACGCGGCGTTACTCCGCCCAAGCTGGGCAGACCTCCACCGTATGCTCCACCGTGTCCTCCGGGCGATCTAAACAGTGGTGACACCCTGGCGTTTCCTCCCGCCTTATCCTGAACAGGAACCTCCTGAAACAACCGTGTCCGGTGAGGAACTGCGTCAGGCGGAAGGTGAGGGCGCCGTGGCGCCTCTCTAGTCAATCCTCAAAGAGGGGACTTATCGCCGCAATTGTGGCGTGCCCAGCACTGCGACAATTGATTCGCACTCTCCATGCCGCCATGAGATCCCGTCGGAGCTCTGTCCGCTGTACCGTGATTTCTCGCGGCAGCGCAGTTACGCCCCGGCGTATAAGTAACATGTAAGGTATCTAAACGACTATGGTGTGACAGTTTATGTAATGTTTCAAGTGAAAACTTCTCTATCGGCGTTGTGCACTTTTGTTGTGATGGGTAAAAAATGTTAAACTCGCGTCAGGACACGTGACCTGATCGAAAATTCGTAAGACGGAGCTCGCGTCAGGACACATGACCTGATCGAAAATTCGTAAGACGAAGGGAGAGTAGACCGCATTCCAAAATATCAAAAATGCACAACGTTAATATTCTATTTTTCACTTCTGCCGGCATTCCCGGAGTGCAACCCGTTTTTTTTTTGTCATTTACCTATGTATTCGTTTATTGACTGCTCAAGACAAACTAAAGTATGTCTAGTTTGTCTACAGGTTATTTTATTATTAAAAACACAAAATCTCTTGCCGTGGACGCGGGAACAGTCGGGAATGCCAATGGAACATTTACCGGAGCATGAATAATGTAAATATAATGTAAAAAGAAAAAGTTGGATAATAGGGATCGGCTAACCTTATTTATTTATTTATTTTATTATTTATGTACATACAGTAAAATACATATTGATATGACATAATCTTAATATGAGTACAAAGGTACTGCTTATTTCTTAAGAAATTTCTTCTAGCAGACCTGCGAAAGAAGAAGTAAAAAAGAAATGTAGACAATAGTGTGTGAGAACAAGAAGAGAAAAATATGAATGTGCAAGTCTAAAACAAAAATATTAAATATACCTACACATATAACGCAAAAAATAATAAATACTTAAGTATACTTAAATAAATACATAATACAAAAATATATAAACATATATGTCGGAGTCATTCGTTTGACTATTCGGAACGCTAGCGCCATCTCGTGGTGCTAGACAGAGTCTAGCCTGAGTTCATGGGGATGGACGGAGAGCTACAGCTACAAGAACGGTGTGAGCAGAGCTCTCGGGATCATCGAAACATTGGACATCGTACGAACAACATGTGCTCAGAAACTGTCAGCGTTCCGTATCTAACTAACTGGTTCTCCGACATCAGAAAGAGAGAGTGGGATTCGTGTTGGTTCATGCAAAAAATGAGAACGCTTAAAGTGAACGTGACCGTTGACATTTGAAAAACAAAGTGGAAAAATGCGAACGCTTGTTAAATAATCGTGTGCATCTGTCCAAGTTCGACCCAGACAAAAGAGATACGGATGCGCGGTCATACATGGTACATGTTGTTTTGGGTAAAGGCCGTATGCAGAAATACCTTTGCCGGTCGACGCGACTGTTGCGCCTATCTCCATGTTTAAAAAAAAAGACTATCTCTAACCGGCGTTTGAGTTTGACATATCCCGTTCCCGTGTTTAGAACACGCGGTAGGAGGCGTGTCATGTGCAAACGTAACATAACATAACAGTGCACAACAGCGGATTTGTGTTTTGCCGATTTACTGCAAGGTGGTCAACTTGTTGTGGCCATCAGTAAGACGCATAAAGGAGTAGCGTCAACTTGACTATCGCAAATAACATACTGTTACGCGCCGCAATTAATGCCTGATACATGGTGACATTAGTTACCACTGTCGCCATCTATTGTGGATTGGCAGAACTAACTGGCGCCATCTATTGTGGAATAGTAGAACTAATAGTCACGCCATCCGTCAGCGCCATCTATTGAAGAGTAGATATGTCGAAGCTAGAACGAAGCTAGAACTATCGACATCTAGTCAGTCGGGGCCGGTATGTACTCGAACATTCTAGACGGTTCTACAATAGAAGGTTCTGGAACTATCTGCGGCACTATATAAGGCCGGGATTAGCCGCGAGCAGTCAATCCCCCGACTGTGACCTCTGAGTTTGTTTCGGCCTTTCTTCTCAGAGATAGTCCTAGGAAACGCCGTGCTCATCAAAGCATTAATACCATTTCGATCCAGCCTGTCCCTTTGCTGCCCTCTCCCAGCGACGCCCTAAGCCGAGGTTCGTTCCCCACAGAGGGAGCCCTTAGCGCGCAGTCGCTTAGTTTAAACTTAGATTTAGCCCTGGCTGGAGGCTTTAAGAATTCTTAAGGCAACCACAGGATAGTCCGGTTAAGTAGTTACGACCTCTCAAGGTCAACTACGAGATGCCATTCATAAAAAAAAAAAAAAAAAAAAAAAAAAAAAAAAAAAAAAAAAAAAAAAAAAAAAAAAAAAAAAAAGCGAGCAGTCAGACTTAGTTCTGCTACAGATGCGAATACATCGAAAGCGATCTTCAAGTGCGGTTTAAGAGCGATTGTGTTTTATAATTCGCGCGTTTCGAGTTGTTGTTAGTGTTGATTAATTAAAGTGTAACTTTTAGTAATTTTTATCGGCATTTTTAATTGTCACGAACCCGAAGTTCGTAACAATACCAAGGAACGACATGGAGTGACTTTAAGAAGAATCGAGATAAGCAGCCCCGCAGCCGTCAGCGAAGCCTTTCGCGTGCTGCAAGTGAGGGAAACTAGGACATATAGCAGCCGGGTGCACGAGAAGTGGCAGCCAAGCCAAACGGATGGTGGACAACGTGCTGGAAGTCGTAAACGGCGAGTGGACGTCGTACAACTACCCTCAGACACGTTAGAACATAAAGGCGAGCTGTATTGTTTTGTTTACGATTCTGGTGCTGAATGCTTGTTAAAGTGAGTTGTGCAGCTGGATTTACTTGTTTACTGTGAAGGCCTTTGCTAATATTAACAATTGGTGACAAAAGCCTGTGTGGCACTAGCCTGTGTGGCACTAGCTTGTGTGGCACCAGCCTGTGTGGCAATAGCCTGTGTGGCACTAGCCTGTGTGGCACCAGCCTGTGTGGCAATAGCCTGTGTGGCATCAGCCTGTGTGGCACCAGCCTGTGTGGCAATAGCCCGTCCGGCAATATAGTATGGCAATAGCCTGTGCGGCACTAGCCAGTCTCTTATCACAATTTAATTTAGTACATAAAGACCATATAATACAAGAAACTGAAACAGCCCGATTTTTGGGATTAATCATTGACAAGCAATTAAATTGGAAAACTCACATTAACGAACTTTGTAAAAAAATGAGTACTACGTCATATGCTCTTTATAAGTTGGCACCGACTGTCAACACAGATACTTTACTTACAGCATATTACGGGCTTACTGAATCAGTGTTAAGATTTGGAATAATATTCTGGGGCAATTCAACTCAGAAGGACACTGCGTTCAAAGCACAAAAGCGGTGTATACGGGCTATGTTTGGGTTGCAAACTACTGACAGTTGCAAACCAATGTTTGTACAGCACAGAATTCTAACACTTCCGTCACTTTACATATTAGAAATATCGCTGTTTGTAAAAACCAATCCTCATTTGTTTCCCCTTCGGACTAATAATGCAGGTAGAAATAGACGTGAGAAGTATAGACTTTGGGTGCAATCACTATCCGCCAAAACAGCATTTCTAAGAAAAAGTGTAATATGCATGGCTCCATTAATTTACAATAAAATTCCTAATTCCCTTAAGAAAATGAATATTAATTCATTCAAGACAGAACTAAAAAAATTGCTAATTAGTAAGGGATATTATAATGTTACAGAGTTTTTGAATGACAAATTTTGAACTTATATAATTTAATTAGTTTTATTCATTTTATTGTTTTAATTATTATTATTTGTTGACTGTATTTTTTATTGACTGTTGTGTGAATTTGAATTGACTAAATTGTGACTATAATTTAATTATTTATTTTAACAATTAAATATTATACTATTATTAACTATTTTGTACGCCGAATATGGCAAAACATGTTGAACTGACAATCTTAAACTCGTTTCCATCCATATGTGCATATCTATGTATCATGTTACACATGTTTAGACAAATAAATGCATCTTTATCTTATCTTTATCTTTATCTTGTCAACATTATCTGACCCACCCTAAAAACAAACGAATTTGGACCCTCTGCTTGTAACATTAAGGTTTATTCAATTTATATGAGCTTAACAGACAAGTGCTCGAGGACTCGATGAACAAATACAATCAATACAGACACGCAAATTTCATCTTTAACACGTGACGTTAAGGTAAACCCACCCAACATTGTCGGAGCTACCGGCATTATACACTCGAGAGCAATGAATCCGGGTCACTTGAAGAATCCTAAAAATCTCGGAAACTAAAAATGCTAGGTTAATGCAATAAATTGTATTTAATAGACAATGTAATACTCCTTAAATGAAGGTATTAAAACTTCTTAGTTATTGTAAAGTTATATCATAAAAAAATCAAATTTGAAAAAGGGCCACTTTCGAAGATGGAACTACGAAATTACAGCATTTGGTTTTGCTTTTGTTTGTAATCTGTCATTTATGTGGGTACATAAACCATGTTGATAGTGCTCTATATTCATTATTCAAGCTGAAATTATGTCGCTTACGCCTGAAGAATGCACCAGAATACTTACAATGCTGGAAACCGGCCGGAGTCAGCGCGATACAGCCAGGACTGTCGGTGTGTCGCTGTCAACAGTACAAAGAGTTCTCCGACGTTACGAAGAAACTGGTTCTAACCTACGCAGACCAGGAACGGGCAGAACCAGGTGTACCACAGCACGAGAAGACCGATACTTGGTGAACACCATGCTTCGAAATCGCTTTCTCACAGGAACTGAACTCACAAATCAGTTTCGACGCCTCGGAGGAAGTAACCCAAGTGGACAGTAAGACGTCGGCTTGCTGAATCTAACTTAAAACCCCTTAGACCTGCAAACGGCCCTAAACTGGAGCGTGGGCATCGTATTTCAAGACTAAGATATGCCCAGAGCCACGTAAATTGGAGTATTGAAGATTGGTCAAAAGTTATGTTCTCCGACGAATCAAAATTTATGCTCTACAAGCACGATGGAAGACACAGAGTGTATCGAAGACCAGGGGAAAGATTCAAGCAAGCATGCATCGAAGAAAAAGTAGCCTACGGTGGTGGGTCTGTACTTGTGTGGGCCGGAATTTCTTCTGAAAGTCGCACAGAGCTGGTGATCATAGAAAACGGCTCTTTAACTAGCGTAAGATATGTGGAAGAAATCCTCAATGATCACGTTGGTCCATTTATGGTCAATTTAGGTGAGGATGCTATATTTATGCATGACAATGCCCGACCTCATACAGGTAGGATTGTGAATGACTACCTTCAAGAGATGAACATTACTCGTATGGAGTGGCCAGCGCGCAGCCCGGATATCAACCCGATCGAGCATGCTTGGGACGAGCTAGGCAGATGCGTAAAACAACGAAACCCTTCCCCAATCACGCTTCGTGAGCTCAAAATTGCTCTCACAGAGGAATGGGAGAATATTCCCCAAAATCGTATAAGGAACTTGGTGTACAGCATGCCAAACCGCGTAAACGCAGTAATGGAAGCACGAGGAGGCAATACGAAGTATTAAAATTCAAGAAAATCGCAATAATGTTCAAAAATTTCATGTTTCCTATTTTTGTTTTAAGGAGAGATCAGCAGTTTTTTTCTTTATGTATTTTTGTGTTAATAAAATGTATGGTGACTCATATTTTTTTTACTTTTATTTAAGGAGTATTACATTGTCTATTAAATACAATTTATTGCATTAACCTATCATTTTTAGTTTCCGAGATTTTTAACATTCTTTAAGTGACCCGGATTCATTGCTCTCGAGTGTATATCATTTTGTTAAGCTATTTTTATCATTATCTCGTTGACATTAAAGTTGACAAGCTTTTATGTCACACTACATAATTGCAACCCAATCTTTAATTTCGCGTGTTTCCAACAAGTTCTTGTGGCTTAGTGGTTTGATGCTGGATTGGCGACAAACAACATGTGGGTTCGAAAATACAGTCCACCTATATTATCAGTTTCTTTTTTAATTTGTTTTAATTTCTACAATATTGCTTGCATTATTAAAGAACGACCAATATGATTTACGCCTAATAACTTATCTTGTAAACAGGTGGGTAAATTGAAAAACTTTAAGTTCACAGAATTTATATTTACCAAGAATGGTTGGATACGAAGTAAAAAATATATTTGCTTCGTGAGGTAGATAATAAATTCATCTACATAAGTGACAAAAGTTACACTACGACTAATAGCAGTGACTGCGCACACACATTTGTAAATCGTTTCACATAACTCGTTAAGTATTTTTAAGCAATTTGGTGTTAAAAAGCATCATGTCGCAACTTAATGACTATACCAAACATAAAATCATATTTTTACATGAGTAGAATGTTGGAATTAGAGAGATTGGCCATCGACTTAATATAGCAGTAAGTGTTTTTATACCTATTTTATTTTATTGATTGTGATTAACGAACGCGTAGTTGGCTATTTTACCATTACATTCACTCCTTACAAGTTACATACACGGTTCCAAAAATGTTTTTTTTTTTTGTTTTAGAGAAATACGGTCAGTCTATGCCTAAGACGTTATGGAGACAATGGAAATATTTAGCGGATTCGTCCAGGAGCAAAAGCCATCAAGTATAGTCCTGAATTCGAACGCCACCGTTGTTTCAAGCCATGTTGAAAATCCATTTTTTGCCCATTCGTGTAACCGCAATAAATCACAATATTTCAGGGGAAACAGTGAGAAGGCATTACACGCTGCTGGGATAAGGAATTATAAACCGGCACAGAAAATTGCATTGACACCTGCTCATCGCGAAGAAAGGGTCCGTTTTGCCCAGGAATATTTAAATTTGTTTTTTTTTATTTTCTATTTTAAATACACCGTGTAAGTAAATGCTCAATGGATTGATTGTTAAACCATTAAAATGTTGCAGATTATGTGGTGATGTTATTGTTATTAATAGATTGTTTCTATCTACAGTCATATAGGCAGCTATAATTCTGTAAAGCATTTCACAGATGAATTCATTTTCCCGATAACAAACTTTTAAGCATAAACATGCCTTGTTTAATGTTAATAAATGGTTAGATTTGATTATGGCATATTTGGAAATATATGAGCATTTACTTATTTTTTCTTACCTCAGTGTTTTAATGAAATAATAAACATTTTAAACTTGCAACTGTTTAATTTTATTACTATACAAACTGCCCGTTTAAAAAAACAAGACCCTACGTCGTCCATTAAAGAAATGTAAAAAAATAAATAAATAAAATAATTAAAAAAAAAATACAGCTGAGCAAAAAGCTATACATATTTAGATTAAACTTGGTTTCGAACGTAGACAACGATGAACATCGCACTACCTTAGTGACCACAAGACCAACTCAACTCTTATAAGCCGCATTAAAATTTGATCTTAGTCAAAATCAAAATCAAAAGTCATTTATTCAAATTAGGTTGAGAATCAGCACTTTTCGAACGTCAAAATTACAAAAGACAGTCCCCCAAAAACGCCCGCCCTTCACAGTTGTAATGCTAGACGCAATATTCTAAAGAATTTGAACCATATAGTATATCTTCATAAAGTTTATTCTTGCACAGCACAAGCAGCCAACCTTCTCCTCATGCAAATAGATTATTTTGTATTTTAAATAATCACTACATTGAGACATGATAATAAAAAAATCTACCTATAAAATAGAAAATAAAAAATGGTAAAAAGAGACGTTGTTTTTGCAATTTAGTTTGACAAGGTAAAATATGTTTGAGCGTAGTCACTGCATATCCTTAGTAGCATTTAAATACCAGTTTTATAATAAATCATATTTATTTTTCAACTACCCACTTAATACAAGTTATGCGAAAATATTACCATTTTACGAAGTTTATATTTGAAGATTATCCGTCTATAGTTCTTTATAATAATACAAGAAATAGTTTTGGAATAAATTCTAAATTGAAAGCAAAACAATATCATCGTCGCAGGATTTGATCTCGCACCTTGATTTTCTCAGTCTTATACACAGACCACGAGACCAGAATTACTTGAACGCAGTCATTAAAATAAGCTATTACACTAATTATATTATAACAAGTAGTTATAACATATAACCTAATGCTAACGTTATAAAGATCAAATTTGCGTGTCTGTATTGTTATTGTATTTGTTCATCGAGTCCTCGAGCACTTGTCTGTTAAGCTCATATAAATTGAATAAACCTTAATGTTACAGCCAGAGGGTCCAAATTCGTTTGTTTTTAGAGTGGGGCAGATAATGTTGACAAGAGACTGTACTAGCCTATGTGGCCCTTTTTTTTTTTGTCTCTGAGAAATGCTTTATGCATCCCCGCCTCCCGGGGACGAGACGGGGTATGTGGGACTCCCTGTCGGAATGACAGTATACCCACTAAAACTCAGCGGTGTTCCCGCGTCGCCGTGATGGGAGGGCCATGGGAAACCGGCATAGCCTTTACTTCCACAGTCCTCCCGGCGCATGCCCGCCAAGATGGTATGGCAGGCCCCACTTGCCCCCCAGGTTGGGGGGCTTCGGGACACCTAGCCCTTCCCGTCCCACACTGATGGAGGCCTGTGCAATACAGGCAACGGTGCCCCCGCACCCGCTGGCCTGCTGGCCTCCACGCCCGCCTAATAGGCAGGCCCCGCATGCCCCCCCAGGTTGGGGGAGCTACGGCCGCAGAGGATAGGGAGAGCGGCAACGAAACACCGACACTCCTCTTCCCCTGCGGCCCCACCGCGTCCGCCATCTAACGGTGGCGGCCCCGTCAAGGCCGCGGAAGGAGGGAGAGCCTCTCCCGCCGCGGCCTTTATCCTCAGCCGCAATGTCTCCCTCAAGGGGGACATCGCGGCCCGCCTCAGGTAGGTCGCGATGTCGCGGCACCGCAACCTACCCGTGGGCCGCTACGTCGGGCTAAACCGCACAGCCCGGACGAGCGGCCCCCGCTGGGGTTCCTTTTAGCTTCACCGTGGCCCAGCTCGCCACGGCTACTGAGCCCCCCCCCCGCCTCGACAATGCGGGAACCCACCGGGGGGGAGCCTATGTGGCCCTAGCCTGTGTGGTAGTAACCTGTGTGGTATGGTTATCTGATAATTGTTTTGTGTTATTCGATAACTGTGATCGCTCTTTGCGATATTGTGGTGTTTGGTTAAAAACGGTCAGAATCACCGAACGTTAAGTTGTTTATTTGAGTCGTTTTATGATTGTCCAAAGATGATGACTGATGAGATAAACTATTCACCCGAGGACGTGTGAAGATGCAGGACGGCCGTAACGGCGCGAATTGAATTCAACTAAATGGTAATTTTAATTAAGAGCAGGTGATAGCAACGTTAAAAACTTTAAATTCTAACCTTATAAGTATGCTCACGATAGGTAAAGAAAGATGCTAGTAGGTCATGTACCAGTCGAAGTAGATAGTGATCACAGTGGTGATGAGCAAGCCTACATTATGGAAAGTCGACCGTACCAGTAGTCAATATGTAGTCGTAGCCCCGGTAGAAATCGGTGTCTCTTGAGGAAATTCAAGTAGTCCGTGGGTACGCGATGGGCGTTTGTCTCAGGCGGAGGTCGTGGTCACCGTAGTGTGGTGTCACAGGGTGATGCACACGGATCCATGCGCTGGATGTGTGAGAGCAATGCGATTGCTGGTCGGCTGGAGAGCCGTGGCGTTAGAGTGGTTTACTCTTGTGTGGGTTTCCAGGTGTCTAAGGCTCTTAGTGATAAAAATGATTGTTAATCTGGATAACGATGGTACATGGCTCTGGTTGATGATTTACGCTATGATTAGATAATCAAAATGTGTCTACATGGCTCTGGTTGATGATTTACGCTATGATTAGATAATCAAAATGTGTCTACATGGCTCTTGTGCAGGACGTCCACACACATAACGTCATAATTATAAGATAACATGTAAATAGCGTATAAGTTTATCTTAGTTGTGATTTGTACTTACGTTTTTGTACGATCGTGTTCCACTATCGACAGGTTCGAACCTGTCGAAACCTGTCTTGAACCTGCATACAGGCAAACGATCGTGATTGGTGGATCGATAGTGGAGCACGATCGAAGATGATTATGATTGATTTTTTGAATTGTAAAAGTAATAGCCCCTGCCACTACTTGCGCCCACGTAAAATTGTACATTAGTAGAGTGATTTCGAAAATTTGTAATCAGTAAAAATCAAGACTTCGCATGAACAACAAGAAAATAAATAGACTTCAATCAACCAGGAGTTTTATTGAACACGGCGGTCTCCTCCAATCCAGCGCACACGTGCGGGCAGAACACAAGAACACACCTCCCACACATTGGTCCTTCGAGAGCCGGATTCGAGGAAGATCACTATTAAGAAGACTCCAACGAACTTATTGAAGAATATTTAGAAGAATTATTTACCGAAACAATGCCGGTAACGAGGTCTACGGGTAAAAGGGGTGGCCAGGCATCGACTACGGCTACAGAACGAACAGAAACTGCTACAGAACGAACAGAAACGGCTACGGAAACTGCTACGGAAACCGCTACAGAGACTACGACCGACACGAGTACTACGGAAGCTACTGGAACGACAGCTACTACAGAGACGACTACAGCAGCGACTTCAGAAGCACCAGCTACTACCACGTCTACAGTCAAACGTGCCGCGCCACAACAAGACGTCACAACTGATCGCAAAGAAAGCGGTCGCCGCAGCAAACCTACGTCACAGAAGAGTGATAAAACTTCAAAAGCGCGCCGCATAGCCAAGGCTAAGGCAGAGCTAGCAAAACGATTAGCAGAGTTAGCGGCCGCACGCCTCGCCGAAATTGAAGCTGAATCTACAGATGAAGATGTATCCTCCGTCGCCTCGGAAAACGGAAACGATCAACGAGTAACTACTTGGCTCCAATCAAGTCAACTACTCGCCATTGCCAACAGACCTTATCAATCCGAGGTGAAGTCGTCAAGCAAACCAGCAGTTCCTGTAACCAGCGCCGCCATAGCCTGGGACATCCCAGCGACCTTACCGGCGGGAGTCAGCACCATGGACCCGCCACCTGAAAACCTGAACACCGAACCTGAACCCATGAACATTACGCTGCCAGTGAGCACCCCCGCCCCCTGGCAGCCGAACCTTGCGACTGAACAGCCGCACCCGAAGCCGCCGCCAGTAATCGCCGCCTGGCAACAGAACTCCGCGCCTGCACAGCCGCAACAGACGCCAGCACCGGTGAACTACAGCGAATCCTGGCCACAGAACTCTATGAACATGGCATCGAACACAGCATGGCAACCGATCTACACTACGGCGCCGCATCACAGCTACCCTACGAGAACTACCGCCGCGCCCTGGGTGCCGCCGTCTACAACAACAGCCCATGTCATACAACAGCCCACAACACTGGCTGTCCAAGAAACAAGGACAGACATGAAGGAACTTGCCGCTGCAATCACGCAAGCTGTGCACGCCGCACAGTATCAGCAGCCCATGAAATACACAGAACTACCCTGTTTCAACGGAGCTCATCAAGATTGGCTCACGTTCCGCGCCGCCTACTGTGAAACAGCGCATCGACTAACAACAGTGGAGAACATGTCAAGACTTAGAAGAAGCCTTCGAGGTACAGCAAAAGAGGCTGTACAGGGTCTATTAATCGTGAACGCAGACCCGACCGAAGTCATGAAGACACTCGAACTACGTTTCGGCCGACCAGACTCCATCGCAATGGCTGAAATAGAACGACTACGAACTCTACCACGCCTCACAGAATCTCCGCGTGATGTTTGCACCTTCGCTACCAAAGTGGAAAACATCGTTGGGACTTTGCAAGCACTCAACTGCGAACATTACCTCTTCAATCCAGAAGTCACAAAAGCCATTGTTGAAAAACTCACACCAACATTGAAAAGACAGTGGTACCAGTTCTCGGCAGCACAATCCAGAACAGAACCTGATCTTCTGAAATTTACCCGATTCATCAAGATCGAAGCAGAGATTTGCAGCCCGTATGCACTGCCTGAGAACATCGCTGCAACAAGTCAAACCAATCAGAACACGCAGCGACGTCAGCAGCGGGTACATGCCACACAAGAAGCAAACAAATCAAAGTGTGGTTTATGTGAACAACAAGGACACGGCATCGTAGAATGCGACCAATTCAAGAAGGCGACTACTGATGCAAGATGGGACATCGCAAAGAAGCATCGCCTGTGTTTTCGTTGCCTCAAATTCCGAACGAAACAACACAGCTGTAAACCAAAGAAATGCGAGATAGACAACTGTGTGCATTTACATCACAAAATGCTACACGCTACTGGTGCAGCAACCAAGAAGAAAGAAGAAGCCGACAGCCCCAAACCAGAACAAGAGAAGGTCCATTCGATGTGGACACCAAAGGTATCATTCCTCAAGATAATACCGGTGCACCTCTCTGGACCGGCGGGAGCTGCAGATACCTACGCACTCTTGGACGACGGCTCCACCGTAACACTAATCGACGAGAGCCTAGCCAAGCAAATAGGAGCAGAAGGATCCTATGAACCACTTCGAATAGCATCCTTCGACGGCGAACCCACAGTCGACGTGTCATCTCAACGAGTGAACTTCTTCATCAAAGGACTTCACACATCTGAACGCAAGCTACATGCAAGAACGATCAAGCAGCTAGAATTGGCTGCACAGAAGATCCCTGGAGAAGCAGTCAAGGACTGTGAACATCTTCATGACATCGCCAGAGACATAGTAACTGAAGATGCAAGACCAAAGCTTCTGATTGGCCAAGACAATTGGGACCTACTCATCGCAACAGAGATCAGAACAGGAAAGAAGAACCAACCAGTGGCCTCACTAACACCACTAGGTTGGGTCCTGCATGGTAGCCACACACGAACACTTGGCCACAGAGTGAACTTCATCAGACATGCCAACACAGACAACGACCTACATGAACTGGTGAAGGAATACATCACGATGGACAACATGCAAATCAATCCAAAGAAACCCATCAATGATCCTGAGGAGAAGGCACTTCGCATCCTTCAGCAATACACAAATAGAACTCCAGAAGGAAGATATCAAACTGCCTTATTGTGGCGAGATAAAAACGTCATGATGCCAGACAACTATGACAGCGCTCTGAACAGACTCATGAGCGTAGAGAAGAAGATAGACAAAGAACCCGAACTAAAGAAGAGGTACGCTGAACAAATGGAAGCACTAGTATCGAAAGGATACGCCGAACCAGCTCCAGTCACGACATCAAAGCATCGAACATGGTACCTGCCTCATTTCGCGGTTTTCAACCCCATGAAACCAGAGAAACTGAGAATCGTCTGCGACGCTGCGGCCAAGACTAGAGGAATCTCTTTGAACGACCAACTACTCACTGGCCCAGACCTATTACAATCACTGCCAGGAGTAATAATGCGTTTCCGTCAGCACTCAATCGCCGTGACCGCTGACATCACCGAAATGTTCCTGCAAATAGAACTACGACCCGAAGATCGAGACGCCCTTCGCTACCTGTGGCGGGGCGACCGAAGAGACGACCAGCCACCGGAACAATACCGCATGAAGTCACTGATCTTCGGAGCTTCTTGCTCACCAGCCACAGCAATATACGTGAAAGACACGAACGCCGAGAGATTCCAACATGAACATCCAGAAGCAGTCACAGCCATCAAAAGAAAACACTACATGGACGACTATCTGAACAGTTTTGACACAATAGAAGAAGCAGTGAAAGTCTCACAAGCCGTGCGCGACATTCACAGAGAAGCACATTTTGAACTCAAGAAGTGGTCATCTAACTCTACCGCCCTTCTTGAAGCACTAGGGGAAGATACCAAGACCGAAGATTCAATCGAACTAGAAGACAGTGTCAAGACAGAACGAGTCCTCGGCCTAATCTGGAAGCCGACAATAGACTCGCTTGCCTTCAATCTGAACCTGGCGCGCGTACCTCAGAACATTCTACAGAACGACACACCTACCAAGAGAGAAGCTCTCAGAATAGTAATGTCCCTGTTTGACCCATTGGGACTCGTATCACCGATCACCATCAGAGCTAAACAAATACTACAAGAAGTTTGGCGACGTGGAACATTATGGGATGAAGCCCTGGACAGCGACCTAGCCGCAAGCTGGAGGAAATGGCTCACCCACCTCAGAGAGTTGAAACACATGTCCATTCCACGAACCTACCCAGACTTCAGTGCTGCAGAATCGTTACAGCTGCATGTGTTCACGGACGCGAGTGAGTCCGCGTACGCAGCTGCAATCTATTGGCGAACAGTCACGAAAGATGGAAGAGTCAACGTCTGCTTAATCACTGCCAAAGCCAAGGTGGCCCCGCTGAAGCTAATGTCGATTCCACGCCTGGAACTACAAGCGGCAGTACTTGGCGCACGCATGGCATCAGCAGTCAAAGAAGAACACGAACGAACGCCAGAGTCAACTACATTCTGGACCGACAGCAGAACTACACTGTCGTGGATCAGAACCGGAGCCAGATCCTACAAGCCATACGTCGCTCATCGCATCGCAGCAATCGAGGAGCACAGCTCGACCAACGAATGGCGCTGGCTACCGACCAAATTGAACCCAGCAGATGACGCTACAAGAGATGTTCCAGAGAATTACAGTCAACATCATCGATGGTTCAAAGGTCCAAACTTCCTACTTGGACCCCCAGACACATGGCCAGCCGATGAGAAGAACCCTGTCATAATCACAGGGGAAGAGAGAACCTGTAGCGTAACCACCAAAATCCAGAGCGAACAAATCAGCGAAGCAATACCAAACGTCAATAGATTCTCACGCTGGGAGAGATACTTGCGAGCTACTGCACGAATCCTGCAGTTCTTACACCTCTGTCACCAATCAAGGCACAACGTCAACTACAAAAGAACTAAAAGAAATAGCAGCGCAGACCCTGATTGGAGAAAGAACAAACAAACACCGCCAATCAAAGCGAAAGAGAGGCGAGAAACCACGAACAATTACCTTCCTCTCGCCGCTGAGTTTCTACGTAAGGCCGAAAATCTGATCCTACGAGCTTCACAGGAGCAATCTTTCCAGGAAGAAATAGAAGCCCTGAAGAACAAGAAGACCTTACCTCGAAGCAGTCGCCTGCACGCAATCAGCATACAACTCTCAGAAGGAGAGATTCGCCTGAAGAGCAGAATAACCGCCATGACAGACATCACAGAGAACCTGAAAAATCCAATGGTTCTTGACGGAGATCACCTTGCGACGCGATTGTGGATCGAATATATCCACCGCCAATTGCATCACGCGAACACCGAGACAACAGTCAACGAATGCCGCCAGCAACACTGGGTACTCCGTCTACGACCGACTGTCAAGAACATAATCAGCAAATGTCTACGGTGTCGTATAAGAGCAGCCTCTCCAGCACAGCCAATGACAGGAGACCTCCCTTCCTGTCGACTAGCACACCATCAGAGAGCATTCACCTTCGTTGGGCTGGACTACTTCGGACCGTTGACCATCACGTCGGGACGGAGTCATCAAAAGAGATATGTTGCCCTGTTCACCTGTCTCACGACGCGAGCTATTCACCTGGAACTTGTAGCCTCGCTCAACACAGACTCGGCGATCATGGCACTGCGCCGCATGATAGCACGCAGAGGATGCCCAACACAATTGTGGTCCGACAACGGGACTAATTTTCACGGCGCTGAAAAGGAACTACGAGTCGCCATCTTCGCAGCCACAGCAGAAGAAGCCTCAAAAAGAATGATCGACTGGCGATTCATTCCACCTGGTGCCCCATTCATGGGAGGCGCCTGGGAACGCATGGTGAGGTCCGTAAAGAACGCACTCGCCGCCACCTTAAATGAACGATTCCCGAGCGAGGAAGTACTTCACACGCTACTCGCCGAAGCCGAACACACAGTAAACAGCCGGCCACTTACCCACGTGTCCGTGAACCCCGAAGATCCTGAAGCTCTAACACCCAATCACTTCATTCTGGGTGGTCCCGGTCGCGTCGCGGCACCAGGAGAATTCTGCGACAGTGACCTACATCTACGAGCCAGTTGGCGTGCAGCTCAGAGACTCGCCGATATATTCTGGGCCAGATGGCTTAAGGAATATCTTCCAGAATTACGGAACCGCAGAGAACCGCACACCAAAGGCCAGATCCCCAAAGTTGGCGACTTAGTGCTCATCGTGGACGGCAACCTCCCACGAAACATGTGGGTCAGAGGACGCATCTGTGCCACGTTTCCCGGCCCAGATGGAGTTGTGCGTACGGTGGACGTCACCACGAAAGGAGGCACCCTACGACGTCCAGTGAAGAAGATAATAGTGCTACCAATCGAGAGCGACGATCCTGCACCATCTACGACTGCGACGCCAGCAGCAGATGACGACGCACGGCGGGAGGAATGTGCAGGACGTCCACACACATAACGTCATAATTATAAGATAACATGTAAATAGCGTATAAGTTTATCTTAGTTGTGATTTGTACTTACGTTTTTGTACGATCGTGTTCCACTATCGACAGGTTCGAACCTGTCGAAACCTGTCTTGAACCTGCATACAGGCAAACGATCGTGATTGGTGGATCGATAGTGGAGCACGATCGAAGATGATTATGATTGATTTTTTGAATTGTAAAAGTAATAGCCCCTGCCACTACTTGCGCCCACGTAAAATTGTACATTAGTAGAGTGATTTCGAAAATTTGTAATCAGTAAAAATCAAGACTTCGCATGAACAACAAGAAAATAAATAGACTTCAATCAACCAGGAGTTTTATTGAACACGGCGGTCTCCTCCAATCCAGCGCACACGTGCGGGCAGAACACAAGAACACACCTCCCACACAGCTCTGGTTGATGATTTACGCTATGATTAGATGATCAAAATTGGTTTAATTGGTTTACATGGCTCTCGTTGATAATTTACGCTATGATTAGATAATCAAAGTTTGTTTACATTACTCGGGTTGAATCGATACTCTAAAAGCCTTCAACTCTAGGTATACGTATAAGTACGCTCACATACAAACGATGCCTCTAAGTATATAGTGTTCTTAACGAGTTACACGTAGAAGACGGTGAGGAGAGTTCCTCCACCGAGTAGTAGAGCACATACCATGGCTATTAGGTCGCACTGTACGCACTTGTCTGTAGTCGTAACTGCAACTCAGTTGTGAGTTGTTCAGGGGGCGATGGGCAGCGAGTGGTGCAGCGGAGACCGGGTTTCAAAGGAGACTATTGTTGTGTTGGTCTTTTAATGACCTGGGAGTCGTAGACTCTATGTTAAGTGATGTGTGTTGGACGTATCATTTGAGGTGATAACGATATGGGTGGCATGAGTGTTACTAGCTGCTGCGGCAGCCGGGCCATAAGCGTTGTATGTAATCTACTAGTAAGTTGATACAGTTCCTGACCGGTTGTTACTAAGGCTTGGAGGAATCTTTTGTTATCGATGATAGTTTGGATCAGAGTATTACTAACGAATTCGAGGATAGTGATAGTTTTGTTGATGATGATTAAGTTGTGTGTGTCGTGTGGGGTTTCGTGAGAAACCACAAAGTCCAGGAGTGACTTGGCGATTCTATGGGGATGCGCAAATGAATTTGACGAGTTGAGTAACTGGAGGTTACTAGATAGTATGAGACACATGCATCTTAGTTGATTCTTTTGATTGTAATCTTGAGATTTGGGAATCAAATAGTGGGTAATGCTCTGAACTCTGCTATTGTTAGTTTGTTCGAATTTTCATTGTGTTTTTGCCTGTACCAAATGTGGTCAGGAGTAACCGAGCTATGTGATACTTTGCGGGTATGTTTCTTTACAGATTAGCACACGAGGACGTGTGTAAAGCAGAACCACCGTGTCGGAGTCATTCGTTTGACTATTCGGAACGCTAGCGCCATCTCGTGGCGCTAGACAGAGTCTAGCTTGAGTTTGTGGGGATGGACGGAGAGCTACAGCTACAAGAACGGTGTGAGCAGAGCTCTCGGGATCATCGAAACATTGGACATCGTACGAACAACATGTGCTCAGAAACTGTCAACGTTCCGTGTCGTTGAGTTGTGTGTGTGTGTGTGTGTGATCCGCTAGTGTGACTAACTGGTTCGTAAATTATAATTGATTTGAACTGCAAACTGTTTCTCTATTGTGCTCTAACCAACACTACCCATAGTACGCCCACAGTAATTAACATATGCCTGATGCTAACGAGAGACAGACATACCTTCTCCGACATATATATATATATATATATATATATATATATACAAATACTCACGGTATAGGGGAAAGGTAATGCTCTTTTAAACTTTGTGTTAACTCTTGACCAATTGATTCTCTATTGTTTGTGGTGTAAGCACGAGACCGTATCACATGGTCGCAAGATGTGTTTATTTATTTATTTATAGTCAATGAGCGTTCGTGGGTCGATAGGAAGCTATTGTTTTGTGTGGCAATGTTGCCAGTTGTAGTACTTGTCACTACGGTCACCTTTGTTTTTGTGCACATGGAATGCTTAAAATAAACACACAATCTTACATAACACAAGAGATACATATACCTACATCAAGTAGGTTGCGGCACTAAATACTAAATATTCATGCGATTTCTTTCATGAGATGTTTCATAGACCAATAGTTCTTCCAGGCATTTTCTGTGCGTCAAGCGACAAAATAATGTTCTACACATGAATTTATGTCAATGTCCGTACGCCGACCCGAATGCTTTACGAAATTTAGCGAAACCGACTGAAGGGCGATATTGCTCCATCTCGTTCATCACACGTATTTTCGATGTAGTGTGTCTATCGCATCTCGGTATTCACCGGGTTACAGGGCGCTCAAAAAATAGCAAGCCACGTGACCTGAAGTGACGTCATGACGATTTAGTTTTGTATAGAAAAAATTTAACTCACGGCAAGCCGCACGCGCCTACGAGTTATTTTAGAGCAAAATGTTTTGTTGTTGGGAAAGAAAGACTAAAAATGTAATGTAAGCGTTTTGCAATGTTTTAATATTACGGTGTATTAAATACCTACGGTATGATATGATTATATTTCAATGATGAATTGATTATAGAGTGGTTGTGTTCTGAATTTTCGAAGGGAAGCTGGCGGGAATCGGCTTGTGAGAGCGCCTCGCCACTGCTGGCGTAGCTCAGATGTTCGAGCATGTGGCCTAGCTCAGCTGCTGAGGACAAAAACAGGACAATGTCGTCAGCGAAACGTAGATTGGTTCATCTCCTTTCACCGACGACAATATCCTTGTCCTGCCAGTGCATATTTAATCTCTGGAAAACCTTCTAGCGTAGCTGTAAAGAGTTTGAGAGACAGCGGGTCGCCTTGCTTGACTTCTCTTTGAATTAGGAAGGATGGCCCGGTGGTATTTATGCGGGTGGTTACTGTACTATTTTTTGTAACAGGTGTACCTATATAAGTAGGTTCTATTTGGAGTTTTTTAAGTGCAGAATGTGGCTTCGTATGTTAGGCTGTCGTAGGCCTTTGAATAATCCACAAACACTCATTCACTAAAACGAAAGCTCATCAGCTCATGGACATGTGCATTCTTCTCACCCTCACCTACGGAGCGCAAACATGGTCTCATTGTCATGGTCTGGTCTCTAACGAAGTGTCAAAAATCCGCACTTGGAATCTGCCAACGAGCTATGGAACGAAGTATACTAGGTGTCAAACTCACAGACCACATTAGGAACACTATGCTGCGTTCCAAAACACAAATAGCAGACGTTGCCCGCACAGCTGCTGGACTAAAGTGGAACTGGGCTGACCACATCAGTCGCATGTCGGAGAAACACAAAAAACACCACACAGTCGATCCCAAATGGCAGGAAACAACTGCGCGGCAGGCCCAGAAAAAGATGGCGGGATGAGCTGGACTCCTTCTTAAAGGATTGGCCCACAATCCCAGTAGACCGAGAAAAGTGGAAAGACGGAAGGGAGGCATTTGCCAGCAGCGGGAGAACACAGGCTTATTATAATAAAAATACGATATCTTTAAAAATCCACCTAATGACATAATTATTAGATTCATCATAAACATAATTCAAAAGTGTAAAAAGCACTTTGGCTCTTTGGGCTATTATGGGCAAGAGCCCAGAGCTTGACGACGGCGGTGATTATGAATGTTAATGATTGTTCAGTTTCTCCATGCTGAACTTTTAACAGCGCCGCAAGCAACTCAACTGACTGGCTTTATTTTACAACTCAACTGACTGGCTAATATTTTACAACTCAACTGACTGGCTAATATTTTACAACTCAACTGACTGGCTAATATTTTACAACTCAACTGACTGGCTAATATTTTACAACTCAACTGACTGGCTAATATTTTACAACTCAAATGACTGGCTAATATTTTACAACTCAACCGACTGGCTAATATTTTACAACTCAACTGACTGGCTAATATTTTACAACTCAACTGACTGGCTAATATTTTACAACTCAACTGACTGGCTAATATTTTACAACTCAACTGACTGGCTAATATTTTACAACTCAACTGACTGGCTAATATTTTACAACTCAACTGACTGGCTAATATTTTACAACTCAACTGACTGGCTAATATTTTACAACTCAACTGACTGGCTAATATTTTACAACTCAACTGACTAGCTAAAAAAAAAAAAAAATACCACTGCCTGAATTATTCAGAGAAAAGAAGAACTCCTATTAGGTCTTGGTAAATGACCTTGTGAAATTCTACTTCATTGTTTTCTTTATATAAGTAGGTACATTTGGAGTCATAGCTTTTCGGATTTATGGAAGGGTTTTTAAATTTAAGGATTCGTTAGTAACATAAGTATATACCTTTGTCTATTGGAAACTTACAGTAGTTTGATTTACCTTTTTTACAGTGATATCCAAAATATCCGTTCTATCCGGATAATTGCATCCCCTAGTCACGACATCACCATTTTTCGATGGAATTAGGCCACCTCATCACACTCTAAAAGTACATAAACTAAGTAAGATAGAAACTCTTTCTGAACAAGGAATTACTTACCTAGACTATTTAAATGATTATTTTTAGAAAATTTCATTTAATGTTTAATTTAAATTAATTTTCATCCTTTATACTCGGTCGTACCTATTTAGATTAAATAAAAAAGAACAACTATCATGAATAACGAATCTTCAACTCCATTCACTCACGAACCTCGACGCGCGATGGTGGACAGATTCTATTAAAATTAACGAGTGCTCACGTTTGCATACTAATGCAGAAAGTAGATAGAGAGCTTAGAAAATCACAAGCTTTGGAATTAAGCTGAATTATTACGCTTTATATTGAAATACGTGACACGCCTTTTGGCAGCGGTCGCTGTGTCATAGTGTGACGCACGGATCGGACACCACAGACAAACTACATGCATACTTAGTTATGTGCTCGTATTACTTTATCGGTGTAGGTAGACAAGTGCAGAGCAGGGCCGTCTTTCACCTATTAGGGACCCGGGTCTCTAATAGGTGAAAGACGGGTGGGATAATGGGGCTCCTATGACCATAATAAAACACTATTTTGTTAGAATAGATAAAAAAACGTAGGTAGGCAAAGTTTTAGCGTTATTTTTATTTCTTTACGGTTACATCTATATCTATTCTATACTTATAATAAATCTGTAGAAGTGAAAATTCTGTACATTGAAAATATCAAAAAAATAAATGGCAGGGGGTGTTACTAGACCGACACCGAACCCAAAAATGTAATTTAAAAAAATTTTGTCTGTCTGTCTGTCTGTCTGTCTGTCTGTCTGTTTGTTCAGGCATCACGCAAAAACTACCGGTTCGATTACGATGAAACTTGGTATAATTATTCTTTAATATCCTGGGCACCACACTGGGTACTTTTTATCCCGGAAAAGTATATACAGTAAAAAACAAACTTAATTTTGCGGATCGAACCATAGACCCGATTACTGCACCAACCGCAAATAATAAGTTTGTCGTAGGTTAGGTCACCCGCAGTGGAGTTCATTTTTATTCCTTTTAGTTTTTAGAGTTATTTAGGTTTATTTTTATATAAGTCGTAGGTATAGATTTTAATTTTAAAGTATAGGTAGTATATTTGATAGTGTACGTAGTGACCGTAGGTTATTTTATAATACTGTTAGGTAGGATTAGTGAGGGGCCCGTGGCTAAATATTATCAGCCGCACAGGTCGATCGGTCAGGTTAAGCTACGCTTGCCGCGGTTGGTCTGTGGATGGGTGGCCATCTTTACATACCGAGACCCCTCCGTGTGTCGGAAAGCACGTTAAGCCGTTGGTCCCGGCTGTCATTCGTGGATCTTTGACAGTCGTTACGGGTAGTCAGAAGCCCGAAAGTCTGACAACCAGTCTTACCAAGGGATATCGTATTACCCAGTAACTGGGTTGTGGAGGTCAGATAGGCAGTCGCTCCATGTAAAATACTGGTATTCAGCTGCATCCGGTTAGACTGGAAGCCGACCCCAACATAGTTGGGAAAAGGCTAGGCAGATGATGATGATGAGGTAGGATTAGTCATTCGTATAGATATTAGTTTTTAGGGATTTTGCTTATTTATTGAGTTTAGATTAGTTATCATCAGAAATATGTTTATTTAGGTAGGTAGGTATTTAATTTTCTGTTATTGAGTTTATTTATTTTTTAATTATGTAGGAACTTAGGTACGGTATCCGGTATCCGGGTCTTATCACGTATTACCCAGTCACTGGGTTGTGGAGGTCAGATAAGCAGTCGCTCCATGTAAAATACTGGTATTCAGCTACATCCGGTTAGACTGGAAGCCGACCCCAACATAGTTGGGAAAAGGCTAGGCAGATGAGATGATGAGGTACTTAGGTAAAGATTACATATGGGTACCCTCTTAATCACCACTAATGAGACACAATTGGTTTTCTATTGTAATTAGCCACAAAGGGCCCGCGAGATAGATGGCATTCTGGGGAAACACATACATTTTATCCTGTTAGCACGTTCCCGTGGGATAATTTCCGACATCCACGCGGGCGAAGCCGCGGGCAGAAGCTAGTTAGATAATATGATGAATAGATAATATAATGTAAGTAACTAAGTAACACACTAAGTAACCGGCATTCACGATTAGTCCTTATATATAAGTATCTATGCTGATTGAAGAGGCACCCTTCTAGATTTGAGTTGAGCAAAATCGTTAATCACATTTACAAAATCTATGTTTTCGAGCATCGCTTTCTATCGACATTAGCGACAAACTGTTTAATCTCTCTTGAAGCATTGTACTTCTTAATTCATTTTTATTCGTTTTAGTTTGGAGAAGGAGCGTGCGTGTAGTGGTGAACTGCAGTTAGTTACGATCATGCTTAAAAAGATTCTCAGTGTGATTTCTACATTAGGGAGATGTCTTCAATTTTGTTCTCTTTCAAAAGATTTCCAGTACCTATACTATTAGTTCCTTTATTTTAAAGTAACCATATAAATTATATTTTTAAATATTAGAATATAAAAAGTATAAAAACATTTAAAAATATAAAAAATAGTAGCCCACCGGTATCGGGAACAGGGTCCAAGCTACCGGCGGTCAGGGCTCCAGAGAGAGGAACCTCCTGAAAATGCGAGCCGTGTCCAGAAGTACCGCTTTCTGAATCAAGCCCTTGATCCAAGGGGAGGTCGCATCAGGCGGCGGCCGACGCGATGACACGCGGGGTTGCGATAGTCGTGGAAAGGATCCGGCGGTTGGGTCGCGAGGTGGCGTTGCACAAGTCCGAGGCCATGTCCTTTCATGGGCCTCGGTACGGGCCACCTCCGGGATCCCAACTAGTGGTAGGAGGGGTTCACATCGGCGTCGAGACCACGATGAGGTACCTGGCTGTCCTCGACAGCCGATGGAACTTCGTCGAGCATTTCCGACGTTTGGCCCCCAAACTGGAACGGGCCGGGGCCGCCCTAAAGCGGCTCTTGCCCAACCTGAGGGGGCCAAACGCCTCCTGCCGGAGGCTTTACGCGGGGGTCGTGCGGTCCATGGCCCTATATGGGGCCCCGGTATGAGCGCGTTCACTGCGGCTGCGAGCCGCACACTACCTGAACGCGCCCCAAAAGGTGGTAGCCGTAAATCTAATCCGGGGCTACCGCACGATCTCGGGCGAGGCAGCAAGCCTCCTTGCCGGACTGCCGCCTTGGGATCTGGAGGCGATAGTACTCGCGCGCCTGTATGATTGGCGCGCGGAGGCACTACGCCGGGGGGAAACTCCGCATCCGCGGCAAACCGCGGCGGAGTGGACGAACCTCCGGCGCGATCTCATGGCGGCATGGAAGGAGCGACTATCGCAACCCTGCGCAGGGCACGCCACGATAGCGGCGGTAAGACCCCTCTTTGAGGAGTGGCTAGAGCGACGTCACGGCGTTCTCACTTACCGCCTGACGCAGGTCCTCTCCGGACACGGATGTTTCGGGAGGTTCCTGCACATCATCAGGCGGGAGGAGACGCCCGGGTGTCACCACTGTCAGGATCGCCTAGAGGACACGGTGGAGCATGCGGTGGAGGTCTGCCCTGCTTGGGCAGAGCACCGCCGTGTCCTCGTAGAGGCGATCGGCAGCGGCGGCGACCTCTCGCGTCCGGCCCTGGTTCAAGTCATGGTCCGGGGCGAGAGGGAGTGGGAGGCAGTCGCCTCCTTCTGCGAAGCAGTCATGCTAGCGAAGGAGGTGGCGGGGTGGGCGTGAGAACGCACCTTGCGCACCTCATGCCTCAGCCGCCGCGGGAGACGCTCCGGGCGTCGGGAGCCGCGTGACGACTCCCGGCCACCGTAGGCGCGGGCCTGCGGGCGATGAGTAATGGGTAACTCACCGTCCGATCAGGACCAGGCCCGTGCCGGACGGCGCGTATGTGTTCCACGTGCGCCTCAAAGAGATGTCAGCAGAAGTGACGGGGCCCGATAGGGCCGAAGCCTGCCAGGGTAGCGGGATCGTCCGAAACGGTTACCGCTGCCCTGGAACATAAAGGGCTAAGGAAGGAACACGGGTGGGTTTTAGTCAGTAAGAGTGTGACACTCCCTTCTGCTCCACCCAGAGCGGGAGGAGTCATTTGATGATTTCCCATCATGAAAAAAAAAAAAAAGCCCTTGATCCAGCTGCCCAACGAGAGCCTCCTCAGGTGTTGGTCGAGGCTCTTGGCTATTATCTACATCGTCCAGAAATTCTGCTGGAACCGAGATATTTTCTTGATACCTAGCCCACCCAAGATATCACACTAATGTCATAACGTGAGCGCAACATCTAATGGTTCGTCGACCAACCAAACAATTATCTACAACAATATTCGATTATACCAGCTCTGCCAGACACATTATTTTCTATTGAAATGTAGACAAAATATTGTTTTCTTGAAATATGCCTGCCTCAGCAGTCTCGACATTCATAGCGATCGCTTTACGACCGAATTCGGTCGCAAAGTCCCGAATTGATAGGTAAAATGTATGGAGTGACAGAACTGAGCGACCGAATTCGGTCGTAAAGCGATCCCTATGAATGTCGAGACTGCAGGGGCTGGATTTAATTTTTCCTCTTATTAATGTTAAGTCACCACTTCCTCTCAGATTGTATTGAGAAAAATCTTGTGTGTCCCTAGGTACATATTTCTATTCTATATAATCCATGAAACCGAATATATTCATCATAATACGATCTTTTTCTCGCAGTAATTAATAATCGTTTTATACGTGCATTTTTTCGTAGATTTTTGGCATAATTAGTATTCAATTTATTGGGCGATAGTTGTTAACATCATATTTTTCACCTTTTTAAAAAAAGTATATCCTAGAGCCCCTTGGACCTGCGTAGGTCGCACTGTAGGCCTCATCATGGAGAGTCTCTCAGCTCGAAAATTGATATTTAGAGTGCCTCGGACAAGACTGTGATCGCTTCCGGTATTAAACCTACTAATCATGGAGACACCCCTAAATATTATTTGCTTCCTATCCGTCATGATGAAGTCTATCTCATTCCTTGTCACGTTATCGGGGTTTTGCCAGGCCCACTTCCTTTGGGGTTTCTTTTCAAACAACGAATTCATTAAGAAGAGCCCCTGCGACTCCAAAAAGTTGACCAGCATTTGCTCCTTGTGATTTCTGCGCCCCAACCCCAACGGTCCGACTTTCGATTCGCCGGGTCATAATCATTATCATTTATTTGTCAGAACATGGTAATACATTAAAAATGTGGTCTTAAAGTTATATCTTCTCACAAAATATTCTGCCATATAATGGCGTGCAAATTTCAAGTAGGTAGTTAGGTACACATTTTTATGTATAGGCATATAATTACACGTTATAAATAGGATCAAAATTAATTAACATTATTTATTACATATTCCAATTAAAATGTCAGTTAAAAATAGTGTCAATAGAATAATAATATTATGTTAAATCTTAAATTATTCTAAGAAACGTTATCCAAATATGTACCTATGTACATACATACCAATAGCCAATGTTGATAATTTAAAAAATGCAGTCCCAGGCTGAAGCGTGTCAGGTACAGGTTTCGTCTCTGTTTGCTCTTTCTTGGCAAAGTTGAGGTACAAATTGTTCCACTGGATCTTCTGTGTGCACATGTTTGTTTTCTGCAATCATGTGCAATCCAGTACTCTGTACTATATATACATTTGTAACTACTGTAACTTTACGGAGTGTTTCTGGTTTATTGTGCGTTATTTAATGTAATTTCTGACTATCTGCGGTTCAAACAAGTTGCGACAAAGAATGTAAAACATACCTCTAAATTATATTCATGTGTTGTTCTCAGGTCGTAACTCATAAAGCGAGGCAGAAGCGATTGTTTTACAGATAACTGAAGTTGATGACTTAATACTACAGCAATCAAAATAGTGGACGCAAGCCAGCAGCATTGTGTGCCAGTTTTGGACCTGCATGACTGTAACAGATTGGCGTGTAGCGGCTTGCATTCTAACTAGTGGCTTGTATATTTTAGCTTCACTCATTGTGTATTGGACACAATGATATTTCAGTCCGGACCTCTTCTATATAATACAAGCTTTGCTTGTGGTTTCGCCCCCGTAGAGGTCGGAAATAATTCCATTGGAACGTACACCAGGATAAACAGTATCCGATGTAACCTTCCAGGAAATCATAATAAATCGAACGGCTATTCTATGTAGATAATAATAAGCAGCACTAAATAGAATTGCCGAATACATACCTAATGTATTCTTGCATGGTGTCAGTTTTGATATCAAGAAACCTGAGTGACCTCCCGGTCGGGGTGCGGGACGGCCGGATGGGCGGGGGGAGCTAAGATAACACAATTTATTATGATTTTTAGGTTAGTGCAGGCCGTTGATAAAACACCATAATCTGTAAGTCTTCCCCAGAGCTGGTCAGGTCGTTATGGACGAGAAAATTTTCTATAGAAGTACCTTTGCTTTTCTAAAACGTTGACAACGTAATACGATAAAACATGAGAGGACATGGGTATGGTCCAATTGGTATGGTCAATGCGGCCATAATGCTAAATACTCTTTCAAGGTCAAACTGTTTACCATTGACCATTGCCGTGTGGTTGATCATGAACATTTCAAATGCATCGACAGTTCTTGAGACCAGTCCAGTCCTGTCTTGGGACTGTGTGATAGGAGAGAGATCGGTGGTTGAGATTGTTCTACTTAGTTAGCACCCGGCGCAAAGGAATTTGTCGAAAACAACAAGTATCCAGCTTTGGTTTTCGGCGTCTATACTCCATATACAATAGCATTAGAAAGAAGTTAAAAAAGGTTATTTTTAACCCCCGACGCAAAAACGACGGGGTATTATAAGTTTGACGTGTCTGTGTGTGTGTGGGGGGGGGGGGGGTGTATGTATGTCTGTCTGTGGCATCGTAGCTCCCTAACGGATGAACCGATTTTAATTTTGTTTGTTTTTGTTTGAAAGGTGAATTAGTCGGGAGTGTTCTTAGCTATGTTTGATGAAAATCGGTCCAAGATGACCGCCGCTACAAAATGGCGAATTACATATTTTTTCACAACTCCCTCAATATGGGTATTAAATGAAAGGGCTTGACTAGTAGAATACTATACACTATGACAAATTTTAAATCCAAAATGGCCACCACCACAAAATGGCGAATTACAAAAAACCTGATTAAATACCAAATTATCTACCTGAATCTTAAAACGCAAGAAAATAAAAGAAAATAAATAATAAGGAGTCCCTACAAACAGTAGTAAGCCGTGCGGCGTGCGCGTGTTTCTCTGTCTCTCTCTCTCTCTCTCTCTCTCTCTTATAGAAAGCAAGCCAGTTACTTATTTTCGTTTCGTCTTTCTATTTCGCATTGAACAGTGTGGTGTCGCGACGATTATTTTTGTTGAGTGTATACAGTAGTGCTATTCTGTAAAAATCTCACCGTGAAAACTTAGGTGAAGTGAGCGTAGAGTGAGCTGTCATTCCAAATAATGCTAGGGATTGACACCACTGACAACTCACATCAAGCTCACTTCACTTGAGTTTTCACGGTGAGATTTTTACAGAATCGACCGGCAGGTTTTTTGATTCCTTCACTAATTAATCGAAAGGAACTTCGTTTCATCCGGGTGTCCCTTTACACCTCTCAAGTTTTATTTTTTGTTTATATTATAAGTCCATATTTGTTAAAACAATTTTAATTAAGGTGGATGCGCTGCAGTAGCCCGCGAAATCAGACGAATCCGGAGCAATTCTAACTTAAAGGGATGTATTGATGATTTTTAAGGTTAAAATTGTAATATTACGTATTATATTCATATTTCATTCATATTTCTTATTGTCACGCATCATATTTTGATTAAGATACAACCTTACACTGACCTGCAAATTGCAAAAAACGCAAGAAAATTTGAATGTCGCCAGCTACCGCAGCGCATTGTTTTATCATAACTTTGAAATAAAATGTTTTGCATTCCTGCTTCTACGAGCCTCTTTTTTCTAATGCTATTATAAATGGAGTAGGTATAGTTACTTGGTGACGTTGACCTACATTTAGCCGGGTCGGACACGTGCCGGACCGGCGCCGGGAGCTGCCGCACCCGTCGGCCGCGCCGGATGGAAGCCCTCCAAGCATCCAACTTTCTGATACGCAGCTTATGATCTAATAACGGAAAGTTTTCGTGGCGTTACGTTACTGTTTGTGTTGTATGCCTGCTAATATTATAATGCAAAAGTATGTTTGTTGATATGTTATTCTCAACCACAGAACAGAATCTGTTCTGTGTTCTCAACAGACCGACGACTCAGAAAATGCAGTTCCTTTAAGGTAGACCCCAGGAGCGAGGCCAGCCTCGGGTAACAGTTATGGTGTAATAAATATAATGGTCTATTGATGTTTGAGAGCGTAATGATATTTGCTATGAATGTGCGGTGATCAGTAAGCTGGTCGCATCAGTTATGGCAGTACGTAGCTGCGAGCTGTAGCGACGGATTTGTGAGGATCACCTCCTTGGAACTGCCCCCTCTGAGAGGAGTCGATCAATCGAATCCCCACGAAACGTAAACTTATTGCACACTGTAATGATGTTTATGAGTACCGATAAGTGGCCACCTACTGGACCACAACAATATATGTAGGTTAAGGATGATGATATAAAGAGCAATTAATATAAAATATGTCCTTATTTATATTGTGCAAAACGGTTTATTTTGATCTTCCAAGGGCACAGTCGTGATGGTCTTATAACCCATATCAAATAGGTATTGAGTGTATGGAGTTAAACGTCGCCCAGTTCAGGACGTATTAGAGAGAGTGATGTGAAGTGTTCGTTCCGCCTTCCTTGTATATCAAATTGTAGGTCAAATACACCGCACACACAATTCTTCCTTTCCGCCGGAGTAAAGTTGACATATCGAATATCTACCGACCTGGAACGGTGTGTACTTTTCCCGAATGACTAACATAAAGGTAACGTTGGTTTAGGAATAGTTTAGAAACGAAAGTAAGTACCTCTAGTCTTTCCTAAACAAGATATTAAGGGACAAAATTACGAGAATTGTCCCTCCGATATCAATTCTCGTAATTTTAAGAATGTTCACAGTCTGATCTAGTCTTAATCTGTCCAAAATACCTCTAATTTCCCTAAATTTTTGACAACTTTTTGACATTGATTGTCCCTGAGATGAGATTGTGATTAGGTTTTGAACGTTTTTAATAACGGGAATCGGCCTTCTGATCATCTTTATCAATATTGTAAAAAAAAAACCGGTCAAGTGCGTGTCGGGCCACGCGCAGTGTAGGGTTCCGTAGTTTTTATAACAGCCAAGTGCGGGTCGTATTCTCTGACTGATAGTTTCGTACCATGCTCTAACTAAAAGCCAAACATGACTACCTACATAATTTGACTTCCTATACAAATCCTCACCTGATCCGACAATTTTGCACGGAAAGTTTTTTTTTTTTTTTTTGATATTTGGATAAGACGTCATAGCCGGTGTAGCAACTGTTTTTTTTTTAATAAAACTTATTTAGGAATGAAACAATAGCGTGATACAACTGACGCTTAGCGCCATCTATCGATATTTCTATGGAGTTGTTCGAAATTTTCGAGTCTAATACAATTGGTCGACTATTACTCGTAAACTTGTAAAGCCCACTTAAGTGTAATAGTTTTCCTTTAAACTTCGTTATATATAGGTACTACTGCCGTGACATTTGAATTTCTAACTATAACCGTTTAGTTGGTAGAGGGGCGGGACACTTGAATCTAACGAAAATTGGTACTTTAAAGCTTGATAAGTCACGAACGGTTTACATAATCAAAAAACGGTCTTCCAAACCCCTAATATTTTTGAAAGACCTATCTAAAGATATCCCACACTATGGGAAGGATGAAAAAAAAATTATCATCCCCACTTTAGATGTAGGGGAGGTACCCTAAATAATTCTTTTTTCTAAATTTTATTTTACCACTTTTTTGGCGTCATTAACGTGTATACTTATGCCAAATTACAACTTTCTAGTACCAATAGTTTTTGAGCTAAACCACGGACAGACAGACAGACAGACAAACGACATGGCGAAACTATAAGGGTTCCTTGTTGACTACGGAACCCTAAAAATCATCTACTCCTTAAAACTTAACTAATGTTAAGTTTCAAATTAAAACGTATTAAACGTTTATACATATTTTCGTTGGTGGGATGTGTATGTTGGGTAAATATCGTGTACAGTTTATTATCAGTCTTTTAGGGAAAACCTTTTTACGTGTCAAAGTCTAATATTGGTTGCAAACAGAGATGTCAACGCGTTGTTATTTATAGTAGATCCTTCGAATCCCTCACGGGTGTCGCGCCCCGACGTGGCTGGCAACCATTGATAAACTTTGTACTGTATGTCACAATACATTTATGTGACCCTAACTACGGGTTATTACGGGTATTTCCAATAAGGGCTAGGCAGGGGTGTGTTCTGCAAATAGCATTGACAAAGCAACAATAAGAAAGGGCTGAAGTATCACTTCCCAGGTACAGTCAGGGCCTGTCAGGGAAATTAATTGCTATCAAATTGACACCCGACGTGCATTTGCCGTATATATTTAAGTTGGTAGTGCATTTAATTAGCAATTACTTTCCTTGACTTAATTTAGCAGCTGTCGCTATCTCATGGACCAGCTATTGAGAAAGCTTCACACTGGCTTGAAATCGAGTCGAACCGTGATCACGTGCGGTATGGCGGACGTAGCCATAGCCTACAGCCCAGCTTGGCTTAGTTTCCACATATAAGTTTTCAGATACTATATCACGGTGATAGAACTTAGACACACACCACCACATATGAATGTGAACTAAGCGCAATATTCACTCCTAGCATTGTAACTAGCACACACCACCACATGTACGGTGCCACCGATAACGCGCAGGAAGTGGTGAAGTTCTGTGCCAACAAAATTTGAACAACTGCCGTGCCAGCGACACGCAGAGGAAGACAACCACATTGTCAGGAAAACAAGATTCAAATCAACAGGATTCATGACTGTTTAACTACTAATCAATAAGTAATTAGAAATGTTCGTAATCAATAGTTATCAACAATCGTGCGATGGGAATCGAACGAGTGAAGGATAGTTTTAAATTAGTTTTGTTCGTCTTACCGGCGAGTACCACCTGCCTGTCTGCTCTCGAAGAGTATGTACCTCGTAATAGTAGCATTATTGTATGTATAATGTGTATATCGGAAACGTGAAAATATCACATAGAACTTCGGCTTTCGAATAAAAGAATAAAAAATGGAATAAGAAAATGGAAGTCATCTTTGTATTAATTACTGTGTTTAAGAAGCTGAATTTATATGATTTGCTTATCCATTACATTTAATCAAACTGTCAAAAATCAATTCCTGATGATGTCATTTTTAAGTTCTTTTTGGAATTAACCACCTTACGGTGAAGGACAACATAGTGAAACCTTGACTTACAAAAGGGCCAGAATCACCAACACATTGAGCAAGTGTGCTGATCTATGTCCTGTGTGCTGATCAATGTTCTGTGTGCTGATCAATGTTCTGTGTGCTGATCAATGTTCTGTGTGCTGATCAATGTTCTGTGTGCTGATCAATGTTCTGTGTGCTGATCAATGTTCTCGCTATCCTTGAACGAGAAGAGGCTTTTTCTCGCAATCGGACAGTAATAGGAGGTGTTTGGAGAACGGTTAGGTTCCGATATTTATTATTATATATTATTATATTCTCATTTTTATCGAAAAATGCACTTTTATAAATACTACTAACCCAACACCCCGCGAATGGCACCCGCAGCGCCATTTGTTGTGCCAATAGAAGGCGTATGTAGTAAAAACGATCTCGTCATTATCCCTAGAACTACCAGCAGCTCTTCACGCTGACACCCTTTTCTTTTTTCTATTCTTCTAAATATGAAAATGTGTTTGTCTGTATACATATATGCCAAACATTCGCAGAGCTCGGATTAGAACGCCCTTCAGGTCAGACCGAAGGGGGTCTGACCTCACGCCACGATAGCGGCGGTAAGACCCCTCTTTGAGGAGTGGCTAGAGAGACGTCACGGCGTTCTCACCTACCGCCTGACGCAGGTCCTCTCCGGACACGGATGTTTCGGGAGGTTCCTGCACATCATCAGGCGGGAGGAGACGCCCGGGTGTCACCACTGTCAGGATCGCCCAGAGGACACGGTGGAGCATACGGTGGAGGTCTGCCCTGCTTGGACAGAGCACCGCCGTGTCCTCGTACAGGCGATCGGCAGCGGCGGCGACCTCTCGCGTCCGGCCCTGGTTCAAGCCATGGTCCGGGGCGAGAGGGAGTGGGAGGCAGTCGCCTCCTTCTGCGAAGCAGTCATGCTAGCGAAGGAGGTGGCGGGGTGGGCGAGAGAACGCACCTTGCGCACCTCACGCCTCAGCCGCCGCGGGAGACGCTCCGGGCGTCGGGAGCCGCGTGACGACTCCCGGCCACCGTAGGCGCGGGCCTTCGGGCGGTGAGTAATGGGTAACTCACCGTCCGATCAGGACCAGGCCCGTGCCGGACGGCGTGTTTGTGTTCCAAGCGCGCCTCAAAGAGATGTCAGCATGAGTGACGGGGCCCCATAGGGCCGAAGCCTGCCAGGGTAGCGGGATCGTCCGAAAGGGTTACCGCTGCCCTGGAACATAAAGGGCTAAGGAAGGAACACGGGTGGGTTTTAGTCAGTAAGAGTCTGACACTTCCTCCTGCTCCACCCAGAGCGGGAGGAGTCATTTGATGATTTCCCATCCTCAAAAAAAAAAAAAAAAGGGGGTCTGATCTGAACTACTTTGTGAAGAGGACGTGAAGTCATGAGGAAGCACTGACGGCGGACGCACGAGTGAACCTCAACATTCCTCTTAACTTACAATATATATATATTACAATAACTTAACATGATAATTATATTACAATAGTAACTACATATTTTATGGACTGTGTGTCTGAATTAAAGATAAATTTAATAAGTACCTGGTCTACTGACGATACTTGGTGTGAAGCACCGTGCAAGCATTGGCTCGACAGATGGGTGTTTTGACAGATTTTTAAATTCGGTAGCAAGTTTCTGGGCTCGTGGAACCAGGCAAGAGGAATTTAAAGTCCATTCAATTTAAGTTCCTCTTGCGTGGATAACGAGACGGGTATGACGCTACCCAGTCCACGTTCCTACTGCAGACCAGTGGCAGCCAGGTGAACATCACGAGACCGGTATGACGCTGCCCAGTCCAGGTACCGACTGCAGACCAGTGGCAGCCAGGTCAACATCACGCCTTGGATGACATTTGGCAAACTGGTAGAATATGTCCTGAATTAACATCTTTTGGTCCAAAGTCAAAGTAATTTATTTGCCAGAAACGCGATAACGTAACGTAACGTAATGACGTGTGGCGGTGTGGTAGTTTCCTTAGGATCTTAGTGATATCGCGGGCAATATCTAGTAGTTTAATTGTAATGACATAAATTAATGTTATCTTCACACTGATATTTCTAGGAATATACTATAAACGCTTGGAAGCTAATGACACTCTAGCTAACTAATGTTTTAATTTGAAAATCATAAATAGAGTTTATTTACTTGCGGACAGCAATTAATGTCGAAAACTAGTTTAGTTAGCTACGAGGCGACACGACCGCCACTGGAGTGGTTTCACAGTAATCACCGTATTTTAATATGGTAAGTAATATATGATATAATAACTAAATCTTTAATATTTACAAGATATAACAACTGAATCTATAATTTTATTTGATACTAGCTTCTGCCCGCGGCGAAATTATCCCACGGAAACGTGCTATCCTAATAAAAAGTATGTCTTTCCCTAGGATGCCATCTATCTCTTTGCCAAATCAGAAGTTCAGTGGTTTAGGTGTGAAAATGTAACATACAGTTTCAAGTTTAAATCCTCCACTTAAAAACCGAATTACCCCTTTTTGCCCCGTCTGGGGTAATTTCGACAACTTTACATACTTATTATTAATTATTTTCTGTCAAAACTATTAATACTGAGTTTCGAGTTAATTGGACTTCAACATCCCTATATCCTCCTTTGAGGGGTAGTTTTGAAAAACTTATAATAATAAACTTTATTACTTACTTAGGCGAGTATTCTTGCCAAGTTTCAAGTTATTAACCTAATGAAGAAGATTTTTCATATGAACTGTATCCCTGCTTTTCAACCCCACAGGGGTGGAATTAAAAAAAAATCGTTTGGAATGTATTTATAACTTGACTCAAAGATTATTTATAGTAAATTTCAAGTTAATCAAGCCATGCAGTAAAATCCTCCCCTGTAAAATTGACTACCCCTTTTCAGCCCGTCACTGGTAAGCCGAGCGTCAAAAACCCTGATACACATTATTCGTAGGTATAATAATAGTGAGTTTCGAGATAATCGGACCGCGCGCTAAAATTCTTCCATACAAACTTTGAAATCCCCAATCCCCTTTTAGGGGTAGTTTAGAAAAACATAAAATGACAAACTTCATAATTTACTTAGATTAGTATTGGTGCCAAGTTTCAAGTTTGTTAACTCAAGGAATAAGATTTTCCATACAAACAAAATCCCCCCATTTCACCCTCTTAGGGGTGGAATTTCGAAAAACCCTTTCTTAGTGGAGACCTACTCTTCGCAAACAACACACTCTCCAAATTTCATGTCTCTAGGACCAGCGGTTTAGGCTGTGCGCAGTCAGTCAGTCAGTCAGTCAGGAGTTTGAATTTTATTATAGATAGATATATTTTACTTATACAAATTGTACGAAGGGGGTTCCATGTCCCTCACTCAATGTGAGCTCACCGTCCGGTGATGACATTGAAGTCTTGGGGTTAACTCCGGATAATCTTTTAAACTAGTTTGTAAGACAACAGAAGGTACCAGTAAGAATATCCTTATAACTAACAACAACAAGGTATCTTCTTGCTCCAAATTAATAAAAGGAGATCAGCAGAATGCCTTGAAATTATTTCATCAAAATATTCAAGGTATTTCTTCCAAATTATTAGAAATTGAAATCTTTTTAGAAAAAACAAAGTTTGACATTGTTTGTTTAACTGAACATTGGTTAAAGGATTACCAAATGCTGATTAATTATGAGAACTATAGTGTTTGCAGTTGTTTTAATCGTAAATCTATGCTACGTGGAGGTTCTCTAATCTTAATAAAAAATTGTTTAAAATCCAAGCAACGAAACGACATAGTGGATTTATCAGTTGAACATTGTATCGAACTGTCCTGTGTTGAGCTAGATAAGC
Organism: Apamea anceps; assembly: GCA_951799955.1. NCBI lineage: Eukaryota > Metazoa > Arthropoda > Insecta > Lepidoptera > Noctuidae > Apamea > Apamea anceps. The sequence goes on along the minus strand of OX637511.1, from coordinate 21,181,210 downwards.
ATGTTGTAGTGTGCGTTTACAGACCCCCTAATTATCAAAACTTTTCTTTATTTGAGTCAGTAGTGGAGGATGTCCTGGCGAGACTTGCATCCAGTAACAAAACCACAATTATTTGTGGTGATTTTAATATTAATATTTTGGAAAATAATTCAAATAGCAGTAGATTATTAAGCCTTTTTAAATCGTTCAATTTATTTAATGTTTTTATAGAACCGACTAGAGTAACCCCATCTTCTGCTACTTGTATCGATAATGTATTCTGCGATTGTGATTATTTGGATAAAGCCATCGTAAATTATCTGCCGTCCGATCATAGTGGACAAACGGTAACTTTTAAGTTTAAAACACCTTTGCAAAAAGTGCAAATACAATTTAGACCAATAACGACTGGCAAATTAAATAGATTTAATAGTACCGTAAATAATAAGTTAAATGTTCTGGATCATAATATGAACGATGCAAATAAATTGTATGAGGATTTCTTTTCAATAGTGCACACTGAATTCAATAAAACTTTTGAAAAGAAAATAAAAAATATCTGCCCTAATTTTATATTTAGTGACTGGGCAACTAGAGGTATTAGGATTAGTAGGGAAAGACTGTTCGAGCTGTACGGCCTTAAGCCTTATATCAACACTGAAACTTTCAACAAGTATGTTGCTATGTATTCCAAAACTTTTAGAAATACCTGCAAGATAGCTAAAGCCCTGTTCATTAGTAACAAGATCAAAACGGCGGAAAACAAAATAAAAACAGTTTGGAAAGTTATACACAACGAAACTAGTGCGAATAAAATACGAAATAATGATTACGCATTGGAGACTTCACGTGGTGCCATAAGCTCTAACTTAGAAGTAGCTCAGGAATTTGTAAATTTCTTTACTAATATACCATGTAAAACGACGGAAGTTTTAAATTCCTCACCCGTTGTCTCAATTGATCTATTAAGAGCTAACGTTCCAGGCTGCTCGGTTGAATTTCAATTTAAACATATAAACCCTATGATTGTTATAAAAGCTTTTCGGCAAATCAAAATCAAATTGACCGAAGATTTATGGGGAATGTCTATCAAAGTTTGTACATCCATAATCGAAAGTATAGCGCCATACTTAGCTTTGATATTTAATTTGTGTGTAGATCAAGGAGTCTTCCCGGATTTAATGAAATTCAGTAAGGTTATACCGCTTTTTAAATCTGGGGACAGCAAAGACACCAACAATTATAGACCAGTATCCGTATTGCCCGTATTCAGCAAGGTGTACGAAAAGGTGATGCTCAATCAACTGCTTAATCATTTTAACACCAACAAAATCTTACATGATCAGCAATATGGTTTCACCAAAGGACGTTGTACGACTGACGCCGGTGTAACCTTATTAAAGCACATCTTTACAGCGTGGGAGGAGGCCCAAGATGCCATAGGAATCTTTTGTGACCTCTCCAAGGCATTTGATTGCGTCAATCACGAAACCTTACTTTTTAAACTCGAGCATTACGGACTAGGTCAACTTGCGCTCAGATTAGTAAAATCTTATTTATATGATAGACAACAAAAAGTTCAAATAAATGGTGTCAATTCTCTTGCTTTAAAAGTAAAAATGGGTGTTCCACAAGGCTCGATTTTAGGTCCTTTCCTCTTTTTAGTATATATTAATGATCTACCCCATTTATTAAAGAACCAACCACAAATGGTGTTATTTGCTGACGATACTTCCTTAATTTTTAAGATAAATAGGCGTGCATCAAATCTTGACGACGTAAATAACGCCCTACTGCAGGTACAAAATTGGTTCACTGCTAATAATTTGGTATTAAATGGGAAAAAAACTAAATGCATAAGATTTGCTTTACCAAATGTTAAAAGTAGTGATTGTGACATAGTATTGAACAAAGAGAAACTAGAATTCGTCGATAAAACTGTTTTCCTGGGGATCACGCTCGACTCAAAGCTGCAATGGGGTCCTCATTTAACATCTCTTGCAGGACGGCTAAGTTCAGCAGCTTATGCTGTAAGAAAAATCCGTCAATTTACTAATGTAGATACTGCGAGACTAGTCTATTTCAGTTACTTTCATAGTATCATGTCTTACGGTATTTTACTATGGGGACGGGCTGCAGATATCGAGTCCATTTTTATTCTGCAGAAAAGAGCCATCAGAGCAATATATGGCCTTCGCAGGCGCGATTCTTTAAGGGAACTGTTTAAAGATATTAACATCATGACGGTACCTTGTCAATACATCTATGAAAACATCATGTACGTAAGAAAAAATTTAAATCTTTTCAATAAAAGAGGTGAAAGACACAACTATAGGACTAGAAATAGGGACCAATTAGTTCAAACAGGTTTCAGACTGGCTAAAGTAGACTCATCCTTCATGGGGTACTGTTTAAAATGTTACAATAAAATTCCTCCCCACATACTCCAACTGATTGAAACGAAATTTAAATCTTGTATTAAACGCACACTATGTAGCCAAGCATACTATAAGTTAGGAGATTACATCGCTGACAAAAATGCTTGGCTCAATGCTGGTCCTGCTCCACAGAGGCGCATAAACTAATTAGCATTCGGAAACATTGTTGGAGCTGCTGAACATTGGAAAAGAAAAACTATCTTTGCATTGTATAAACTCAATTGCTTAGAATTGTATAATTGCATAGCACACGTGTGAGCACTATGTACTTTCTATAAAGCTACCATTTACTGGGTACGTCTTTCATTGACTTGAATGTGCCCTGGCAGCTGTGAGTATGTCATGCTCACTCAAATGTCTCGCTGGTGGTGGCGTGTGTGTTGGATCATTAAGTTCCCTCCAAAATGGTGGAGCTGAATGGTGCTGATCCATACGTCATGTTCGTGAACGGGCGCCGCCAGTAGGGACTGGTCATCTCTTAGCTGCCTCGGCTTATTTTAATTTCTGAATTGTTTTTGTTTTTTTTTTATAACGGACGCTTTTAAAGTGTACGTATTTCTACATCGTTCTCACATGGTTAATTTCAACACGAATGATGTAATCAAATATTTTGTAACAATTTTATGATTTAAAAGAGTGTCCATGGAGTTTCTTGCCCGTTCTTCTCCATAGGTACCTACGCTTTGGAATGGGCAACTAGCTTCATCTTTCTGACTGACCGACCCTTTGACAATTCAAAAGTACCTGTAATTGGTTTAGTTGAATTAAATGATTTGAGTTTGAGTTTAAATCTAAAGTTAGTCTTGAAACATTCAAAAATCAATAAGGTAACATAGAACGTATTAATCAGTCAGTAATTAAGCTAGGTAGTAGCTAGCAATTAGGTATTAGAATGATTGGCATTGCTGATTAGTCGGCCGACTAATCGGCATTTGGAAAACCGATTAGTCGGCTAGTCGGTTAGTCGGCAAATACTATAGTCGGCCCGTCTCTAATCTTAAGATAAAATATTATAGTATCTTAGCCGTGTGCAGCACCCCTTAGTGAACTTCACTGCGGGTGACGTAACCTACGACCAACTTATTATTTGCGGTTGGTACAGTAATCGTTAAAGCGTCATGTTCGTGAACGGGCGCCGTCGGTTGAGACTGGTCATCTCTTAACTGCCAGGGCTTATTTAGAATTTTATATTTTAAATTGTTTAGTTTTTTTGCATTGTTCTCACATATAGAAGCAATAAAAATAATGTACCCAGGATTTTGTAATAATATCTTGATTTAAAAGAGTGTCCGTGGAGTTTCTTGCCCGTTCTTCTCCACAGAGATCTACGTTTTGGAATGGGCAACTAGCTTCAACTTTCTGACTAACTGACCGACAATTTAATTTTGACAATTCAAAAGTGCCTGAAAGGGTTTAATTGAAATAAATGATTTGAGTTTGAGTTTGAGTTTTGAATCGGATCTAGGGATCGAACCGCAAAATTAAGTTTGTTTTTTATTGTATATACTTTTCCGGGATAAAACGTATCCAGTGTGGTGCCCAGCATATTAAAGAATAATTATACCAAGTTTCTTCGTAATCGAACTGGTAGTTTTTGTGTGATGCCGGAACAAACAAACAGACAGACAAAATTTTTTTTAATCACATTTTTGGTTTCGCTGTCGGTCTAGTAACACCCCCTGCCATTTATTTTTTTGATATTTTCAATGTACAGAATTTTCACTTCTACAAATTTATTATAAGTATAGATAATAATAATAATAACCCCACCGCCGTATCTCTAAGTTGACGTCGTGGTGGGGCTTGCGCGCTCCGAACTCTAGGTCTGTGAAGGAAGAGTTTACTCTGCCGGATCAGGTCTAGGGTGAGGAGCCAGACCAAGAGAGTTACAGGAACACGCAGGACAGCATGTGGCGAGCTGTTGGGCAGTAGCGACCCCACGGACCTTATCTCCCGGGAGAAGTCTTATTCCTCACCTCTAGCTTGCCTTTATTGGCTGGCTGGAGTGAACACTGGCGAGGAACAGAGCTCCCACCTCATTCTTGCCTTTATTGGCTGGCTTGAGTGGAGATTCACAAGAGCAAACGTGCTCGGAGGAAGGAAGTATTTCAGTAAGATGCTGGTAGGGATCTCGACCGTACTTCCGGGATTGTCCTGATAGCCGTGGAATACCTCTCCACGCCTCATAAGTACCTCAGGATATGTTGCCCTCTTGTCGCTACGACACTATGTGCTAGCGACCGTTTTCGGGGGCCCATTATTGAGTGTGCAAGTCACCCCTTGCCATTTCATTTGTGAATATTATAATATCATTGGTCAAGCAGGGGACATAGTCCTTCCATAGTTCAAGCCACTCAAACCCATAGCCCAGTATATTTTGTTTCCATGTTCTGCAATAGTCCTGCACCAACCGGGGGTTGTCTTTGAGTGCACTTGCATGGTGCATACAGGGATAATCGTTGGTTGGTGCCTCCTCATCATTTAGAACTGTGTAAAGGGCCGCTGCGAGTTGGCTTCGGCCCCTAGTACGCCTTTCAAAGGTCCGGGACCCCGGGGTCCCAAGACAAAGACAACTAAAATAATAATAATATAATGATCAGTTAATATAATAAACGATTGATATAATTTTAAAGTAACTAATTTTTATAAGCATAATAACATACATTGAATATAAAATCGTTTGATATATATTTTTATATTTATAACGCCTAATAAAAAACACAAAGCAAGATTTCAGATATACACGCTATAACATAGTCTAATAAGTTGTAAAACGTAGGTAACTTAACAAATATCATTGTTAGTTGTCTCTTTATGTGCATAATCTTGCTCAGTTGATTGTGAACATATGTGGTTTTTATTTCCTTGTAAAAACCATGCAAACAAGCATACACCATGCATGCAGCAGGCATGCAAACAAGCATACACCATACATGCAGTATACAAGCAAGCATGCAGCATGCAAGCAAGCATGCAATATGCAGCAGGCATGGTTTCTGTCACGGCTGCGGCGCGGGGACTGCGGGGCTCCGGCGGTCTCATGCGAGCTTATCGTCGCTGATGTGTTTCACGCACCTCAGCCAACCTTAAAACCACCTGCTCCGCAGCTCGCGGCCGCCTCGCCCCTCTGTGCCTACGCGATTTTAAATAACACTCTAGGGGTAGGGCAGACAAAACTACGTGGAGTCGGTTTTGCAGCGATTTGTTTCTGTCACGCCGCTCCCGCAGCACGCTCGCTTCACTCGTTCGCCTTCGCGCGTTAATGGTCACTGTTCCAACCAAACCTAACCCAAATGATTCACCAACATAGAGGGGACCTGGCACTCCGCTCCGCTGCCGCCTTAACCTTCTAACCTAATATGGGTTATATTAGGTAATAAATTAATCTGAGTCGGATTGCTTTGAATCGGGGTGTAAACCATAAAAATGGTATCAATTATATATTTTAAACGATAGGCCTAATGATTTTCGATTAAATAAACTTTATATCCAATAACATTAAACGAAATAAGTTTTAGAGTATATAAAAGTTATATCTAAAGAAATTATATCAACAGTTGGTATAACTCACGTTTATGAAAATATACCAAATAACTTTATATAATATGAGACGCTCACATTTCAATAAGCGTCCAGGAGCCCTGACATATGATAATCATTTGCAAGCAGGTGATGTGCAAATTATATGACACTTCAATTGTTATCTAATATTGACCCGACCTGCTATGAAAGTGTATGATAAACCCCTGATGGTTCCATACGTTTTTTTGATAACTTAGAACACACGAGAATAGCGCTGACTACTCGTACAATCCTTTTTTCCTTATTTCATAAGTCCGACGAAGTGGGAGACCTGTACCGTACTGTGTTGTTACTGGTGGTGCCTGTTTAGCAGAAGTAGCAAGTAACACAAAATTACAAATTGATAGTTAGAAAGTTACTCTCAGGGACAGCTGCTCACCAGGGATCTGTGGGCAAAGAAGAACGGGTGTCACTGGAGGAACGTATGGGGCGTCAGCGGGCTCTACATAAACAGGTCAGTCATGATAATGAAACGCCAACAGTAAACATCTTATTACTATCGAGGGTACATTGATGAGGCTTGAACTCATTAGCGACAGACGCTGATCGCTCCTATTTGCATATTTCGTCTACAGAATTCCTACGTACAGAAGACCGGCGTCAAGCAACGAGCGAAAACGCGTGCACACATAGACACGCGTCTACGTATAGCATTCACACTCGTGACTGATGTTCAACATATTCCAAGGTCGCGTACCTACCTGTCTATGTGGAGCCTGTTTGCGCTCGTCGTATGAAGCTAAACACTCTGTACCTATGTTGCAGTTGTAACCCGCCTTACGTCGACGCCAGCGGGGCGAAGCTGAAGGTAGGAGGGTTGGGGTATGTTTAAATTCGATCAAGTTGTCGTGTAGCGACAAGAAAAGCTTACTTCAAAGTCAAAGGTAATTAAATTAAAGAAAGGGAAGTAGAAATCAATCATAGATTTATTTACAAGGTAAGGATGGAGATGGAATGGCAGTGGTGTGTATAATGTGGAGGTGGGGTGTATGGGTGACCATGCGCGATAGGAGGCTGAGGTGGAGTTCCAGATGGAGCTGAAGAGGTAGACCGACGCGAGGCAGTTGGCGATGATAGGTGCAGGTGCAGGTGAGGGCAGGTGCTGGTGTATGTGCGGCACGGAGGATACCCGTAGGAGGGCCCACGCAGCAGGAGCAGGACGCAGCACGGCAGCAGGAGGCAGCAGGCACGGCGGGGATGCTGTCAGCTCGCCAGGTGAGGCGGCCTTCGGATGAGGCGCGGCCCAAGTGGAGACTGTGTATCGGTATGCGTAGTGTGGGACGCCCCCCAGCTAGATGGACCGACCACCTCAAAAAAGTAGCTGGAACAGACTGGATGCGGAAGGCGGAGGACAAAGTGCTGTGGCACAGCCTGAGAGAGGCCTTTGTCCAGTACTGGACTGCGATAGGCTGAGTTAATTGATTGAATTAGTACACCTACCATGTTGTTTTTAGGAATTGTTGTTAGGAACTAGCTATCGCACGACATCAATAACAGACGGAAATAAGCACAAGTAGTTTTTATATTCAATACTTCCTAACGGGGTGCTACGCGACTGCCCTTGCTAAACGCACCAGAGATAATAAATTATTACGTATTCAAAGTCAGTGTCCAGTATTTATAGTCACCACAATATTGTTGCACGCCACAATTAGGTAATGTCTGGTACATGGTGACCTTAGTTACCACTAGCGCCGTCTGCTATCGAGTGGCAGAACTAATTTACCACTAGCGCCATCTAGTATCGAGTAGCGGAACTAATAGATCCTTCTAGAAATTTCGATACTAGAACTATCGACATCTGGTCAGTCGGGGCTGGTACGTACTTGAACCTTCTAGATGTTTCTACAATAGAAGGTTCTAGAACTATCTGTGGCACTATATAAGGCCGGGATTAGCCACAACCAGTCAGACTTGGATCAACGATACAAGCGAATACATCGAAAGCGATCTTAAAGTGCGACTTAAGAGCAATTGTGTTTTATAATTAGTGTGTTTGAGCTGTTATTAGTGTTGTTTAATTAAAGTGTAATTTTTGGTAATTTATATCAGCAGTTTTTCTTGTCACGAACCCGAAGCTCGTAACAATATCTTAATTTTGGGTGACATTATCACTACGTGATAAAGCCCCTTTATGTAAGTAATTATTATAAAAAAAAACATGTCAGTAATCGGTTTATTGACTACTGCGTAAGATTTTGTGCTACGAAACCATAGACGTCCGCAGTTGCGTAGCCCTCACGTAGCTTTCGCGTAGCTTTCGCGTAGCACAGTCCACGGTGACGGCGACATGTCTATTGACTGGTTTCGTAGTAGCGGTGCATAAGTTTCTTCCACACAAAGTTACTGAAGAATCCTCACATAAAAAATCATTACAGTACAGCGTATGTATTTCCCGAAAGGGGTAGGCAGAGTTATTTCGAAATCGTGACCACGAACACAGCTGAAAGACACGGTGATCATTTATTCACATTCCGGAAAATATAATTCTTATGGGTATTTGTAAGCCCATGGACATCGTTTAGATTTATGCGCGAGTGGAATATCTACTTTGTTGTGAAAGTATTTCAGGGACAACCCTGAGATTTATGCGAGGAAGCCTGGAGGTCACCGGCAGCCCTATCTATTACCGCTTATAAAGCGTGGCTGCGTGTGAATAGTAATGAATACATTGTTTTTGTTTCTGAACGAATTACTCCTCAACATACTCTGTGAAACTATTATCTTTCCAGGAGACTTAATACATACATATAAATACTTTGTCTGAAAACACAAGTATGACACCTCTGATTATTTGTATATGCTAACCGCACATGGTCTAAGGCAGGAAATTGATAAGCCAACTAGACCTGTAATAGAGTTAGAAAAATTGAGTTTGAACCGCTCTCACAGAACACAGCCCAATACATGAATAAGTTTAATATGGGACATGTGTGTACAACACAATGTGGTGGCAACTACATCGCCACGTGCGAATTACGCTTCACACATCACTGACGTCATGCAAAATCCTACATCGCGCAAGCAGTTTACCGCGCGATTATAGCGCGCTCAACGTCCCGACATTAATCATCGGGCAGTTGCCCACTAGACACAACATCCGCCTGGTCGGAGCATCCTCCCTTTTCTATGGAGGATGAGTGAATTTTACACCCTGTTCCTAACTCCTCTATACTGGTGACCCCGAGTATGAACATCATCGCAGCCTTCGTGGAACTACTTCAGCGAAACTTCATCATCATTACTTCCTCATATTTCGAGCGGCGAGTCACACCGCCAGCCAGCACCCACGGCTTCAAAGGCTATTTCTGTCCATCAGCAAACAGTGGACGCACATTTCTAGTCAACAGCAACCTTGGCACAGCTCACTGCACTTTCAGCCGGTCAACAAGAAGAGCTATTGACACCTCTCCTGGTCGACGCCAGCAGTCAACAGCAACCCGGCACTGTGCCACATCCGACTCAAAGTGTTATTAGCTGTTGACACCTCTCCAGGGCCCCACGTCTGCTATTTTTATAAATTTGTCATTCCAAAACGATCCCATTCCCATCCCATTGTCATTTTGCTTAAGTTCGTAATCTGCTAAATTCTTAATGGCGATCATTGGTCGGTCAATGGTCTCGTAATAGAATTGTGTCATAATGACATTGTCGTATTGTCATTATTATAAAACCCGTTAGTAGAAATGATTTTCGAAAAACTAACTACTTTATTTATGCCAGATTTCATTTATATATATTTTTACATATTATTTATTAGTGTTTTATACAAGTCAAGTGTTTTATGTAAGTCAGTCATTCATTTATCAATATGTACGAGATTACCATTCTATGCCATTTCTTTCAATGGAGTGTCAGTGGTTGACCACTGGAAAGTCATAATGACGCCATTATGTTAGTAGATTACCAAACTTGTCAAAATCAACAATTATGAAATCAATGATAGACCATTCTGACACTATTGTAATAGCAGACTTGGGGCCCTGGTCGACGCCAGCAGTCAACAGCAACCCGGCGCGGCGGCGCTGTGCCACATCCGACTCAAAGTGTTATTAGCTATTGACACCTTTCCTGGTCGACGCCAGCAGTGATCAGCAACCCGGCGCTGTGCCACATCCGACTCAAAGTGTTATTAGCTGTTGACACATCTCGGTCGACGCCAGCAGTGATCAGCAACCCGGCGCTGTGCCACATCCGACTCAAAGTGTTATTAGCTGTTGACACTTCTCGGTCGACACCAGCAGTGATCAGCAACCCGGCGCTGTGCCACATCCGACTCAAAGTGTTATTAGCTGTTGACACATCTCGGTCGGCGCCAGCAGTGATCAGCAACCCGGCGCTGTGCCACATCCGACTCAAAGTGTTATTAGGTTTTTTCATTAGGTTTTCTTCAATAGCAGTTCGCAGTCTTAATTCTGGCCCGGTTGGCTCGCTCGCCCCCAGTACATGGGATGTAACATAACATGTAACTGGCGAAATGTGGATGTACCTAGTTAGCATATAGTCAGCATATAGTCAGCATATAGTTAGCATATAGGCAGCATACCCTTCGGGGAAGAACAGGCGTGATGCTATGTTTCTCATTGCTTGTGACGATTCGTTAGGAAGTGTGTTGTCTGAATTATAAGTTTAAATAAAATCGGTGGTGAATGTGTTTACAGCTCTTCATTTTACTGAAATTGTTATTATAAAAAGTGTACACTTATTGTAGGGTAGTCACTCTGGTTACATCCCCGAGTATCCATCGTTACACACACATAAGGTGTCATGCATATTCATGTGATGTGTAATATCGTTGTTTTATCTTCGTCCGACAGCGCCGGTCCGCCAGTCCGCCACCCAGCCACTGACCTTTTAATTGGTCGCGTTAGCTGCTGAGCTAACTAGTAACACGGTACAGTGTTTACTATGATGTTGTTGCACTCTATGTTATAATATACTTGATTATATTAATATTGGTGATCAAGTTCGTAATAAAGGTGACTTTACCTCGTGACGCAACTTGAGAGATTAAAAAGTATAATCGCATCGACTTGAGAACCTCTTCCTTCCTTTATTTCATCGATTAAAATTAAAAATAGTGTAAGTGTGGGGTTTTGCATAAAACTGTAAGATTTGTTGATTCGCCTTAATTAATGTTTGTTATAGGTTCCTTAAACAACTTAGAAATAGAAAAAGCCCCTGGTTAGGACGGGATTACGACCGAGCTCCTGAAAGCGGGAGGAAGTCCAAACTCAACTCAAACTCAACTTGAGAAGCGTGGTCGTCTCTTCTTTAAATTACAGACCCATTTCGCTCCGAAGCCACGTATTTAAGTTGTTTTCAAGAGTCGTCACCAATCGTTTAGCGCGTAGACTCGACGAGGCTAGGTGGGGCCACGATCTTCGCTGGATAGCTGGTAGCAGCTGGATGAGAGTTGCCGAGAATCGAGCTGAATGGCGTGCAATTGGAGAAGCCCATGTCCAGCAGTGGGCTGCTGGAGGCTGGTGATGATGATGATAATATATTCCTGTTAATCAATGTCCTACAACAACCCCAGTTGATTGCCCAACTTTAACTTAGCCAATTTAAATCTAGACATTTTACAATCACAGTAAGCTAGTCCGCTTAGTTCTTGTCTGTACAAATTACTATCAATTATCTAAAGCTCTATTTCTACTAGAAAATTACTTGAGATTTTAATTGCATTGTTTCTCTCATTCCTCTAACCCCCTAGTACATGCCGCGTGGAGCGAGCAATGTAATAAGAAACGCTTTTGTTGCTAATTGTACGTCGAATCTAGTTAATAATAACATTAGTTAGTGTTATTGTTATCGTAAATCTATTCAACAGTAAAAACTTTTTTATTAATTGACTACAGTCGATAATGTGAACACATTAAAGTGAAAACATTCGGCACAGGCTGCTGACATGGCGCGTTAGATATACGTGTTTGTAAACATTTCACGTCAACTTTGTTAACAAAATAAGTTGATGAGTAAATCGGATTTGCGTAAATGATCCGATGCCTACTTAAATCAATTATGTTAAAGTGTTTCTGCAATTACTATACGCTTTGGATATGCATTTGCATATTCCATGAACGATACCTATCTTCTTTGATGATATCTATCAAAACCAATAATTTTCCAAATATTAAATTTAAAATGATTTTATGTAAAATCAAGCTAAGCAACACTGTAGTAGGTACCATTTAGGAGCTTACGCACTGCGTCATATCATATGCACATTATATATATATACTAGCTTCTGCCCGCGGCTTCGCCCGCGTGGATGTCGGAAATTATCCCACGGGAACGTGCTAACAGGATAAAATGTATGTGCTTCCCCAGGATGCCATCTATCTCGCGGGCCCTTTAAGGCTAATTACAATAGAAAACCAATTGTGTCTCATTTGTGGTGATTAAGAGGGTACCTATATGATATCCTTACCTAAGTACCTACATAATTAAAAAAAAAACTCAATAACAGAAAATAAAATACCTACCTACCTAAATAAACCTATTTCTGATGATAACTAAACTCAATAAATAAGCAAAATCCCTAAAAACTAATATCTATACGAATGACTAATCTTACCTAACAGTATTATAAAATAACCTACGGTCACTACGTACACTATCAAATATACTATTTATTTATTTATTTATAGGATTACCAACGAGATACATTACAATTATCTTTAACCAATTTATAACTTGTATTATTATACATTATCTTATAATGCATACTCAATTACAGGTAACCACAGCTTACACATTATCGAGTACACATGCTCTGAATACATAATTAAATTATAAATATATTAAAATAAAAAACAACAATAACGTGCTAATACGAAATTTACATGCTTTAAAAGATTAAAAATTACATTTATAAAATAGGTAAATAAAACAGAACAATTATTCTTTAAATAGTAATAAAAAGCATACATAGTTTAAAATTAAATTAAAAATGATAAATTATTTAATTATTAGAATGATAGATCAAATGTCCTCTAACCGAAAGTACTTGTATAGTTTACGTTTAAAAGTGTTAAAGCTACTACCTATACTTTAAAATTAAAATCTATACCTATGACTTATAAAAATAAACCTAAATAACTCTAAAAACTAATAGAAATAAAAAAGGTCGCACTGAAAAACACGGTTTAGAATTGCAAGTACATAGCAGTTAAAATAAGAACCAACGCTCGCCACTCAACACGTCCGTTCAAATCAAAGTTCAAAAAATATCCTTATATACGGTAGCGATCCGTGGCGGCCGCGCGCCACGCGTGTGCTGCGAACGGTGCAAGCCAAATTCAACCTTCAGCACTACATTTAGAGCATAACTGTAGCGAACTCCACTGCGGGTAACGTAACCTACGACAAACTTATTATTTGCGGTTGGTACAGTAATTGGGTCTAGGGATCGAACCGCAAAATTAAGTTTGTTTTTTATTGTATATACTTTTCCGGGATAAAAAGTAGGTACCCAGTGTGGTGCCCAGGATATTAAAGAATAATTATACCAAGTTTCATCGTAATCGAACCGGTAGTTTTTGCGTGATGCCTGAACAAACAGACAGACAGACAGACAGACAGACAAAAATTTTTTTAATCACATTTTTGGGTTCGGTGTCGGTCTAGTAACACCCCCTGCCATTTATTTTTTTGATATTTTCAATGTACAGAATTTTCACTTCTACAGATTTATTATAAGTATAGATATAGATATACATTACCAGTATAAGCTGACTTCTCATTGTAAAAAACCGGCCAAGTGCGAGTCGGACTCGCCCATGAAGGGTTCCGTTACGTTACGATTTATGACGTATTAAAAAAAAACTACTCACTAGATCTCGTTCAAACCAATTTTCGGTGGAAGTTTAAATGGTAATGTACATCATATATTTTTTTTAGTTTTATCATTCTCTTATTTTAGAAGTTACAGGGGGGGGGACACACATTTTACCACTTTGGAAGTGTCTCTCGCGCAAACTGTTCAGTTTAGAAAAAAATGATATTAGAAACCTCAATATTATTTTTGAAGACCTATCCATAGATACCCCACACGTATGCGTTTGATGAAAAAAAAAATTTTGAGTTTCAGTTCTAAGTATGGGGACCCCCAAAATTTATTGTTTTTTTTCTATTTTTGTGTGAAAATCTTAATGCGGTTCACAGAATACATCTACTTACCTTCAACAGTATAGCTCTTATACTTTCGGAAAAAAGCGGCTGTGACATACGGACGGACAGACAGACAGACAGACAGACAGACAGACAGACAGACAGACAGACATGACGAATCCATAAGGGTTCCGTTGCCATTTGGCTACGGAACCCTAAAAAAGCCTATACAATGCGAGGTCAGTTAAAACTGACAATGTTTAGCTTGATAATTATGTCGTCGTATGTACATACAATGACATAGAATGTCCGCTCTGAAGTGAGCAGTCGTGTGTTGCAGCGCTGGGCTGCTAGGGCTGCTAGGGTTGTACCTCCGCCGAACATGAACAATGTCAGGGCCGCCACTAAAGTTTTTTACAAACATCGTTTGTAGTTGTTTAGAAGTTTGTTAAGATTTGTTGTTATTTACTCGCTACAGTCGGAGGATATAAACTCCGTCCCTCCCTGTCTGGGAGCCTTTGTTTTTAAAATGTCTAGATGTAGTGTGTGGAGGAAGATTTGTGCTTTGTTTTGACTAACTTTGTATTTACGCAAGTAATTTTAAGAGGAATTTCCTTAGGTGTCCGTGCAGTTCGTCCGCGTGCGCACAAGTTGTCGTCGGAGCAGACTGACGTTAATGAGACTTCGCCGTGTTCCTTTGTTACACGTTAGGTTAAGTGCGCAGATGTATAATTACATTATTTTATTGGAAGTAATATATTTTATACTTCGAGTGAAGTACCTCTTATTTTATAATTCTAGTTGAAAACTACGAGTGCCTTTAGGATACAAAAAAAAACGTGCGTGACTAGTCGTTGAAGAGGCTCTGTTGAGGTGCGTGGTGAGATGTGTTGTTATTGTGATATCTTTTTGGTGATTTAAATACTAGATTACAAGATTGTCTAAGTTTTGTAATGAGCACATAAGTACCCTTTTTCATTTTATAACGACCACATCGACCATCGACGGATATTTTTAATAAATAGCGTCTAACTTACCCTTCTGTCAAAAAGGTTTACCTTTCGATAGGTCAAAAGTCGGAGTTCATCCTATCCATAAGACTTGATAAAGGGTCGCAGGGATATTCGCAAAGCTGCGTACACGATGCTAACATTGGCATTATGTGGCACGTCATTATGTACAACTATGTCTCATAACCTTCGGGACTGGATCATCTCTTGCAATGGATGGTGTTGTAGGAATGAAGTATGCGTCTGATTGCTAGGACGGTTACATTGTAACAATTTGGGCTAAGTAATACCTTATATCTTTATCTACAACAGTATATTTAAATTCAACCCTGAACAAACAGCAAACCAATAAGTGAATATAATTTCCAGCACATGTGAGTGCATAAACATAGTTATGGAAGGAATGATGGAGGTCGCTGTCAGGCGGCACTGTCGGAATCGTCATTCCGTCAAACCTGTGCAGTAGGGTATTTAGGGAAACATAATGACCAAATTAGAAAATAATAATGTTAGCAATTATTGAAAAGTCTTTTTATAGCGTCAGTTAGATCAGTTATCAATGATCACCTCCGTCACACTGCACATACAGAGCGCGCAACATAAGTGTGCGCGCGGCCGACATCGGATATGATCGTTTGCCGCTATCTTGACGTTTATGTCAGGTGTCAAGAGTGTGCTGTGTTCCGTGTTGTCCAAAGTAAATAATCGCCATCATTATGCTGAAAGTTGGCAAGGATATAATTTTGAAGGTATGACTAGCGCCCCTGACATAATCTTGAAGGTCTATGACTAGCACCCCTGACAAAAACAGCTGTATTACTGTAGTGTCGTACCTAGGTATCTATAGACAATAGATAGGTAATGAATGTTGCCACTCGTAGTACTAGGTAAAAGCGTGTCTGGCTATAATTCCATCCCGTCGTGTGCCCACAACATGGCAAACTGTAATAAACACGAGCACTGCCATTAGCCCCCAGTTACTCAATAAAGCTCGCAAAAAGTGTTGCGGAAAATTATTAGCAGCTATTAGTAAGCATATTGGCAATTAAATACTTTCGAGGAAGCGCTTTTGTGTTGTGCAGGAGAAGAATATATTAGGGCAAAATAAGTGGTACCAGCTACTTACTCTAAAGTTTTAATTCTGTTTCCAAAATGATGCTCATGCAAGTGCATCACTGAGCATGCTCCTGGGTTCAATCTCTCCAGGTTGGACCAAGAGGTTTTTCCATCAGACATTTTTCATTGCAGCCCTGAGTCCCGTGACTTGCGCCTGGTTGCTGGCAATAGTATTCTATGGCACTTAAACATAACTGCCGAAATGTGGCAGTACTAGTCACCACTGTCTACACCTTCCTGCTGCCAGCTTTTATGATGCTATTGTATAATGCCCAAAGTTCTACCAGACCATACTTAATCTTTGCTAAGTTGCATGTGCTTTCTTAACTAAAGTAAGCGTTCCTTTCTTCTTTTTATAATGTAAACAATAAACGCACGCTTGCTCGCAGGTAGAAGGCAGTGACGTTAAGGTTTTAAGATTTCACCTTTGTAATTAGAAATAAAAGTTTGATTTGTTTTGAACCTACCATGCCTCAGTTCCAGCTCATTGTTCCTGACGTAACCGGCAACAACTAAGTTCATTAAAGCTCATCACGCAGGCGGCAGTTCAGCGAGTAGGTATCACTCCACGTGACGCGTCTTCAATCTCCGCGTGTGTCCCCCGCCCCGCCGCCTGCTGGGAACACGCCCCCGCACTCGGCCATCGCTCTTTGTAAGAACAAACAGAAGGTACGCTTAGAACAACGTCCTATACGAATAGTCTGGGATGTAATGTAACGTTGTACTCAATACTCAATCATTTATTGCATTCCGCAATGTGTATCGTACACTTAGGCGATATCTTAAAAATATAATGAGATCACTATAGACTCATCTGGGCACAACAAAATAGTACGAGAGAGAATCACATTTGTTATGGTCGGAATGATTCGGAACATATATTCGAATTGCCGACCCCAACATAGTTGGGAAAAGGCTAGGCAGATGATGATGATGATGATTCGATTTTGCCGCCCGGCTGTGCCGAATCCCGCCGACCCGATCCCGTGTGAGGACGACGTTTTTCAATAGGTTTTTGATGTGCCTTTTAACCTGCTCAAATGGACCCTTTGCACCTTACCTGTGATGTGTCTGCGCGTGTCAGTGCATACGTTTGAAGCGACTCTAGTTTGCTTCCATTGATAGATTAGGCAAGTTGGTCGGCCAACTCATGCGCGTTGGACCCAGTGTGGCACACGCTGGCGCTCGAGTGACGGTCGTGGATCACGCTGGAACATTCTCGATACATCATACGTTCAATATTAACGGTAATTTTGACATCAATTTTTGGGCAATAAACTCATAAATATAAGTTTCGTCGTATTCTAATGTCACGCAAGTGGCCCATTGTCATTGACCAAAGTTTAAATCCACAACTTTTATGAAAGATGATTAAGATAATTTGAGAGTAAGAAAGTAGTTCATTCTTGCAAATAAATAGAGGAACATTTATTTACTATACTGTAGCCGCGCGTCTGGCAATACATCTAGTGGTACGGCGGAATGGAGGAATAACGAGTATAGTATAGTACTGATAATATAGCTCCTCTTTTTACAAATCGAGGGGAGCCCTAGACAAATAAATCTTGAAACATATTATCATACATCAAGAAAGTTTTCTTAAAGTGAGAATGGTTCAACTCAGTCACGAGCTCCGTGAGCTTCGCGAGCCCCGCGAGCCCCGTGAGCCCCGCGAGCCCCGAGAGCTCCGTGAAACAATTCTATTTGTTTGAGTACCATTTGTTCGGTGCACGTTTAAATTCATTTAATTCTCAATCGTTCGCTAAATCTGTTTCAAATTGTATTTCAAAAACTTTACCGATTTTGTGTGGAATGGAATTCATATTGAGAAAGAAGGAGGGTGAGACATGTTGCGTGGTACAAGATTAATTATTTGCTTAACCCACACAATTGGATTGATTATCTGATGCAAGCTGCGGATGTCGATGAGTCTATATTGTGTAGGTATACCAAAGCTACGCGTTTCGCTACCTGTATGTATACCATCAATACAACGACTGTATGTTGGCATCGTTCCTACGTAGGTACTACGGAGAAACAACATAAGTGCAACAGTTATTTGCATGTAATCAGGAAGTCGGGACTTTAGTGCTACGCGTGATGATACATTACAATCAAATTCAAATTTAAATTCAACATTCAATTGCTTGTATAACTTAAAAAAGGTGTCAACTGAATTATAATGTTAACATTTTTACGAGTGATTATAATAACGATTCGTCGCACTCTCATACGACCGCTAAATGGCGCATCGCTGTAATAACTGGGGAGTTACTGAACGCGGCCGAATCAAATAAAACTAATTTATAGTTTCCGCCAGTTTTGCCGCCAACCGCCGCTGACGTAGATATGGCGCGAAAAAATGTTTAGTCTATACCTCACGGCCACAGAGTAGTCGAGACCGACGGGGACCACATCAATTATAAGCAGATGTGCCACCTTGATCTATTGTTATATCTTGGCGATATTTTTATGATCATGGTCATTTTAAGTAATTTATGGGATATTTTTTCTGAGAAAAATATTCGATTGATGAGATTTACGGTGTTTGTTTATGGGAGCCCTCGGCCCTGAACACAAATGGCGGCCACATCCACTGTTATTTCATCTTAGCGGTGTCTACCAAATGAGTTTATTAAAAATACAGATGGTTAATTGTCAGTTAACATTTTAGCCATGAGAATGACGACACACGGCAAAGGAGAGTGAAAGACGCGTTGTTTGAAGTCATCACGTTCAACTCGGAGTTATATAAGTCATACATTCTGGCAGAGTTATCTGACGCACAACATTCTACGTAAAGAAACCTGTCCGTTTGAGTACACACAGTGTACACGAGGCGCCGCGCCTGTCTGATCCCGTGTCAACATCGGCGCTAATGTCAATCTGTCAACATGATAACACGCAATCCCTGATTAGCTGTCACACGGAGAGAGCACCAAACTAGAAAATAACCAAACCTCATGTTAGTATTTATAGAGAGAAGATGCTTATGTCTGGAACATTCGACGGTATCTCAGCGAAGTATGCCGAACATCGGCCGTTTGTAACTTATGAGTTTATTAATGAAGGTAAGTCTCAAGCTGCGGGAGACTTAAGTTGCATAGTTTCTGAACTGTGGAAGTTTCAAGTCGTCTGACGTGATGCTATTTGAATGGTTTGATAAAATTGGTAAATGCTTACTAATAACTACTTGACATTTTACTAACGTAATATTAAAAGCTACATTTAACAAGAGCAATTAAATATAATTAAACCGCTTCAGAATAAGGGTTAGTACTTACACTTTTAAACAACGGTCTAAATAGTAGTCATGTCAGCCCCTAAATGTCTATTGTTAGATACGGGACACCCTGTAGCCGTAAAGTGAAGCCACATTATTATCTAAACTTTTGCTCTCAATAGTTATTGTTTCCATCTAACAATCGCCTTCAGATCGTAAGTTTCCAAATATTTGGGATACGACAGCACATTCACACCACAAACATAAATAGGTATAGGTATTTAGGCATTACTGATGCATATAGATATAGATGCATAAGTTGAAAGTAGTGAACAATTTCAGATAAACATGTGGAAAATGTTTTGAGGGAAAATTGAGGGATTCTGAAAAGAAATATGCTTTACTAAATATATGCTCAAAATACTCAGTAGGTAAATCCTACATAATTTTGAAAAAGGCGAGTTATTCTATTAGTGCGGATCTTTGGTAACACACAATACCGCGGCAGGATCTCTTTTCACTTGTTATTGGTTTTAATGTAGACTCGCGAACCACTCTACATATAATTTTCGTTTATTTTACTATGCACTATCTTTAGTTTCTTTCTTTACTTTATTTATTTATTAAAAACGTTGCCCCAAACTAGGAGTTCACTACACTACGCCCACTACACCACTCACTTGACTATATTCACTGTATGCACTATATTGCAGTGAATTCACGTCACAATCATAAGAGAGCGGGACCGCGGTATTAAAGAGATGGAAAACGAATTTACTTTTTGCAATCCGTAAAGCTTTATTGGAAAAATGGATATAACTTAGGTTGTTCTTGTTCGCGTCTATGTTACTAGTCGGTGGTGTTTAAGTTTAGTGAAGTAATATCGGTGTGGCTCCTGGAGGGCTGTTAGTTATACGTAGTACTGTTTAGTGAAGGATCTTACATAAAACAGCTAGCTACAGAAGTTCCTTTGTTTACAAACTTTCGCACAAATCTGACACAAACGTCTTTGTTTTGAATCCTTCCTATTTCTGTATATCATGTATATGTATATCTTGTATGAATGAGTGAAATCATTTATTTGTTAAACACAGAAGGTACATACGTTTGGTCTTCAGCAGCAATTCACTCGACTCTCTAATGTTTGGTATATTTTTATGATGTGTATCTTGATGATCAGCCACTTCCTAAATATAGGTAAGTACTGAGTCTGAATTTCAATAAAAGATCTTCATTTCATTTAAAGTATTCGATTTATGTACATAACATAGTTACAGTTTTTGGAACGAAGTACCTTATCGCGCGTTGCGAAAGGGGACTAGACGGAAAAAATGAAGACCAAAAGTTGTAACGACACTTTTTCCTATAGTTGTAAGCCGTGCGGCGTGCGCGTGTTCTGTCTGTCTATAGAAAGGAACTTCGTTCCATCCGGATACGTCCCTTGACACCTCTCAAGTTTTTTTTATTTAACTTGTACGTACTGTTCACTCTTATTCCTTTCGCATCCTTTTTTATTTTTAGAGACTTTGTTGTGAACCTTCTTTATTTCCCTACAAAGTGTAGTAAGGTCTGTATTGTTTACAAAGTGGGATCATTTGTGAGTTCCGGCCGCCGCCGCGCCGCGCCGCCACCGTCGCTGCGCCACACGCGAGTTGTCCCGCGCTAACGACTACTCCCAGCTGAGATATTAGTTTCTTCTCGCGGTTTGCCGGCACAATGCTCTTTGTTCATGTTCGAGCTCTGATAGGTTGTCTGCTTCGAATTTTACGTCTTTACATTCTGTTTAGGCATAGAAATGTAAAAGAGACCCTTTGCCTTTAGAGGTAAATAGCCGCCTGAATATTCCAGAGTTACTAGGTTCTTAAGAGTACCTATTTACTTATGTAGTAGGCTAATAGAACAAAAATATCCCCATTTCAAAACTGCAAGAAGGTAGTTATTTGATGAAAGAATAATATGTTATTTAACCACAGATCGACTTCAGTCAGTTAACAACAAACCGACCTTGTACTTTCAGCACAAGACCTGAATATCCTCTAATGGCTGCTAATAGCCCTGTGAGAGTTACATCGGAACATTAATATTCGCAAACATATCCCGAAATATATCCCGATATTGAATAAATAATAAACACGCGTGCTTTGATGCCTTTTAATAAGATACGATCGCATTAGCGGTCTGATGCACCTTCAATGAGGAAGAATTAAACCATTCGTCGACTACATACGAAATTATCGGAATAAGAAATATCCAGGCATTTGCACGACTCATTGATATTACTGTTACGAGTGTTGTCATTTGAATGAATCAGAGCACGTTAGGTTAAGACACTTTAGTTAATGACGTGTCCTGATGATCGATTCAATGTTATAGGAAGACTTATTTATTTATTTTTTAGACCGAGGTTCTTTAACACGGCTTGCGGTAGGAGTAACCTGGTAAAAATCGTCACGTAAAAAGCGTTATGTCTCCTCTATGCGACTTTCTCTAGAAGAAACTGGAGATATTTTTCATAGTTTTTGAGGGTGCTAAAGCCAATAGTGAGGTCAAAATGAAAATCCAAGATGGCGGCATCAATTTTTTATAATTTTTTGTCATCAATGTCGTCTTCATGGTTATCGAAGGTGCCAAAGCTAATAGTGAGGTCAAAATGAAAATCCAAT
Source organism: Apamea anceps (assembly GCA_951799955.1). Lineage (NCBI taxonomy): Eukaryota > Metazoa > Arthropoda > Insecta > Lepidoptera > Noctuidae > Apamea > Apamea anceps. The sequence goes on along the minus strand of OX637511.1, from coordinate 21,159,084 downwards.
TAGCGGTTAGGAAAATTTTCATATTTTTCGTCATGGGTGTCGTTTTCAAGGTTTTGGACGGTGCTTAAGCTGATAGTGAGGTTAAAATGAAAATCCAAGATGGCGGCTATGAAAACAATTTTTTTTTTCGACATGGATGTCCTTTTCATTGTTTTTAAAGGGCCCCCTGGTTGTCTTTGCTAGCAAACTGGATTAGCCTATCCTTCACTTTTTGAGTCAGCTGCATGTACCTGCTAACAGGAACGTAGCTGTTTAGTTATAATGTTTATGTAAATATTATTAACATAGCTTGTAAGTGAATGGTTACTAACGTTATGAGTCCATCTCAGGAACAGGACCCAAGTTGATACAGCTCGATGGTCTCGTATGGTCTGGCCCGGCCTTGTTCAGGTTGTTGTGATTGAGCGGGCACGCTGCGTGGTATGCCGTACGGCCGTTGTGGTTGTTGCAGGTTCGTTGTGCTGCTGACGATCGTTGGTTGCCGTGCAGGTGGCACAGTGTTTTGTATTGCTGCCATGAAGGCTCGAAGTTTATTTATGCCTGTGGACCGAAGTAAATTATAATTCCAGCTATAGCTATAAATATAAGTGAAGTACTGATGCTAGTAGCGCACTCAATAATGGGCCCCGGAAAACGGTCGCTAGCACATAGTGTCGTAGCGACAAGAGGGCAACACGTCCTGAGGTGCTTATGAGGAGTGGAGAGGTATTCCACGGCTATCAGGACAATCCCGGAAGTGCGGTCAAGATCCCTACCAGCATCTTACTGAAATACTTCCTTCCTCCGAGCACGTTTGCTCTTGCGAATCTCCACTCAAGCCAGCCAATAAAGGCAAGATTGAGGTGGGAGCTCTGTTCCTCGTCAGTGTTCACTCCAGCCGGCCAATAAAGGCAAGCCAGAGGTGAGGATTAAGACTTCTCCCGGGAGATAGGGTCCGTGGGGTCGCTACTGCCCATCAGCTCGCTAAATGCTGCATGTGGGTTCCTGTATCTCTCTTGGTCTGGCTCCTAACTCTAGAGCTGATCCGGCAAAGCAAACTTCTCCGTCACTGACCTAGAGTTTAGAGCGCGCAAGCACGTCAACGTAGAGATACGGCGGTGGGGATATTATTATTATTTAATCCCGATACCGAGGTCAAAATGAAAAGCTAAGATGGCAACAACTTCGCAACTGCGAGTATCGCGTAAAGAACTTCGTTCCTAGCGGGGTCCCCTGAGCGCACACATTTTTTGGTACAACAACAGCAGTACTTCAACCTAAGTATCAATCAGTTGGCTTTCAAGCTATTATAGTAAAAAGGGGGGGTCAGTCGCCTCGAGGAAAGCCAGTACCTATTCGTCAAGCTGGTCTATACGTTGACGTACACTCAGATGTGCCCAAACCGTCAGGGAGGTAAGAATATGAAGTGTGTGTCGTCAGCATACACGGTGTGATTAATGAACTAGTAACACTTTCTACTGTAGATAGTATTTTGGTTTGGCTGTTTCTTTATGAAGACATGACTAAACTCATGCTTTCAAATGTGGTATCCAACTAATGGGAGTTGACAGCAAGCGAATGTTTCGAGCTCACGGACTGAGCAACTAGTGAATACCACAGTGAAAAGCAGTGATATTTAAAATAAAATATCTGTTCCGAGCACTATTCCACCGGGCGGGCGTGATCTATCTCTAGGTTGTATGTACCGCCACCATCACCGCTCACGCTACACAATCACTATGCTTACAGACGATCCGAATGACTTCACGTGAACACTGTATGCGTATGTACATGAGAGATTCAGGAAGAGCCGAAACTTCTTTTAAGTCTGTCAACATCATCAAGCTCGACTTTTAAAAACCTCGCCGGTTTGCAATGTGTACCTATAAGCTATGTTTATGTATAGTTATTTTTATTAAACAACCTGGTTCTTAAAATGCCATTGCTCTAAACTTGACGGAGCTATATCCATTCAATTATAATATCTTATAACAGTTATAATCATTTAGGTAGTTACTTATGAATCACGTGATGTAAAACATGTTTCTTTTTTTGCCCTACAGTTTATTTCGATCCGCTGAACTCTAAAAAGGAGGCTGTGATGTGTAGATTACTTAAAGACTTTTCGTAATTAAATATTTTTTTGCGAATTAGCGAACGTTTAATCTAAAGATTTAAGGATTTTCGGACAGTTAAAACCAAAGCTGTTAAACGCTTATCTAGTCGTCATAGAGCTGTGAATTTTTTTTTTAATTAGATTAATTACATTAAAGAAAAACCTTTTTACATGCCTCGAAGTAGTAGTAAGTAGTGGGGAGAGAGGGGATAGTAGGAGGTGGATTATTATTAACGTTTTACTGTCCAGAAATCAGGGCTGACAGGTTCGTAGGCGTTCTACGGGACTTCGTAGCCGCTACGAGCCCCGCGCTACGCGCTACGAGCCATTCATATTGTGGAGCCGAGTCTGTTAGCAACGTCAGTTGGCGCGTCGCGCTCGCTCCGGCTGCTCGTGTCCCTCCCCTTGTGGCGCTGCAGCGAAACTTTACTCGACCGAACATACGAATCATCTCTCGCGTGTGTTTTAGAGTACTTATGTACAGTGAATGTTAAGTTATTGTAGTTTGTGGATCGTAAACGTTAAAAAACTAAACTCTAAAACATTTCTAGTGTTGTTAGTCTACAGGTTTGAACTTAAAAAACTTTCAAGTAAGTATTTAGTAGCTAATTTAATATATTAATAAGGAAATACAGATATGTCACTGCTGAATATGTTGTCTTTTTTTAAATCAAATTTACATTTTAGTATGAAAACTTTTCAGAAACAAACTTTTTCCAGTTCGAAGTAGATAAAGATTGCAAATTATTCATCGTGAATCTAACTCAATAGCCACCATGAAACGCATCAGACGGAGCTTTTCCACAGTTACTTGCGAGTCACACGAGTGTGACTATCTCCGATAAGTGTGACACTTCTCGCGGCTGTGTGACATATATCGCACACATACTCGCGACATCATACCTTTTTTGCGAAAGCCGGTTATCGAGCGAGAGATAACATTATCAGTGTGTAATTAAAAAGCAACTTGTGATAATGCTTTCCATTTCGCGCTCGTTACTGATACCGTTTTGTGAAGAATCTGACTTTTGTAGAACGTTTGTTTACGAGACTATTGACATACAAACATATGAGAAGATCTAAATGGATTTTACTTACTTATAGCTGTTTGTTTGTGTTGGTGCTACAATCGGGTATTTTTATGTGATGTTGATTATTTAAGAAAAAATTGGAAATTTGCAGAGGCTCCAGCTAAGTAACATAATATTTCACCAACTTAATGAATGATTAACAGAAGTTTGAGATGGAATTGCTGTAACATGTTCGTGGGAATGGTAGGTATCATGTATTGAATACTTAACAAACATGGTGGTACTGATATGTTATAGATTGCTACACATACTTAAGTATTAGAAAACGAAATCTTACTTTAGTTATAGCCTAAACCTTTGAGGCAGTCTTTGTATTTCGAACTTTATTTCGATTTAGGGCTGATTTTTCAATCGACAGATAGTTTTTATTCGTAGAATAAAATTGACATTTGACAGATCTTGTATCGAAGAATTGTCTAAAATTCAAAATTATTCCTCGGATAAAATTATCTGGCGTTGGAACAATCAGCCCTCAGGCCAAGTTCTTAATACCAAAATGACAACTTACACCGAACTAAGCTGTCATGTTTATATAAAAACTGCATTTTTTATAAATTTAGGTTGTTAATTCCATAACCGCTCGGTGGTTTCAATCCCAAAAACAAAACCCCAGTTTTTTTGTGATTAAAATATTCAACTTTCTTTATGAAACGTGCGGTAAGACTTTTGTAAAAGTATGAGTCGATTCGATGTGCACGTACACTATAAACATTTCCTACATAGTTGCACACCGTGGCCTGGCTAAGAATATATTTGTAAGTTTTCATTGCGGGATGTGGTTATGTTTACATGAGATTGTAATAAAGTATTTATCTTACTCGGAATGTTGTCTGAGATAACTGTAATGTTACACTCGAAGATATATAGCTAAATGTTGTATGTACCGATTGTTGTTTTGCTGAAAAAACAAAATTGTATTGAACCCGTACCTCCCTATCTGATAGTCTGTTATTATGAGAGCTTGCCCGACAGTCGAGATTCTCCATTCTTGACTAGAGTGGGATATTTGTGTTTGCGTTGATTTCTTAATCTGATGCACTCGTGTAAAAGTAGACTCTAAATCCATATGATAATTGTGATTCCTATAGGTATTTTGGATTGGTTGTTACCACGATGCATACCTAGTTATAGTGAGTTTGATAGCTTTAACCAAAACCAGAACAAAGCCAACAAAACAACAATCAGTTAAGTAGCCCAGCTGAGTTATCAGTGCTTGTATAAACGTACTAAGCTGCTTCATTTTGTAACGATATCTATAAAATTCCTCGACATTCTGTCGAAAAACCTAGAGATAGACAGAAGCCGAGCCAATATATCGAATACCGACTAAAAGTAGTTTGAGCTAGAACGATAAATGTGTTTTCATAATATTCTATCTGAGACGTTAAAGCTCTTTCATACAACTAAAATATAAACATCCTTAAGTGATTAAAAAGATGTCAGAATTATATGTAGGTACAAACTTAACGGCCTTTGTCCTAGAACCTAAAATTGGAAAACATCCACCAACCCACACTGGGCCCGCGTAGTGCATTACGGCCCACTCCCTCTTGTGAGAGGGAGTGGGCCGTGATGAGAGGAGGCCTGTGTCCCAGCAGTGGGAACGTTGTAGGCTAATTATCCTGTGCTTGTGCTAGTACACACTGAAATTAAACGGTAAACTTCTTATTGACCAAGTAGTAGGTAGACAATGTAACAAATGTAATCGCACAGGACGACGGCGTGAGTTGTTCTATGTAGGTGTGTGTACGTGCGTCACTGATATAGGTATGTCTGGTCGATATATTTTATTGTTTAGTCTAAAATCATAATGAGTATCAAAAGTCATTTAATCAAATTAGGCTGAGAATCAGCACTTTTCGAATTTCAAAATTACATAAGACCCCCAAAACGCCCGACCCTCAGTCTGATATATAGATAATCATATTCAAATGTTGAATTCCGTGTATGAACAAGAGCAGGCCCCGGCGCGTACCAATTTCTGACAAATGCGTGCACTGACTGGACAGGTCCTCTCAATCTGTGTGGTTCTTTCCTCAAAAGACCATCTCAGACATCGACCTACATGGTCTTCATATGATCTGACCAAGATTATGTCTGGACTTTAAAAGAGACTGTGACGTCTGAGTTTGTTTCGGCCTTTCTTCTCAGACTAGTCAGATAGGAAACGCCGACCTCATCTAGTTTTAAAAATATGATTGACGTGTAAAAGTGTTTGTACAAACCTACTTACAAAATAAAATCATTTATCATTTATCATTTACCGTGTTGGTACCTGCACAATTATTCAGTAAGCACAGTCGTCCTTATATAGTTAGCTAATACTGCCTGACTGAAGTTATGGAGAAAAAACAACTACACCGTTAACTCTTACTTCGAGATCATTTTAAAATTCTAGTAATTCATTCAAATTTCTTGAAGCACCTTCAACAAACAACAAAAAAAAAGCGGCCAAGTGCGAGTTGGATTCGCCCATGAAGGGTTCCGTTGAGTTGATTGAATGAAAGATAAAGTGCGGTTTACGACGTATTTATGACGTATTAAAAAAATACTAGATCTCGTTCAAACCAATTTTCGGTGGAAGTTTACATGGTAATGTACATCATATATGTTTTTTAGTTTTATCATTCTCTTATTTTAGAAGTTACAGGGGGGGGGGGGGGGGACACATTTTACCACTTTGGCCACACAAGTGTCTCTCGCGCAAATTATTCAGTTTAGAAAAAATGATATTAGAAATCTCAATATAATTTTTGAAGACCTGTCCATAGATACACCACAAGTATGGGTTTGATGAAAAAAAAAATTTGAGTTTAAGTTCTAAGTATGGGGAACCCCCAAAATTTATTGTTTTTTTTTTCTATTTTTGTGTGAAAATCTTAATGCGGTTCACAGAATACTACTTACCAAGTTTAAACAGTATAGTTTTTATAGTTTCGGAAAAAAGTGGCTGTGACATGCGGACGGACAGACAGACATGACGAATTCATAAGGGTTCCGTTTTTTGCCATTTGGCTACGGAACCCTACAAACAGGCAACTGAAGTTAGACGCACGGCCGGGCTCGAGCCGAGCGCGCATCGAGGAGCAGTACTTTTGGGCGTTCAGATAGACGAACAACTTTATTTAATTCTCGAATAGAATCACTAACTTTTATGTTAAGTAGTTTGCTTTTAATATGCTTCTCTGCGTACAATAATCTACTTCAAGAAGTGAGAGAGACCTCTTTCTTAGTTTTCCATAATAAATACCGAGGTATATTTTTCTTACCGTGGATGTCGGGAAACCATTCTACAGAATAAAAAGGTGCGACGATGCTAAAGGTTATGTGGATGTTTACGGGGAGTCTTCTGGAACAATCAGGTAGAGGACATCCAAAACGAATTAATTAAACAAAACTCCAAAATTAACTAACTAAACTCGTTAGCGTACGGAACAAAGGGTTTGGTAGGAAAAAGGCGGGTGCCTCTTTCTGACACGACAGAAGTGTGATATTGAGAGCAATGACAGCTGTCAGTTATATGCCATTTGATGAGATATTTGATACCATTTGATGCGTTCTAACATTATGTCGCATTCAGTATGTATACCTATGTGTCAAGTAGAAATAATTATATTTAACCAAACTGGTGTGTTTGTAATCTGTCCGGAGATTGAGAGGATGCTATTAACTCATAAGTATAGCAGCCGGTGGCAATAACTGCGACAGCGAAATGATCTTCAAACGATAAAAATGTTCGCATCACTTTTGATACTATTCTGAACGATGAAATAATAATATCTGCACTAACGCAACGGTACCGGAGCTATTACAATATTGGTCGATATAATAAGACTGTTATATTATTACTGCCGTTGTAAGTAATGTAATATATGACATGTAGGTCGGTTCACAATCAGGTTATAATGTTCCCACTGCTGGGACGTAGGCCTCCTCTCTGCCAAACGGAACGGGCCAAATTTTTGGTTCTACATGGACATACCGGTTTCCTCGAGATATTTTCCTTCGCCGTTTTGAGAGGTGATGAAATAATTTACACAAAGTAGAACGCCTAACTGGGTTCGAACCTATGACCTACAACTTATAAGTCGCGGCCAGTACCACAGGGCCACCACTGCTCTACGGTCGATAACGGGCGGTTGCCTGTCTAAAGTTATCAAAATAGATTGATACTTACGAAATATTATACCGTCGGTAGGTCCTTCCTGATCATTTATACCCGTCACTCAGTTTATTGGTATCCATACATAACATGTCAAAGTATTCTGATAGAGTAATTAATAAGTATTGATCGAGTATGAAATCAAAATTTAAGTAAATAACGATTCACCCACATAATATTATATTCAACAACCAAATAATATTCGTTTGCATGTAATCTGATCTAAATCTAATAAAGATACGTAGCTAGACGTAAATGAATAAACATTACATAGGAAGCAGTGTGCTCACAGGAGCAAAGTGTAAGAATATAAAATGAATGTTTCCCAACTGGGCATGTCGTATTCGGACTCCAGTCTAACAGTTCATGTAACTACAAATTATAAACAAACCTATTGTTACTTTTTCACTATCACTCAATATCTACATATGTACGTAAGTACCTTGCCAATAGGTACAGCCCGATGAATTTAATTATCGGTTTTCGGCAATTTTCTATCAAAATTATCGGCTACTTATGTTTTCATGTAAAAAAAAAATGATTCTGCAAATCAATACTTTCAATAGTACGTTTAGATATTCAGACACAATCGATAGTTACAAAATTAAAGCATATAACTATAAAAATGTATGATAATTATTAATAGTTATATGTATTTGAGTGAAGTATACCTAAATAGTTTTCAAACGGTTAAATATACTTAATGATTAAAAGATATTGTACACAGTTGTACACTGCGTCTTTTTACTTTTATCAAAGAAAATTCTACCTATTTTATTTATATTCGTTTTAGGGTTTTGGTCGGAAATCTAAATCAGGCCAGAATTCGTTTTCATTTCGGTCGGACTCCACTTATAACAAAAGCAACCCCGCCCCATCGATAGCACGTCGGTAATGAAGGGCGCGCCTCAAACAAAGGGTTTTTCCGCGTGATTGTGAGCACGTGTGACGCACGCACAACATGCGCGGCAGAGCGGACCCTCTCTAATTGCACGACAGATCAAATCACGACCTGTGGCATGCCTGTACTTACACACATTATGAGACACAGAACACCCACGGACAAAAACGTTAACACACATTTATTTGTCGAGAGGACAGACAGAAATCATACAATACATTCATAGTAAATTCGATGGTATCAGCAGAAAATCTTTGAACATATTCCGGAATCAGGTTGGCCGAAGCAAGGAAAACCTTATCAGGTGGAGATTTACAAACAATGGGAGACTTAATATTATGTCCAGCGTGTCCTGTTGTCTTCACGTTACATGAGTTGATGGACGGTAGTGAAGGCACCACACTTGCAGTTACATTTTTGATAACTGACTTTAGATCGCCGAGAAGAGGAAAGCGCTGTACAATAGCAACTGTGACATCCCAACGAGTGGAAATCCTCACGCGATGTTTCTACGAGTACTTAAGGATGCTGTGAACGTACTTAAAGTTCCAAAAAAAGATAACGAAATGCAAAGCTTGAGGGCTGGAGAATGAGATGAACGGTTGTCTATTGTAGACAATATCTCTTTTCCAGAGAAAACGATGTCTAGCAGAAAACGATTAGTTTTATGAAACGCACACAGTAATACGAAGGAAAAGTGAGGCTGTATACTCAAATCCACTACAGCAAGCACCTGATTTAACAAAATGTCATCATTTGTCGTCAATCTATGTACAGAGTTCACCTGGAAAGTTCTGTGAGCAGTGAAATTAGTGCGGTGTTCACGGTGTTTTCCCTGTGGGGTAGGTAAAGCAACAAGTGGATTACAATAGTGGTTAGTAACACCTTCCTTATCGTTAGGAAAATAATGAGTACCTAACCAATAGTCGGTGAGATGGCGTAACCATATATTACTTTTACGGTCAATTCAGAAATTCAAACAGTAAAATGGAAATACAATGGCGCCGATTCCCTTGTTCACAAACTAAACTAAATTTAAGTTCAGTGCATCAATTCTTTCATGAAATAGAAAGAAAAAGATGCACTGAACTTAAATTTAGTTTAGTTTGTGAACTAGATAATCGGCGCCAATATGTAGGCTATATTTGTGTTGGGCTTAGATACAAATTAGTAATTACTGTAATCAAATAACTGCTGTTTTCACTATTGACGCTTGGATTAATTAATTTGTAGGACGATAAACACCTTATTCATAGTTGCTGGCTTACTGGAGCGATAATTACTGACTGACAACTAATATTGTGTTTAATTAATAATTATTAGATCCGAACCAAACACAATGTCGTAATTGTAATGTCAGAATTGTTACGCACAAATAAGGCTTAGTAAACACAATATAATTTGAGTGATTTACACAACAAAAACGAAAAGGCGTTATCGATAAACCGACTTAATATCGGTTTATAAGCACGGTCTACATTTGACGCAGTGTCATAAAACAATATAAATGAAAGCTACGGACACACGAATGGGACGGGTCAGCTTATCAAGCACTTTGAATGACATTATGATGAAATATCACATTATTTGGAGCAATGAAACGACCCTTGGGCGTATAATGTTTGAATGTTTGGGTTAAAAAATAAAGCCTTATGATACTGGTATCTATCACTGTTACTGAACACTGTTTTCATAAAAAAAAAACTGCTATACATTTATCACTGAAATGTATACCAGTTTTTTTTTGGGCAGCCAGTAATTACTAGTATTTGAACGAGCGAGAATATTTTTAGTGAAATATATTTACGAGCAAATGCACTTTTTATTATGAAACTTGTGAGTGTTTGAGACAGACGCACCACACAATAATACACAAGAGAAAACTATCAAACACATGCTGCATTAATAAACCAATTTATCTCCCATCGACGCCATCTTGGCAGTAATGCCAGCATAATAAAATAATGCAGCGCACCATAAGGTGATCGCATTATCTCCACGATGAGTCGAGCGCCTCGGGGATGCACACAGTAACTACTCATATTGTACCACCCGAACATTATAGCGAGAAAAGGCTCACCCTTTCCACTCTACATAATACGTACATGAGGTCCCTCATATCGATACATTATTTGATCTCTGCTACAATTTTCCACGCATTACTTTTTTGCTGCTTCGTCTCAATGTTATTATGATCCCTTTTTCGTCCACCCACCTACAAAGAATCCGATAGATATTTGCACAAATATATTGCTTGTACCTAAATTGTTTTATTTCATAACAGACGCATATTTTTGCTGAACTATCTATTTGCGCGGGTTTGATTGCCGTTCCTTAAAAATGTTTCATTTGTGTCACACGGTTCACAGTTTTAGGATAACTGGGAACTTCACTTAAAACCTCTTTTACGAGCGGTCTGACTTCACTGTCGTATCTTTTCTTAGTAACCCTGATTTCGTATAGCTGTCCCATTTTATGTTTTCCTTCTCAATGTTGGGTAGGTAATGAAAGTTTCAAGCAGTAGCTATTCGTGCAGTATTCATAGCACTCGAGCCGCCTGCAACGATAACGATAAACCGTAAGATTTAAAGACCTCTAGTAAGAGATAGATCTCGTGGCATGGTTTAGACCCTCTTTGCTCGGCCGACTGTAATGTTGATACTACCTAGTTTTGTGGAAAGACGAATTGCTGACGTGGCGCACATTTCCCCACCTCATTCACGTTAATATAGAGGGAATGCGTGCTTTATCGAGGATCTACAACAACGCAAAAACTGTTCGCGTCATACAGAGGAACCGGGACCACCCCTATGTGCGAATGGTGATCACCGGGGTGGTTTTAGTGAGGTAAAAATCCCACACTCCCCGACCTCTCTCCCCGGAGGTCGGGTGCCTTTCGAAGGATTCCACCCGAAAAGAAAAAAAAAAGGTACCTACAAATTATAACACTAACTTGCTAAGCAACTTTTAGCTGTTTGGCATACTCTCTAACATTGACGGAAAACATAACACAACAGTTCGTATACCCTCCAACCAACCCAATATTTTACACACCACGACTCGCAATATATCAGCGATTATCCCGGTGACTACCCCGTGGTGTGTCATTTGGGTGGCGTGGCGTGGTGCGGTGTGTGGGCAATACATCTGTATCCTGGCACACGGTGATCGCACACTGTAATTACTGCGGGAACAAATACACGGACATCATCACACGTAGTACATGCTTACGTACCTACAGGCTTGAGTTGCCGTCACACTGCCCGCGGGTTACAAACAATTGTGAGCAGGAGTTACTGTCTTGAGTAAGTTGATTTTTACAAGCAGGAACTCGTCCTCATGAAGCTAAGTTTCTACTCAAAGAACATTCGTGGACTTACTTAGGATATCCCTGAAGCAATGATATCAAGAAATGAACCTTTTCTATTTTAGTACTGCTTAAAGGTGGCGTTACCTGCTCTAAGAGAAACAAGCAGTTCTGAAAGTCATCCTCTAATTGCTGACTATGAGACCGCAGACTAATTACCGACCGGAAATTCCGACAGTATTTGGTCGGGCTGTATACGAGGGGCTACAAACACGACGGAGGCAATAATGAGGATTTGCGTTTTTTCGAAGGCTATGTATATGTTGCGGTTTCTTCTCAGGCGTTGTGTTCGGGCCATAAAAGGGCACAGACGGTCGGTAACCATACTTATGTGACATACATACATATGTATGTATTTACAAACAAAAAAAAATGTATATAAGTAGTTTATCAGCCATCTTGTTACCATAACACAAGCATTAGGTTGCTTAGCTTGGGACTAGATGGCGCTGTGTGAAATGTCCAGGGATATTATTATTATTATTATTATACATTTTAATATTTTTTTAACAGTGTTTGAAAGTATATGATTTTTTCATTTAGGTGCGTTTATAAACTGATGTATAAGAACGCACTCCAAGACAGCTTTACTGTAATTTGGCATTTCTAAAATGACTTTTCCCCAATTAATTAATAAACGAAGCTGAAACGGAGATACGGAACTGTGTCTCTGATGACACCATGAAGGTATCATCTGTTTTATAATCGCGAGTTTCGCCATTCCGTCTGCTGATAACCACACTTTGATACATTTCTGATGGCTGACGCTGACCCCTCGTGTCACGGGTGTTGTAACTAAATTGCACAGTACGATTAAATATTTTGTCTTAAAATATTGAGATGATAGACATCTTAATGTTTTGTAAAAGTTATTAAGATTCTTACATAGATAGATGTGCTGGCACTCTTACATATAAAGAGATATCGGCAAATAGCGTACAGCGTTATTTTTTTAAAGAAGCATTATATAGAGAAACTTAACATTACAGCGAATTAAATACGGCATGCAAATTAATGAATTTAAAACCGCTAGCGTAGGTATATTTTTAAATTAAGTTAATTCATGTCACTTCGTAAAAGTAGTGGCATCAAATACAAACGATGAAGTCCTTCGGGACACCGCTAATGACATTAAAACTTTTAACCTTTACCTTAATAATAAATTAATTCATCTATTTCTCCACCATAATATTGAATTAATTAATAAAGTAAATGAAAACAGTTCGTATTTTTACCACCAGATAAAGCAAAAAAAGAAGTTTAATTAAGTTAAAAAAGTGAGGCCACCTTATAAATAAAAAACGTTTAATTAACTATTGTTGGTTACGTAGATCACAAATTATTTCTCCAAAACTTGCTTTAGTTAAAAGTTACGTGTTAAAATTCTCAGCTTTTTTAAGCATTAAAATGCAGGAGATTTGTATAAATTTATTAAATAAAGAGTAATATGTACATATTTTTACGAAATATTTATAGATGAGATTTATATTCCGTATGTTTTGACAGATCCCCAGCATGAGTGCGTATCAACTGACTTGCTGACTAATGATGCTATAACTCTAAAGCAAATAAAATCCCACCATAACGTCTGAAGCATAATATTAATGAGTCTTATCACAACAGTATTAATTATATACAACATGTACAGTACCGGTAACACAACATAATCCTGGAACAATTACCTGTAATGCCGGTAATACTTATTATACCTGTAGGGACTGTAATGAGAGGAAATTACACTTGATGGCAACATTAGGTGCGAGCATTGCAACACTTCGGGAACGAATTGTTAAACTTATAGGATGTAAAGTTTTATAGGCGATCAAGTGATTGTTGCTACATGTGTACCTATTCGTTTGTAAACCAAACCAAATACCAACCACCTGGAACCAAATACCTAACTTGGTAGTTCGAGTACTTACGAGAATGACGAAATTTCATATACCTGACTTGCTTTTGCAAGTCTAAGTGAGGTACTTATGTAACTATCCTCACTTAGGGCTGAGTTTTAAATAGTAAGATATTTTTTGTCTTTGGAATGATATTGACAGCTTTTGTATGGGAACTATGTCAAACTGCCATATTTATTCTTCAGATGATAGTTATCAGGAAATACATGAAACTTTATCTACCGAAAAGTTAAAGCTCATTTTTAACTATCAATTAAAAATGTTAGTAGAGATCCCAATTTTTTCTAGATATCGTTATTTTTTAAGATTAGCTGGATCGAGGTGGCTCTAGAAAAGGATGCCTGGAAAGATTCGGGGAAGGCCTTTGCTGAGCAGAGGAGGCTAACTTAAAAAAAAAGGTTAAGCCTGGTTTATACAAATGTCGTTCTATTTCCGTACCGATGTTAAATGAAATGCTAAAATGTGCCAATCACGTTTGGGAGAAGCCTCTTATTATCGCGAGCCCTTCGTTATTTCGTTCTCTTTCTATAAATTCTCTTTTCTCATGGAGTCGCCAATTGCTGACAATACCTCCTCATAGCCCTAAACCTTAATCAAAACATTCAGTTCATTTCGAACTAAAAAAAAAGTATTTCTAGTATCTCCGCAATATAGCATAACGTTGGTTATTTTAAATTACGCGTATCTGTAACATAGATCTTCAGCAAAATTCGACGAAATCGTTATTATTTTATGGAGGATTATCAATATGGAATAGTTGGAAATATTTACTTTCTGGGAGGCTGGGAGGCAGGCGAAGCCGGTAAAGGCGTTCGGCCAATAAAAATGGGGCAACGCAAACAAAACTCGCGCTATCGAACTCGCGCTAGGTCGGGCTGCAGGCGGGTGGCTAGCTGAGCAATATTTATATTGTTATCATTACGCATTAACCCAATTTTCATATATCGTTTTTCTTTACGCTCTGGCATTTTCAGGTGTTCACTGTATTGTTAATCTGAATCACCATTATCACAATCAAATCGACGCTACCATGAACCATCCACTACTCCCGAATTCCGTAGCCCATAGGTTTCATTATCCTTTTCTTAATGTCCAAGCCTCACTACTACTCTCCCCTTCCCTTCTTCTGTTTTTCCTAGCCTTTTTACTTGGTTAGAGTAAGTCTTGGTGTTTGCATAATCCGTTTTCTACATTAATTCAGCAAAGCAGAATGTATTAATAACTTATTATTTCAGGAGGTATACATCCAAACCTCGTCCTCCGAGTTGTGGTCAGAGCCTCCGTCAAATTTCATGTTATTAAATGTGCCAATTATTTCACCATTATGTTCACGTTACGAGTACGTACTTTCTCGTTAATTATTAATAATTATTAATTACATCGGATATCCGCCGTTAAATATCCAGCAGCAAAGTATTAAACAAGGGTTTAATATTTCATAGGACGCGGTTTGCTAGCATCCTGTGTTGGTTTCGCTTCCCATATAGAAGTAATTGTGTATTTATGTGCTTGAAAGGTTTTTACATAGATTAGAAATAGTTATTTTGGCAAAACAAACTTTTCCGTTTTTTTTAAACGTGTTGCGGAGCTTGAATTTTACTTGTTGAAGAGATTAACAAGTCTTTTACGTAGGTAGGTAGCCTATTTGAGACTACCAAGTACTTACACCTTAGCGTTAGCTAATCTGTATATTATCTACGTTAATCTTACTAGCAGTATTACGACAAACTTCGCTCTACAAGTAACAAAACGCAAGGAGTTAAATAAAATAGCAAGTAAAGGAAACTAAAGTTGAAGCCCATTTGCAGGCGCGGCGGCTTCGCAATCATGAAGACGTTAGTCGCCGCTCACAAACGAATTAAGGTTACTGGAGAAACACAAAAACTCTCCTCCCTACAAATTATTCATTTTATTTCGCGACGTTTTAGTGAAGCTGGGTTATTAATTTAGGCCGAAATTTCGTGAGATATGGACCGCGTGTATTTTACTTCCTCATCTCAGATAAAAAAAACAATCTACATTTTTATCGGCGTGGGCCGCAAGGTTGGTAGAGAACTGATTTATTTATTCAACCAGAACTAGAACGACATACTTACTATTAAAGCCAGTTACTTTGATATTTGCCAGAATTCAGTATACGCGGAACCTAATGATTGAAGGTAGTTCTTGGAAGGCTTTGTAATCAATTTAGTCAATGTCCCCGATACCTGCTTCTGTTGTCATTGTGACGGCGAAGGCAGAACTCGCATAATATTACTGCTTCCGATGAAATCGTATTAATTAGTAACAGATATGCTTCCGGCGCGATCGGAGCTGGTATTGTCGTCACAAATATTTAATCAAAAAGATTCTGTTTAATTTCTGTTTTAAATAATTATGTAGTTGATCATTATTTTGTTTCAGTATTTTAATAAGCTTTTATTTAACTTGGTAATCCTTTTTCAGTTCAGGTTTATGGATTGGTGCAGGCCGTCAAGTAACCTTTGTTCATTTTTGTGTAACTTTAATATCTGCGGATCTGGTACGGCTTCTCTTCTCGTTTCCTGGGTAAGCTCATATTCTAGTGCCGTCATGCCGGCAAGCCAGTGACAGCCACACAGCAACGTTACTATTAAAGCTTTTAGAAAGTCTACTGATATATAATAAACATGAAATGCTGTTCGTTGGTATGTACATCATTTGGCTCAACAGGACCGATTAGGCAATTTTTTGTTTTAAAAGGTTTGTAACCGTTCGAATTGGGTTTTTTATGTAAAAAAAAATTGGGAAAATTTCCCGAAAAGTATTCAAATTCGGAAAAAAACTAAACGTCCTGTTTTCTATGGGTTGTTTGTCACACTTTATTGTACAGGACAACGTGTGTCGGGTCAACTTGTTTATTTATAGAATCGTCACTGCCTTTGTTCGCAAACTAGCCTAACTATCGTGTATTCATTGTAAATCAGTGCTTTTAATTTATTTAGTTTCGCAAGCCGTAATACAACATAATTTGTTTATTTATGTTCAGCCAAAACATGTTTACGTTCAAACATTCAATGTGTATAAATATTGCACATTATTCATGAGTCATGGAATTCGATGAGCCAATATGCTTGTTTCAATAGATTTTCATATCAAAATTGGCATTATCACCTCTATAATATTATTGAAATTAACATTTTTGCAATCGGCAGTTATTCTGATTTTACTATATTTTCAATAAATCCGACTGCCAATAAGTGACCCTGTGACCCTGTGTATCCACTAACATCTGTATCTACATGCAGTTTGCTCCGCGACAGCATTTTTATTGTGTGCTGGGGCATAAATCTCTCGCTGGCCAGCATGCATGGAGTCGCATTAGCGCGCAGAGAGACGGACGGACATATCTTGTGACAATAACATGCAGCACAAGTATTGGAAGCGCGCCGCTTGGGACCCGCTCCAAGTTCACTTAGTATGGAAACGTACCTACGGGACAATGCTAGAGACAAGCCAGTCTCGAAAATGCGTTCTGTCTATTTTCTTTCTGTTTTCGATTGTTACAAATATTTCATTTCCGACGTGTCGAGCGGCTCTACTGACTACGAGTTGAATCGTGAACGAGTTTCTTGCCTTCGGTTTTGAAACCTTTTATTTTAAATTCTATTTGTGTTGGTAATCCTATGGTCTTCACTAAGTGCTAACAATATAATCCTCATTTTCGATGTAAGTGTTTGCTGTGCAAGTAATCAAACGTTTAGTTTACTGAAACTTATTGACTGCACATTTCGTGATCTTCCCGCCCAGTCGTATGTTTCCACGGCAGCCTGTTTTTATCTTCAAGCAGATAGACGGCTGTCTCTAACCGTCTGTCGGCGCCTTCAGATATAGAAATAACGGTGCACCGGTGCACATCAATACTGATAGAAATTGAAACATAATAGTCCATATCTTTTTTAAGTAAGTATAATAAATTGAAAAAGAATTGAGGTCTGATTTAATCGATAAATTCTGAGCTAACTGGCTAGTCGCAACGATGTATGAGGAGTCGTGATGCCCGGTATTATTATAAACGAATAGCCATAGTACGATTCCATACCTTACGAAAGAAACCCGACGCGCAGAGTCACAGAAAATCCCGTCGTCGATCCGTTTCAGCGCACATCCGGATCAGTCCCGGTTCGTTCTGAAGTACAGTCGAACCAGCTATTTGGTATACAGGCAGCTAACCGGCAACTACTTTGAAATAGTATTTAGGGTGTCATGTGTAGTAATTTTTTATACATCACGCCCTTATGTATGCTATAAATATGTTTGTTATTTGGTTTAAAGTGTGTTATAATCATAGTATCACTTTATTTCTTTAACATATGTTTTTCTTTTTAGGGTTCCGTACCTTAAAAGGAAAAAACAGATCCCTTATAGGATCACTTCGATACCTCCTAAGTATACTGAGTCAACTAACAAATTTAGGTATTTTTATATTTTTATATAAACGTACATGATAAATCGTGATCTTAAAGTTTGTGTTAAAAAAAAATAAAAAAGAACAATAATTACCGAGATAATTTCACGTATACTAAATCAATTTCAACATCAGTTAAAATCGTACATTGTAAACTGATCTAAATAACTTTGAACCAGTGTACGCGGGGCGTGAGGGGGGACGCATCGATACAAGTATGATACAAGTTTATTGCGGCTCAGTAACGACAGCGATTCTGACTGATCTCTAATTTGTTAAACCTTATATTTTTGAGCATTAGAAATGCCTAGATTGTTGTGTTATTAATTTCTATTAATATTGCTTAACGTAAGTTACCATTTTGAAGAATCAAATGTATTTTTCGCCATAATTAAGTAGGAATATCTTTTTAACATAATAGCTTTACTAAAAGCTACAACGTAAACAATTCACTATTAAAAAAAATATCAATGTTCCATCATTAAAGTTTCATAAAAAACAACAAACAATCAATCATAATAAAAACAAAAACAGGTACTTCTTTAGTAAGTCAATAAAAATAATAAGAACTAAAAATGGTAACAAATCAACATTTAACAAATTATCAATGTTCCATACATTGATAATTTGTTAAATGTTGATTTGTTTTTACTTGTAGCTTTTAGTAAGGCTACTATGTTAAAAGAAATTCGTACTTAATTATAGTGAAAAATAGGAATTTCATTTATTTTTTAATAGTCGCAGCCGCAAAGTCCACATGCTTCGTGTACCTCGACGAAATAATAAACTATTTTCGAATAATATATTTTGTATGGCGACCAAAGTTTATAATAAACTACCAGACTGTTTTAAAACTCTTAACTTTAGGACATTTAAATCTAAACTATTCGATTATTTATTATGTAAATGCTATTACTCGACTAATGATTTTATGAATGAAATGAAAAGTTGACTTAAATATTAGAATCATTATATTCTGTTCTTATTATCTCTTTGACTTAATTTAATCTTTTTGACATTTCCATTCCTAATATTTGACTAATTTTCAATTTGTATGTTATTCTAATTTACCTAATATTTAATTCTATGTTATATATAACCAAAACCCTGAAAATGTATTTGTACGCCGGAAACGGGAGAATATTATGAACTTTTAAAATTATGTAACAACTCTGTAACAATATTCTGACAAATAAATGGACTTTGACTTTGACTTTGAATAAATTAATTGATTTCAACTAATTCTAACGGATCTAACGACAGCGATTCTGACTGATTTCTAATTTGTTAAACCTTATAACTATTTTTTGAGCATTAGAAATGCCTGTTGACTGTTACGTTATTAATTTCTATAATTTTTATTATTGTTTAACGTAAGTTACCATTTTTAGTTCTTATTATTTTTATTGAACTACTAAAGAAGTACCAGTTTTAGTTTTTATTATGATTGATTGTTTGTTGTTTTTTATGAAACATTAATGATGGAACATTGATATTTTTTTTAATAGTGATTTGTTTACGTTGTAGCGTAAAGCTATTATGTTAAAAAGATATTCCTACTTAATTATGGCGAAAAATACATTTTGATTCTTCAAAATGAGTTGTTATTGGTTCATGATTCTTGTTCTTCTTCCTAGCTTTTATTAATCCCACATATCGTAAGGTATTACAAAAAAAATACTAATAAAAAACTTCGGTAAATTACATTGGTCCAGTATACGTTGAGGTTTCAAATGTTAACATTGCTAAGTACTTTCCTAGTATAATGAGTCAAGTGATATAATTTCAACATTTTTTATTATTAAGTGAGACAGAAAACCCCGGAAACAAACAAAAGGAAAATTATATTAATAAAATGACAATCTATTTCATGTGATTTTGGTGTAAACGATGGATTTTGATGGACAACGTACATGAATATAACTGGTAGTTAAACCATTTCACTATTGAGTCCCGCCGGCGTATACCAAGTCATGTACATAAAATGTCATTTAAAAACAAAAATCAGCAAAATCATTTTATACCAAAGGAAGAGCTTACAATTTTTATTAAAAAAACATTTACTTTATTTCGAATTAATTTGATTTCATTAAAATATAAACGATTTGCCTTCAAATCACTCTCCTATAAAATAACTATAATGTCAGTTGACTCATTATACTTAGGAGGTATCGACTTGTTACTTGATCACTATCTGTCTGACAAGACACTTTTTTCCAGGAACGCGAGGAGGTATCAAGTTGAAATTGATATCAAATACGTAAGTCTGCAGTCCCTTGGATTTCTAAAAACAATTAAGCTTCTTAGTCAACGCAATAAAATAAAATATGTAGTTTAAAAAAAACTAAATAACATATCAAGCACTACAAATTATAAAACAATTAAGTTGACTTGTATTAGTTACAACATAAGTACCTATGCGGCTTGTCACTTTTTATAAAAACGTGGAACATATCCAGCCTATAATGTTTCCCACTACTGGAACACAGGTCTCCTCTCTTCAAGAGGGAGTGAGCCGTAATCTACCACGCGAGCCCAGTGCAGATTGGTAGATGTCACATGTCTTCGAATTTTTGGTTGCAGGACATTCTGGTTTCATTCTGGTTTCTTCACGTTTTCCTTCACCGTTTTTACAGCAGTGATGATGAAATTTTCGACACAAAGTGCATATAGCGCCTACCTGGGTTCAAACCCACGTCTCGTAAGTAGACGGTCATTGTGCCTTTGTATGTTGTGCTATTTCTTTTTGTTCACTTGATAGTTTATCCATCCATCTATCTATCTATAAGCTTTAAAAGTTATTATTATACACAAACCAAGAATAAATTTTGGCAGTGCAGTGGAAAGATGAATATTTATGCCTGTATACTTAATAGCTTGTTCGACTGTACGAGTGTAGAGTACGCTCCCCCGCTAAACTCCTACGTTAGAATATGAATGCCTTCGACGAGCTCGCTCTCACAGTTCCACTGCGCCTGAACTAGTTTCTACGACTTTTTCCTTCCCTGCCCGCTAAGTTTAAAGCACGCCGATTTGCATAAAGAAAGGCATTCGAATAGTTAGCATAAATTATTTTATCGGTTTAGTTGGGACTTCATAAATGTTTTAGTTATTAGGCCACGGACATTTATATATAAGGTAAGTAGAAGGAAGTAACGGTTGAGATATAATACAAGTAGGTAGGTAATATTGTGGCAAGGGAACTTCTTCTGAAAAGAATAACTAAGCTTATATCATTGTGTAATTTTCCAAGTGAGACTTTCCTTCCAAAATAAAATAACCAAGTTTTTATAATAATTTAATCATAGTTACAAATCATCGATCTATTCAGTAAGATGATTAAAAAAGTATCTATTCAGTCAAGAAAAACTAGCAAAAGGTACGTATAGAGTTGTAATAAGAGCTAGTAGGGAATACTCTGAAACAAGCGCGTGAGTCATACCCTACTTAAGAAAGAGTCCAACGAACCGCGCAGCCAACAACCACATGTTACTCACTGCACTTGTGAGCTGTCTGCGATACAGACGCAGTCGGAGGGTCGGAGCACTTGCTCGTTCACAGCGGCCTGACTGACTCCCGCGTGCCGCAGCCTCGCACAGGGACACATACGTGCGTGCACAGGGATACATTCATAACAATGATACATTAGCCGCTCATATAAATCACACATTATTCCTCTCAGTGGACGGTTTGAGACGTTTATGCGAAATAAACCACCTGTGTTTGTCTGAGTTTCTCAGAATGTTTCGCGAATGTTTTGCTATTTCCGTCAGTCATCACTATAGAACGAATATAGAATATTGGAAGCAATAAACTACGGAAAACGGGATTTGCAACTGTCAAAAATGATTGTTCTTATTTCTATTATTTATTCGTCTATTTGTCACGGAAAACTACAACCGATACTCGAATATTTGTGTTGTATCATAAGTTGAAAGATTGCAGGAACCATTGCGCGATATCCACAGTTCACTCGGTGGTTAGTGTGTAGTTGTCACGACTTGGACGCGCGCCAACCGGAACATGTCTCTGAACGTATGAACTACAAACACAGCAGGGGCGGCTTACTACATCCCGGAGAAAATATACTGCCGCGAAGTTTATGTTATATCCATAATAGTGCACAGTTTTAAACATGTCTCGCACCGGACACCTGGAAATGTATTGCTTTTTAAAATTCGAGTTTTTTGCTGAAAAAATGCAAGATTTTGTTTGAATTTTTACGCGCTAGTGAAAGGGTTTTTTTACGAACCAGTAATTTCGTCGGCACGTAATTAAGCCAATTAGTTAATTAAAACTGACAGAACATATTATAAAAACCCTGAAAGAAAAGTTGGAAATTTTCTTAGTTAGTGTCTAGACGTCAGGCAAAGAAAATAAGACCTCAATAATATTAAAGTGTTAGGACTGCAATACGAAGGTTTGATAACGAACATACAATAATATAAATTCGACAAACAACACGACTCGCTACTTAATGAACATGTTCTTGTGACGAATATTCGGAGAAAGAAATATTGAGATATCGTTCAGTCGTCGAACGTTCGAGAAACGAAGTCTATTTTTTAATTTGGGAATCGTCTGTCGACGGCAATATAAACGGCAATACTGGTCGCGCCGGGCGCCGGCAGCTGTTATTATTGGGATAGGTACTAGCTTCATTTCTGCCTAAATAAATATTCCGTTGTTGATAACAAGTATCGTCGGCGGAACTAAAAGGTTATTTGTTAAAAGCCACCGCTTGGATCTTAGCAGTCAGTAGCGTAATTACTTAATTTACTCGCAATACAAAGAGAACGCGTTACATAAATAGTTTAAGAAAGGTAAATTCAAAATATTTCCGCCAACGTTTATAAAATAGAAAATAATTTTGTACATAAAACTTTTGGGTCTGTTTACTTAATGTGTAGGTAATTGCAATAGGATTCAAAATAGAAATCAAAAGTCATTTATTTAAATTTGGCTGAGAATCAGCACTTTTCGAACGTCAGAATTACAAAAGACAGTCCCCTAAAGACGCCCACCCTTCGTCACTTCCTAGCGCTATCGCTGGAAAGAAGAAGTGGCGCAACAAACTCCCCAGCAGCACAGCTGTCTGTTCAGTTAGAAAATACTTGATTGTATACAATACTAGGTACCTATGTTAAGTAATTGACAAGACACAGAACATAATATTAAATTATTTGCCATAAATTATGTCAGTGTCGTGTCAGCTAGCCACGCTAATATACCAACAAATATAATAATAACTATACGTACTCAAGCTAAAAAATAATTAATTAAAATTAAAATGTAGGTAAATAAAAACTTATTACCTAAAAAAAAAGCCAGGCATAAAGGGCGTGACAGCTTACATATTTATGCATTGCTGGGTTCTGTTCACATAGCTGTCACTTGAAGTCACAAATGATAAACTAAGACCATCGTAGTAAAATTAATTAATATGTTAATACTACTAACAATAACCTGTCTGAAAGAACATGACAACAAGAACAATTTTTAAACAAAAACCAGCTTATAATCCTGTAAGCGGCTTTCTGTTTAAAACTTACTGAATTTCTCCTCTTCCAATTTCGTTTACATTTGGTATAAAATGAAGTTCTTATTCATTTCCTGTGCCGCTTCACTACTTACTGAACGTTGGTCGACAGGTCAGTTTCGCATGCTCCTCACTGTATACTCTTCAATATCACTATGTACTATGATTAACTTGTTTGTTTAAAATAAAGTTTTATATTGCGGTATTGTTTAGTTGCAAGCTTCCAAAGTCCTACATAGTTAAATACCTACCCAAATAGGTCCTTCAAAGTTAGTTAGCTACATTCTGTTGTCTTAGACGTCGTCTGTGAGACTATATCGAGTTACCACAGACCCTTCCAAATATTTGTGAGGCGCGCCGCCCGCAGACCGTCGTCGTCGCCAAATTGAACCTATTCGATACACACTGGGAATCTCAGCGATATGCGATAGTAGAATACTAGCACACGCAGTGGTCAAATACTCCGGCGTACTCAACCGTTCTCAGGCGTAATCAGACGCTCCGACGCAGAAACACAGTGTGCTTGAAAGTTTACCTACCAGCCTTCTGGCCGGTTCTTAAGGCGTATTTTTTTAAGTTGAGTTGTAATATAAAACTTTCGTGAAAACAAAATCAGCTCAAGCGCGAATATTTCGGTGAAAAATGTTGGCCGTTCAATTTATTTCCCATTCGAGAAAGTTTTAGTTGTTTCCGCTTTTATAGCCGAGAGTCTGGCGAAAATATTTTAGAAGCTGAGTACGTTTATGATTACGAATTCTATTACTCTAAGCGTAGAAAAATAAAATAAATCCATGAATAACAATTGCAGAAAAGCGAGCTATTTTCGTAGTTGCATGTCAGAGAGCCGTGACTTTGCAATTTTCTGCATGCTTCAGGTTTTTATAGACTCGTTTACGTTTCAAAGTTAGAAACATAATATTAGTTCTTATTAAAAACTTTTATACGATTATACGAATTGAATGCATTTTTTTCCTATAAAAAATACAGAACTTCACAAACCTCACCGCAGTAAGGGTCCTGTATGATGCACTAGTCAGGAGTCATCTGAGACATAGTGCGGTCATACAAAGCTTCACAAACATCACAGCAGTAAGGGTCCTGTATGATGCACTCATAGATATCCGTGGATGCACTAGTCAGGAGTCATCTGGAACATAGTGCGGTGATATGGGCTCCACATGAAACTAAGTACTCTGTATTGTTGGAGTGCGTTCAGAACAAATTCACGCGTCATTTGTACGGGAAATTATATGGGGTATATCCGTTTTACACACTGATGTATCCCACTCTGTTTGTCCTGGGCATGGTTGGCTATAATCAATTCGCCAATAATCAAGTCGCCTACTTGGTGAAGGTGCTTCGTGGAGTAGATAGTAACCCGGGAGCATTGCAGCCCTTGAGTCTGTGTGCGCCGGACCGCCACGTGTGGAGGCGGTGCAGCCGCCACTGCTACTGGTAGTACCTACAGCCAGAACGAGCCTGCTTGCCAAGGCACCCCTTGCCAGAGCTATCCGTACCATCAACGACCTTCAAACTCAAATCGATGTGTTTACATGTTGTTTGAGTGAATTCGCAAGGGTATTACTATTTATATTATGGTACAAGCAAAATAATTCTTAATTTTTTTCTTAATGTGAGTAAAGTATGTTTGTGTTTATGTTTGTACTATGTGGTGTAAGTAATTATGTTAAACTATGTTTTGTGTTTTTAATAATTTAATAATGATTTGTCTAATTTGGTTATTGTAAGCTTTGGTTATTAGTTTAAGTTCTTAACTGTCGCAGTAGGGTAAACCCTGTAATGATAGTTTAAGCTGTTATAAAAACTAAATAAATAAACTCTCACTGAGTAAACAAAGCACTCGAATACAATTACCGCTCGTAATCAGATTTTGTAAACGTCCGCACCGCCGCGCCGCGCCCGCGCATCGCTTCGAACAAATTGGCAATTCTGCGATTTCCTTTCACACGATAATTTGTTAAATTGTATCATTGGCTGCGAAAACAATACGCATCGTGAACAATACACAGTGTGGCACACACTACGCTTAGATTAGCATCTCAATCAGTTTACTTGCGGATTCAAACCGAATATATTGAAATGGAATATGTGCACATTGGCGGTGGCATGTGAACTGTTGTGAACGACGAACAAGTTTTTTTAACATAATAACACATAAGTTTTTACTAAACGGGAAGCATCATTCCTCTGGATTGTTTGTTTTGACTTTGTGTGGGCTTTTTCCCTCCGATGTTTGGGGTATTTAGGTAAGTATATAATAATCTTATGTACAGACGCCAGCAGGTCAAGCTACCCGAAACTGTCAAATTTACCCAATCAACCTTGAACCTTAATGCTTTAGCGATAAAGTTGAAAATCTATTAAAGAAATTTGACAGATTGTAGTAGCTTGATCTGCTGGCGTCTGTACATAAGAGTCTTATGGATCCCATAAATTCAATGTGGACATATTTGGAGCTCCAATACGTTGTGTTGGGCCACTTCCAGTCCAGTAGCGAACACTCGTCAAGCGTATAGTTTTATAGTGAGGGCCACTCTCGCTAACTTAATACGGATTATGAAAGGATAAAGTTCAAAGCACAACTATAAGCGGGAGAGGGCGGCACTAAAATACGATTACAAGAATGCACTCGCTCGCGTTACCAAGAACTGAAAATACTGGATGTTATTCCTGATTCCTGTTATTATCAGGATGGTGATATCAAAACACGTGACACTCGTGTAGCACGAGGGTTTGCACGCCGTTTCGATAAAATAAAAATAAGTTTAGATCTAGACATAAAACTAAGTATATAACTACTTAGTTTTACAACAGGACAATCGCAGTGGCGCCATGGCGTGAACTGAACCTATGGCAGGTACATAATAAAGTAATAATCCCGTGCACCCGAGCGCGTAGGTACTTACCCTGAGTTACCCTGTTACAAAGGTGTGATAGAATTTGTATATTTTTTCCTTATTTCTCATGTACGAGTATCTATGCACACACAGCAAAGAAGATACTACCAGTCACGCACACTACAAAACTATATCGCTACTGTACATACTGCTCATAATGTCAGCCACGCACACAACGCATTCATAGAGTGATTGAGCTAACGTCTTCTAAATGATAGTACAACATGATTTCGCAATATAGGATAATTGCTCTCGTGGCGCAACAGGCAAGCATTCGATCTGCAGTGGTAAATGATTTGAGTTCGAGCCACGAGTTCACTAAAATATTATTTATGAGATTTTGTAATTTAGAATTAATATACTTAACTGAATAAAGTGATATTCTGACCGGTTTGAGAAACTACTACAAGTTTCTCGGTTACTTAAAATTATTTGCTGGTTTAGAAGCTAACTACCTGCTTTAAAACTATATTCCTGCCTTTAATTATGAACTTGTGTATGAGTCAGTCTGCAACTCTGCATTAGCAACTACACACCTATAGTACTCCATTTTTTGCACTTTTACGAAATTTGTTATTGGGATAAATTGAATAACCATGCATCATTTGACAATATTCCAAAAAGCTCAGATTATTGTTTTGTATGAGCAGAACATTTCTGTTAGTGAAATCACAAGGCGCCTAATGATATCGGTGAGTAAAATTATTATTAATAATAATGTATTAATTTTATTTATTATGTCACCGTGACCCTGTAATTCCAATGAGATTTTCTGTTGTGTCTCATTTAACGAATTGTGGATATGAATAGTTGAAAATAATAATTATGAAATAACACCGGAATATTTATTTATTAACTGCAAAGGCACTCACTATATCGTCACTTACCATTAACGTTTACACAGTATTATGATAATAGTTTTTATCTGTATTTTTAATGAAATATTCAAAAATATAATGAATAATGTTTGTGAATGAATAGAAGATAATAATAAAATTACAACTCTAAATAAAACGTAATTAATGTAATTATTGATTAATACTTTTTAGGAAAAAATGAAATTGAAATTTTATATGTGCAAATAAAGTAAATAATAAGTGTTATAATTATATTATATAAATATTACATTTTTTTAATATTATGATATATGTATTACATAATTTGTATAAACTATATATACCTATATATGTGTATAAGTATATGAATTGTATTTATATAAATAATATATAATTATGAGTATTTTTTCACAACTCCCTCAATATAGGTTCCAAATAAAAGGGCTTGACTAGTAGAATACTATAACTATGATAAATTTCAAATCCAAGATCGCCGCCACCACAAAATGGCGAATTACAAAAAACCTGAGTAAACACCAAATTATCTGAATCTTAAAGGCAACAAAATAAAAGAAATTAAATAATAAGGAGTCCCTACAAAAAGCATGAAATAAAAAATTAAATTAAAAATTTAAAAAAACCCCGACACAAAATAATAATAAAAATAGTATGAATGCAAAAAGCCTAAAATATGTAATTTGAAAAAAATAGCCACAAATAGAACAAAAAAAGGTATAAACGTGAAAACCTATAAAAAGAAAAAACAACCGTGAAATTATGACCCTACGTAAGTACGTATGAAATTTGATTAAATGTTGTCCCGTCGGGGGACCCCTACTATTTTAAACTTTATTAGAGTGCTCCCCCGACGGGACAACATTTAATCAAATTTCATACGTACAGACGCCAGCAGGTCAAGCTACCCGAAACTGTCAAATTTTTCCAATCAACCTTCAACCTTAATGCTTTAGCGATATAGTTGAAAATCTATTAAAGAAATGTGACAGATTGTAGTAGCTTGATATGCTGGCGTCCGTACAATACGTGCGTGACTGATATTGTGAGTAGTAGAGATATAGTTTTGTAGTGCCACGCACACTACAAAATACTACAAAACTGGTTATTTAACTCCTTTGCAGACTGTACATCAATAAGAAAAACTAACCACGCACAGTAGGTACGTACTTGAAATTTATTTCAAATATAATGAATGTGTCCAATCCCTCTCATTTTAGTTTCAAATTGATTCAAATACCGTTGTTTTGTTCCAGATTGTTGTGTACTCAGGAACGCGCAGTGACGTGTAGTACCGCGCAGTTTACAGCAGTTCGTGGGTGTTCAGTGGTAAGTGTGAATTATTACAGCTATTCATATGACGGAACACAAGAAATACTCTCAACACACGCAATGGACGATAAACATGTCGTTGATAGTTGTAATTCTTGAGATATTTTGAAAAACAGATTTGTTTTTCACGTTTTATGGAAGCGGGTTATTATAATACTTATTCAATTGGACATATTATTATATACATTGCTTAGTGGAAGTGATGGCATTCTATGCACAATACTTACCATCGGCCTCGTCACAACATGGCTAATTGTGTGGCTTGCTAAATGATGAATAGGTACCTAGGTATTAGTTTAAATCTAGATCATTTTGCTTATGTGGTCTGGTAGTTACATTCACATTTTATTCTGACTTAGGTTTTTCTGCTACATTCCCCTAAGTTACTTATTTCAACTGGCTGTAACTTAGCATAAAGATACGTACACACTAGACGAAACTCGCCGCGATGCAGAGCGGTGCGGTGCGGTGTGGTGCGGTGTGGTAGGTATGTAACATGCAGTAGCGCGTGGCATTGTGTGCGTGTTTGTAATGGCTTATTCTTGCAAATATCGCGGTGTCAGCGGACGAGCTACTTTTATTTATAGTAATGAGCCGTATAACAAAATGTTTCATGTCACGAGGAAGGAAATGAAAAGGTTTATATTAAATTTTATAAAGTAGTATACACGTCGTTTTTTACTTGGTCGTACGTTTTCTTACTAAATTGCGAACTGTAAATAGACCATGACATACCTACGTATTGCTATAGCCATATCTACTCGTATGCCTAAGTATTAGTATCATATTAGTTTTATTGTTACTTCCCACGCACATTTCGTAACTCAAAACCACTTTTATTACTTACAATTAATGAACAGAAGGGTGTGAAGTGCGTCATTCTCATTTTTGTACTTGGAGCAATTAAAAGATAAAAAGTGAAGATCAGAGTCCTTGATTACTTAAATACTGACTTTAACACGCGCTTATTGGTTTTCTTGTTTTAATGAACCCATTCTTCGCCGTCGTTTTATCCAGATAAATTGCATGGCAATTGAAATCATCAATTCTTCATTTTCAGTTGCTCTGAAGTATTCACAACCCGTGATACAGATAGTACTGAACTGAACATGTCACCATAGTTTATGTTATTGTGTGTCTATAAACACCAAGATAACGTTGCAAACGTGAAAAAAATTTATAGGGCCAACCAGCGTAATAGAAAAAAAAAACCGGTCAAGCTCGAGCCAGACTCGCGCACCGAGGGTTCCGTACAAATTTGTAGGTATTTAACTACAACGGTTTTCGGATTTTTTCTTGATAACTCCACGCTTTCCTGAGAAAAAGGGTCTTGACAGACGGGCAGACAGACAGACGGACAACAAAGTGATCTTATAAGGGTTCCATTTTTCCTGATGAGGTACGGAACCCTAAAAATTTAATTAGACTCAACAACGTACTTAAATATGAATATCAGTTTATTTTCTATGTTATCCTGCAATCAGGTTCACGCACCGGGACACTCGCTGATCTGTTCTGTTAGATATACCGTTGTTTGCTCTAGCGCTGGATGCGTTCCCGTCCATCAAGCCACACGTGTACAGTCAAGGGTTAACTGAGGTACTCTTGGCAAAAAAAGCGACTTTCTCTTAAAGGATTGGTTCCATTAAACTGCCAAAATATTATACAGTTCATTAAACCATGTGTATGAATTTTCTTTAAGCTATAGTCGTGTGTTAGTACCTAAGTTTTACCTCAACATCAATATTATCTATATGAAGAAGAACTAAGTGTGATCATTGAAGTATTGGTTGAAGAGTTTATTGTATGCTCCGGTAAGCGGTCGCGGCCCACAACATATAATGCTGTGATATTCATTCAGCATTTATTTAGATTGGAAAGCTCATCTACAAGGTTTTGTGTTTTCTATGATCATTTAATAACAATAACTTATTAAACCCCCGCCGCCTATACACAATCAGGCAACGTTTGCAAATTAATAAAATATCCTCTCAATATTTGCGCTATCTGATCTGCACATTAACCGTAATTCCACTTCAGCCGGTACTAATGCGGATCACCCGGTCATTGTGTTGTTCACATTATGCGTTTTCACGTACGCATGTGTGCGTTATCTGTGCACACACAGAGCGCACAGGAGGCAGCTACCAGTGTTGGTAAATTAGTTCAGTGTAAAGCAATATTAGTGCGGTTGTACTAATAATGTAACACAATGCTGGCTGGTAAACTGTTCTGTGTAAACAGGAAGTGTACTAGCTGTGGCATTGTAATTGTTATCTAATGAGATGTGGTAATGATAACTGGATGGTCATTTGCACAATTCAGGAATATACAACGGTGTTCAATACATCTTGGCGATCTAGAAAACTACATTTTTCATAGTCCTGAAAACTTTATTTCAACAACAAGTAGGTAGTAGGGCCTTGTTTAATAAAGCTGACAATCCGACAAGTCCGACATATGTCAAAAAGTAACAATTCGACAATTTTTCTGTTTAATAAAACTTCAAGCGACCAAATTTTCAAGGTGGAAAATTCACAAATATGTCAGATTGTCGCGACAATCAGACATTTTTCTGTTTAGTAAAACTTTTTAAGCGACAGGTAACAGGTGACAATTTGTCGTGAAAAACTTGTCAAATTTGCTTTATTAAACAGAAAATTGTCATGACATATTGACATATTTGTAGAATTGTCCGTTCTGACAGGTGCGTTACCGTCTGTCGCGAAATCATATTTTAAATTTTAATGTGTAAGAAAGTGTTTACAAAATGTTTATTACAAAAAAATGTACTTACGTCGAGCAGTGCACAGTGCGAATATTTCATACATACCTATACATATATAATGATACCTAACTCATTTATTTAAAGTTGGTTAACGATCTAAATAAATTTAAAAAAAATACGAATTGATAACGGATAAACTAGTTAAAATAAACTAAACCTTACCATGGTTCCTTTGCGCCAATTTTGCCACGTGTCACGAAGGTATTTCCAGTATTTATTGAAAATACCTAATGCTGTTAATTATTCGGCTATTTCCTTTCATTTTTTATTTTTATGGCGTGGGGTCAATTGGTCACTAAACTTCCCAAAGATTATATTTCAATTTTCATACGGCCCAAAATGGTAAGTAATTGTGCATTTCTATTTTACACGCGATCAAAACAAACAATCGAAGTTGCACTAGTGATTGATTCATTCTTTTACTTTATTAATATTTGAAGTAATTTACCCTCATTTAGCTTCATAAAACAAGATTATTTGCAATTAATTATTGTCAAAAGTCGACATAATTGTCATGACAGTCTTACAATTGTCACCGACAATTGTCAGAAATAATTTGACTGTGGTTGTTTGACATAAATATCGAGTTTTATTAAATGCCTTTTTAAATGACAAATATGTCAAGATTTCACCTGTCGATTGTCCATGTCGATTTTTGACATATTTGTCACTTTTATTAAACAGCCTAAGCGTGACAATTCTTCAACTTTATCATTTATTGACATATATGTCGAATTGTCAGCTTTGTTAAACATGGCCCTGAAATCTACATACAATCCAACCGAATCAAAGGCGATTTCGCGGAACAGCCACTAACCCTAACAAATAAAAGGTTCAAAGGCTTTGAACATTCACATTTCACATAGGTACTTTCTTTGTACTTAAGGGTAATGCTCATATATCAATGTGGGAGTATGTAGCCTTACAAGGGCCGTTATTCTAACACAAACTAATTACGCTGCGTTTTTCACGGCCACTGGGGACATCGCCTTGCTTAGATTTATGATCGGAGGGAACTACCCCCTCCCGCCGCCCCTCCTTGACCCTCCGGCGGAGGCAGGGCTGTACACAGATTGAGGGATAGAAGTATTATTCCGTTCTACTAGTCAATATTATTATGAAGATATAGAAAACGTTAGGCTTTGGTGTGATCATATGAAAAGGTCATTGAGGCATTAGCACGTGCTTAAACTTAGACAAACGTTGTAGTCTCAATCTTGCACCTGTAGTTTGTCAGTTGTGCGATAGGAATAGTTAGTCAGATTAATAGATAAGTAACGTTTATCAATTCATGACGTGGTTTTTCGACGGCATCATGAAAGTCTTTGCGACAAGAGATACAAAAGTCTGACAACTTAAATTTTTATGTTAGCTCTGATTCCGAGAGGTTCCTACTTCCTTGTGAAGAGCCTATTTTCTTTTTGTGGAATCGTAAATGACGACTAAGGGGTCCCAATCTGCTTGCGAATCCCTTTATTATGGTAATATGTAAGTGGATAGCTGATGAGGGAAACAATATAACAAATTAGTAGTTTGTGATACGGGGATGTGTAGAAGGGTCTTTACCGAATCAGTCTGTTGCAGGAAATAAAATGATGCATTGTACCGTCAGGGAAATCATTATTAAACATATTGACACCCTACGTCTTCTTCTATGCGTGTCTATGTGAATTACATGTCCGACTGCTCATGTTAATTTACCATGTTATAGCCATTTCATATAACTGTTACAGAATGACAGTCATGATTTGTATATACGGACAATTTAAGTTAGTAGTAAATTTTCTTGAGTTTACCCATAAATTCTAGTCTTCTGACCATATCTGCTTTGTGGGTATAACGTGACTATGGGCTAAGCTCAGATAAATGAGATTGGCAACACTTATTATTATTTAAATGGCCGCCGCGAGATGAAGTCGGGTCAGGGAGCCTGTTGCAAGGGAAGGCTTAATCAGGGGCTGGTTTCTGCCGGGAATTGACGTAAATGAAGTGAGTATAATAGTATGCTGACGTTGAAAAGTTGTTTATAATAATGAAATAATAGACAAACATTCTGGAGAAGGTACAAACTATTTTGCTTGAGATGTCAAGCTTTCCCCATCGTTTCTTTAAGGTAACAACAGACCGGAAAAATAGCAGTGCCTTACGTTAATGTAACAGTTTTCCAGCGCTGTGTTAGTAGTGCATTGTTTCCTTCATGACACTGGTATTTTCCGTTACGAAATGTACGTCCCACCATCTCATGCCACAATAATAATAATACGGATATTATCATTTATCACAATGAACAGATAAATGCCACTAACTTGAGACATCCACAGACGGTTACAATCGATTGGCAATCGTTTAGCAACTAGTTGTGAAACTGCCACTTAGCAGGAAGGCGATGATCAATACTCGCTTACAAATAAGTAAGTTAAATCGTTCCTGATGTAATTACCTCTAAGTGGGCGCGTAGGCGGCAGTCTGCTGACGGAGACAATACTTATAATATGGTTCAGAACATAACGCGATCTAGTTTGTCACAAAATAGTGTTTACGTCTAGAACTGACTGCTAGGTGCCGATTTATTTTCGGCACTACGGAGGACGGTCTACTTATCAAGTGATAGGTCCTCTTAGATTTAATATTGATATTCTGACGAGATTTCTGATTCTGCTACGATTACATGTATAGCTGTGCCCACGACTTCGTTCGCGTGCATGTCGGACAATAAATTGGATATTATGGGTCTTACTAGGTACAAAAACTTAAACACTTGTTGAACGAGTGTTTAATGTCAGTGTTATGTCAAAGTCCATATAATTAATTAAAAGGTGTTTAGCCTAAACAACAGATAAACACTGTTTTGTGGTAGTCAGGCATGTGTTTAAATTTATTTTGCGCGAATCTCCAATTCTTTTTCTAAAATAAAAGTAGCCTAAGTTACCCCTTATAACAAAAATCGGACCAGCTGTTATAGAGATTAGCCGGGATAAACACACAGACAATCAAAAATATGGTTCGACTCCGGTTACTTTTTTTTTTGGTGAGCTCACCGTATTAGGTGTAGGTACTTTTATAAGCATTTAAAAAAAAATATTTTGACATTACAAACAGACTCTTAATTTTTTTTTATTTGTGTAGATGAAAAACGGAGAAAAGGATTAGAAGGAAACGGAGAGAGCATTTGCATCAATTGAAGAGTGTGGTTACTTTTGTTATATCTGTGATAACTGGACTTCCATGACTTATCACTTGTCAGAAATGCTTTATCGACATTACATCGAAGATAGATGAAAATCGTTGGTCTGCGTTTGCATGCACGTCATATTGAAACAGCAGTGATTGATGACAACTGACAAACAAACAGACAGGTTAAGTGCAGTAATCATAGCATTGTAAGTAGTCTGTCAGATAGTTAACTGTATGAGCGCATTAGTGGTGACGCTGACGGTGACGGAAAGGTTCAGAGATAATGACATTCAGCGAGTGTTGTGTAATTGCCTTGTTTAGTTTTCTTCTTAATGTATTGTTTATTGATTGCTTAGTTCCGGGTGGTCGTTAGCGATTATTATTTACATCGCGTTTTTTAATGACTGCAGTTAGCAAATACGTTTTGAACTAAGTACTACTAAGTAGTTCTCATACATTATTCTCATGCTGTCGTGGCGTGCTGGTAGGCTACCAACAGGGAATGAAAATGGTCTTCCAGACTGACTTTAAAAGACCAAGTTCTAAACTCAAGAGACACATTTATAAGACGTTCTGAAAAATAGAAGAAAATTAATCAACGTGGATACTTATATTTTATTATATTACTTATAATTATCTAGTAAAGTTAAAGTGCTAATCCTTGACTTACATTACTGCTCGTACCTCGATATATTATTCACAATCGTAACATCTTACTTATAACTTCGCGATGTACTTAACTCATTGTAACAAGTTGCTAAGAAAGCGCCAATCTTCACTCACAGAGCATTTACACGGAGTTATGATTGCATGAATTAATAATGTGATACAGAACAATAAAGGAAGTTGGTGAAAATGTTTTACTCGTGCATAATTGTAGAAACAGGAATTATGTAAGTTTAATCCCATGTTAAGAGTTGATAAGGGAGTTATTATTATTAGCTCTACTCTATAAGTTTTCAATAGACCGTAAACCAAAAATTGAGGTGTCTCATTGAGTATTTTGAAATAAAAGTCTTTTCTTCAGCCCGAATAGTTCTAGACGATTGGAAAGTCCCAATAAATTATGTGGGACATTAAACAGTACTTAGGGAATGAATCTCAATGTCTCGTCTGTCGCGGCGCAGGCGCCGGCGGAGGCGGCAGCGGGGAGCGGGGCGGGCCGCGCGGGGTCAACGCTTAGTACAGAAGGTCAACTCAAAACAATTACTTTGACATTTTATTAGTTGTAAAGTTTCACGTGATACAATACAATCTCGGCCTCTGGGAATACTAATAATGGTGGCAAAAATAATTAACCACGGAGTGACTAACTGGCAGATGACAGATAGACCAGCCTGTAGTATTTACATCTCTCACTTTTAGGTACTACTATCTTATTCCTCACAAACTAGCGTTTTCCTTGAGGATTTCTCGTCTGACTTAAGGACCTAACTGTCAGTAATAACTCAACCCAGAATTACCTAGATGTATTTGACACTGGATGAGAGTTGCCGAAAATCGAGTTGAATGGTGTGCAAAAGGACAGGCCTATGTCCAGCAGTGGACTGCTTAAGCTGACGATAATTTGACACTCATGAACCCATGTGTGCATAGTGAATGACCGCGACAGGCAGTACTTCTGTGCGTCAGTGTTGCATGGTGACAAAATTGAAACAAATGCCGTCCCTCCGGATGTTCGATTTATGATTACGGATTGCTTACTGACGCTGTGACGGCCCTGAGTTAAACTCCATGTATTTATGTGAGAGCGGTGCCTAACGCCTTCCAGATTGTTTTCTGTGAGATTTTGATCACAATGCTATCGAATGCTCAATCCATACTAGTATTATAAATTCGAAAGTAACTCTGTCCGTATGTTACCTTTTCACGCCTAAACCACTGAACGGAATCAGATTTTGCAAAAATAAAAGTAGAAATTTCCAAATTATATTAAACGTTACTTATAGATTTTTAATATTATAGCAACTGAATATTATATTAATTGAACATTATATAAACTGTTCATTATACCATATGAAATTAGGTAAAATTAAATTATATCAATAATTCATTATGTCATTTGATCGTTATATTGGAAAAATAATAAAAATAGCAATATAATAAAAATAGCATGAATGCAAAAAGCCACACACAGACACATCAAACTTATAACACCCCGTCGTTTTTGCGTCGGGGGTTAAATGAAATGAAATTAGGTCTCATGACCATTCGAACTTTTGTTATTATATCAAACGTTACACACCCGTTTTTAATGAACTAGT
Organism: Apamea anceps; assembly: GCA_951799955.1. Lineage (NCBI taxonomy): Eukaryota > Metazoa > Arthropoda > Insecta > Lepidoptera > Noctuidae > Apamea > Apamea anceps. The sequence goes on along the minus strand of OX637511.1, from coordinate 21,122,266 downwards.
TTTGTCATAATTATATTTGGTTGTTTTCCTCTGACCTCGCCCCCTACGCCCTGTACACTCATTGATGTATAATGAATGATGTTAAGTGCTTGTAACTTGAACTAAATTATTTAAAGTACTTTGTTTGTTCGCTGTACATGTAAAGTATCAACGATACAAAAGAAAGTGCATGCTCTCAAGACGTAAGACCATTCATAATCAACAATATAAATGATAATTATTACATTTGTTCTGAACTCAGTGGACACCAACACAATAAATTTTCTTTATTGTACTTGATTTCAAACAGTTCATTCTTCAAGAGGAAAACGTTGAGATAAAGCAATTAAATAAATTTATTACTGTTTCCTGAACAAATTATTCTTTAATGAAAGGAGTTCTTGAACATGATTATGAAATAACTGTAGTGAACTGACTCGCCTTTGCTTTGTGTTTCAATTCAACTGACAAAAAAGGAATGACTGAAAATATCATTCTGACAAGAAATGTTTCAAAACAAACGTAATCTAAAACGATAATCTAAACAGCCAGGATTCTTCTTTAATAGAAAACTACAAATTAAGACTGAAGAAGCGGAAAACTAGCTCATGTTGTGCAACTTGTAGTCCCGACACTCGTCCGCGGGACGTGTATTGTGCTCCCCTAGCATCGCAGCATGCTCCCGCTGTTCGTGGTCGCTCAGCGTTCTTTCTGACTCCTAAGGGTCATAGCGTGATGTTACATAGCCTGTACCCAAATCCGACCAGTAGTTCCAGAGATTAGCGCGTTGAATAGAATAGAATTTTATTTTGCAAATATAGGTAATACATAATAGTTCTTAAGATTACATTTAGATCAGCCACATTTTACCAATGCAATGGCATGCAAACATTTGAAATTATTTATATCACTATTATTACACTTATTTAGATCAATTTATAAATTACTATTATAAAATTCTTAAATCATCAACTAAATAAAAAGTGATTCGCTAGTGTGACTAACTGGTTCGTAAATTATAATCTGATTTGCTGACTGCAAACCGTTTTTTTACGGTGCTAAAACCAACACTACTTGTAACGCACTTGGTATGACAACTCCATTTATTGTGACATATCGGAAATGTTGCTGTCGACCAAACGAACTTTTCAAACTTTGTTAATATGAAGTAATCGATGTTGTTGTAGTCTTCAAATTAAAGGGATTTACATTCCGTATGTAGAAGGGATGAGAACTAGGGTGCAGGTGCAGTACAGACGTGCTCGCTCTCGGTACTGATGGGCAATTTCTTTAAACTTTGCGTCAAAAGCAATAACACTAAGCCGTCCATTTACTGTCACGTCGCAAGCAGCGAGCGATCGTCGCAGATGCATCCGATAAAACAAATGAGGTAGAAGCCATCACCGCCGCGCGCTGTCTGTTGGTACACTTGAAAACTAATCTACAAATGACAACAAGATTCGGTTTCAATTATCTAAATGGTGTTGTGAGTATTAAGTTCTTAGCGGAGCTAGAAGAGCAAAGTGATTAAACAGTTATTTACTAGCTTCAAACAGTCAGATTGGATGAAGAAGCGAAAGTTACGATTTGAAAACATCGTGATACATTGCTTTGTTGAGGCGTGATCGAGTATCTAGTCCAAACTTTTAGTTTTCCATACTACTTAGTTGTTCAGGCGTTTCGACGATAACTTCCAGTTTTACTTCGGGATGTTGACTTAGGCTCACTTATTTCGGAATGGTTGCGATAAACGTGTTCAGAGAAGAAGAACTAACTTGATGGGCTATTAGGTGCGTACTGCCGTTTTTTTTGCTTAACTTCGCTTAGACTCTTTACAGCTCATGAAATATGTAAAAGGCTTAAAATAGATTAGATGATTGAAGTTTATTGAACTTCATAGATTATTTGGAAAAGTCAAGGCCATTTTTAAGTGGTTGTGCCCGCTCATGATGATAATATAATAATATTTTTATGAAAGGAAGCGTTCATGAACCGTGGCCGCGCTCGCTGCCACTATAGCCGTGTCCTTACATGAACCGTGGCCGCGCTCGCTGCCACTATAGCCGTGTCCTTACATGAACCGTGGCCGCGCTCGCTGCCACTAAAGCCGTGTCCTTACATGAACCGTGGCCGCGCTCGCTGCCACTATAGTCGTGTCCTTACATGAACTGTGACTTTATTCTTAACAAGCGCACTGTTATACGTCTTTAACTTGATAACGATCTTAATTGGATCCAAATAAATTACACTGAAAACAATTATTTAATTAAATTAGTGGCGCAACTTTCAGTGCAGCATCGAAGTTTCTTATCTTGAATTTACATGCTCGATAACATTAATTAAAGTAATTAATTAAGAGCGCATTAAAGGTTTTACTGAAACCCTTGATTCAAATCAAGTGAAATTAATGATTCGTTAGAATCCCAGTGATTTGGAATTGAAACAAAATAATTAGGAGTTTGAACAAATATTGGAATTTTTCGGGATGTCTCAAGGACGACGAGTTTTGGACTTTAGGACGAATTGGGGACATTTTCTTCTCAGAATCAGTCAAATTAACACTCAACTTTTAAGTTAATAGCCCTGTGAGATCATCACTTAGAAATAATCTAGGTACTTAATTACTTTTATGAGTTTCATTTAGTTTAAATCTCAGGTGGATCGAGATTTAAACTGACGTGATTGAAAATAGCGCGTGCTCCACTTTATTTTGTAACCCCCGACGCAAAAACGACGGGGTGTTATAAGTTTGACGTGTCGGGGTGTGTGTGTGTGTGTGTGTGTATGTCTGTCTGTGGCATCGTAGCTCCCGAACGGATGAACTGATTTTGATTTTGTTTTTTTTGTTTGAAAGGTGAATTTGTCGGGAGTGTTCTCAGCTATGTTTAACTAAAATCGATCCAAGATGGCCGCCGCCACAAAATGGCGGATTACATATTTTTTCACAACAATATGGGTATCAAATGAAAGGGCTTGACTAATAGAATACTATAAACTATGATAAATTTCAGATCCAAGATGACTGCTACCACAAAATGATAAATCACATTTTTTTTTCACGTCCCTCAATGTGGGTATCAAATGAAAGGGCTTGTAGTACAATACTATACACTATGACAAATTTCAAATCCAAGATGGCCACCACTACAAAATGGCGAATTACAAAAAACCTGATTAAACACCAAATTACCTGAATCTTAAAACGCAAGAAAATAAAAGAAAAATGCTGTGGCAGCAGCACCTACATACATAATCAAACTCAAACTCAAATCATTTATTTCAATTAAACCATTTCAGGCACTTTTGAATTGTCAAAATTAAATAGTCGGTCAGTTAGTCAGAAAGTTGAAGCCCAGTTAATATTAATTCCCTGTCGTCCACAACAATACCATACAGCTACAGTGGAAGCGCGCTCGTCTAAGTCACGCGGTGACGTAGTCGAGGCGCATGAGTGGGGTCGCGCCACGTAGCGCACGTTCGTTCACCTTGATTGACCGCTAGTCCGATCTCGCTATCGCGACGCGAAGCCTGCGCAACTCTGAATAATCCCGGTCGTGTTATTTTATTACCGTAACCGTTCAATGTTATCGTAGTGTCTCAGTATATCTAGTGTACAACTTGTTATACTGTTAACAATAATATAGACTTTCTTCGTGTATAACTATCCTTGTGTGTACTAACCTATGTGCCTTTCTTCTGTGAACGTTTCTGAATAAATGTTTGTGCATTATAACCGTGAGTAGTAAACAACAACTTTAATTTACCCTCACTCACGACACAAACATAATAATTTGTGTACCTGCATAAAAACACTAAATCGGTGACCCCCCCGCCTATAACACGCCAGAAAGGCTCGATAACAACATGTGCCCTAAAAAGGCCGTTCGATAGTTAGAAAGGCGAAGGAAAATCACAGTGTCACGATGAGTGATAACAGTGACAGCAAAATCCATCAGGCGGGATCGCAGTCAAGCACTAGTTTATATCATAAAAAAAAAATCGTTCGGATCCACCCGTTCGCGTCAGCAACCTCGACGCGCAAAGTGCGTGTCCATTGACGAGCCACTCGGCATTTGCCGTGTTCCGGTACGTATACCACCATTTTGGCCGGATGACCCAGAGGTTTGATTCGCACAAGTAGAGGCTCAGTTCACGAACGCGAACATCACCAGCAACGGGATGAAGTTTAATCACGTGATCTGCAACTTGGAACACCAATACTCCAAACAAGTACGGGATATTTTCCTCAAGCCGCCAGAGTACAACAAATATGAGAAGCTCAAACACGAACTCATTAGGAGGCTTACTGCTTCACATGAGAAGCGAGTGAAACAGCTTCTCTTACATGAAGAGCTCGGAGATCGCAAGCCTTCACACGGCTTCGACGGCTCCTAGCATGCATGAGATGATGAATAAGATCGCCGAACTAAAGAAAGCCATGAAGAACCTGACAACGCAGCTGAGTAGGAGACCTCGATCGCAATCGCGTTCGAACCATCAAAATCGTCATCGATCCAGACAGCGGTCAGATTCTAGCCACCAGAAGCAACCGTTCTGTTTTTACCACGCCAAGTATGAGGCCAACGCTCACAAATGGGTTAAGCCATGCGACACGACAAGTCAGGAAACTCCAAAGGTAGTCAGGCAGGTAATGGCGGCTGACGACTGTCCGACGACCACAGGTTGCCACTTGGTCATGAACCGAACATCGAAGACACAGTGTTTAGTGGACACTGGTAGTGATTTGTTTGTGTTTCCGCGTCATGTTCTACGTGAACAGCGTGTCAAGTCGAACTATCAATTCTCAGCCGTTAACGGGTCTATAATTTATTGACACTTACGGCTATCTTCAGCTAAACTTAGACTTAAGTTTGCGCCGTAACTTCCCATGGCGTTTTATTGTAGCTGATGTCACCAAGCCAATCATTGGTGTAGATTTTTAAGCTTTTACGATTTGCTTGTTGACAATAGAAATCAACGTTTGGTGGACAAAACCACCTCAATATTTGTCACAGCTTCCGTTGCAAAGGTATCAGCGACGTGTTCAGGGAAGGTCTCAGTTGGTGATTCCAGGTATCACTTAATACTTAATAAATACCCCGAGATCACGCGACCCCAAAACAGCGATAATGTGCCACGCTGACCATAACTGGACTGAATCCCTGCCCTTGGTTCTACTGGGTGTCCGGAGTGCTTTTAAAGAGGATCTTCAAACTTTTTTGCAGAACTCCTATACGGTGAGTCATTTCGACTTCCGGGAGAATTTTTCATTCCCGGCGACAGCGGCACCATCGACATCTCGGAGCTCACCACTCACTTACACTCGTTTGCGGCAAAATTGCAGCCCTCTTCAGCTGCACGCCTTTCTAGGGACAAAATATTTGTCCATAAGGATCACTACCTCAAGTCACGTATTCCTTAGGGACGATGCGCTTCGAGGTTCATTGCAACCAGCACATACCAGTCCCCATGAAGTTGTTCAAAAAGGTAAAAGTTGCCGTGGACCCCCTCAAACCCGCCTATATACTGGCAGACACTCCACCCACCGACCAGGGGGTTCAAGAAGAGGAAATACTGCCCACGGACACTCCCGTCAGAACTACCAGGTCTGGTCGAAGGGTTCGATTACCAGATTATTATCGCCCGTAGGACGGTCTCTGGAGGGGAGTGATGTGGCGATCCTTAACATTTATCTGACACTAAGCAATCTAAATATCTATACACATACATAAACACAACATATACATTATGCACATATCTACAGATCATAATAAGTACACTTTTACTATTTTAATATTAATTCCCTGTCGTCCACAACAATACCATACAGGTACAGTGGAAGCGCGGTCGTTTACGTCTCGCGGTGACGTAGTCGAGGCGCATGAGTGGGGTCGCGCCACGCAGCGCGCGTTCGTTCACCTTGATCGACCGCTAGTCCGATCTCGCTATAGCGACGCGAAGCCTGCGCAACTGAATAATCCCGGTCGTATTATTTTATCACCGTAACCATTCAGTGTTATCGTAGTGTCTCAGTATATCTAGTGTACAAACTCTTATACTGTTAACAATAATATAGACTTTCTTCTTCGTGTATAACTATCCTTGTGTGTACCAACCTATGTGCCTTTCTTCTGTGAACGTTTCTGTGATAAGTGTTTGTGCATTATAACCGCGGGTAGTAAACAACAACTTTAATTTACGCTCACTCACGACACAAACAATAATTAGTGTACCTACATAAAAACACTAAACATGCTTTAAAGTTCACTTTGACTTATATTACTGCTACGCCTTTACCACGTACCTTACTGGATTATATCAGTGTCTTAAAACCCTTTATGTTAACAGTGGATATAAAGCCATCCCGGATTATTGTTAGAAGAACTAGCTCCGGGCTGAAGTGGGGGAGGGGACACGCTTGTTCCTCGCCTCCACTGTCAGACAATGGCAGCAAATAGAATTAGTTGGGAGTGTAGTAAGAGTCTGCGGCTCCTCGACCGTGATTAGAGTGCCCACTGTTCGCATTAATTACTACGAGTATTGAACAGCTCTTAAGCCATGGAGACACTTGTGTCCCTAGGTAAGTTCAGTACAGGACGACTGTAAAATATTATTTAGTTTCACTGTCACGCCGCGGTCTTATCCCTCGTAGAGGCAGGGGGCAGGGGCAGAGGTGTTAATAACTTAGCAATAATATTCCAACAGTTATGGTATAGTTATATGGTGTCGTTTGTGCCATGTAGATATTTAAATTATTAAGTCGATAACATTTATTTATTTATTTTACCATTTATGTACACACATAGATAAACAGACATTGAAAAACAAAACAGAAAAAATAGGTACAAAGGTGATGCTTACACAACACAACAACATGACATCACATAACATCTAGTTAGTTACTGATTTCTTCATTATTTGATGCTCATGTCGTGTTAGTTACCTATTGACATTTCAACACATAACCGTCCTCTACTGAATAGGTAATCTACTTATATGTAGGTATTAGCGACGAGCTACAGTGATCAAAAGGGAAATTATCATTGGCGCTTGGCAGATTGATGATTGGAATTCGATGCTTAAATAATGAGTCTTTTTTGTTACTTGATCATAAATAAATAATAATAATAATTAGCATATCGAACACACGGTGGCGATGTCAATACGACATCAAATAATTAAACGGCAAATAATTAAACTTCGTAAAATTCAATAAAAACACACAGTCATACGTCATACGTCCAAACGTTAGTTGACATTTTTCCACTTCAGCAGTTATGATTATGCCACATTAAGATTTAAAATCAAAAAAATAATCAATTTGTTGTCCCCACAGAGTAGGTTTATGGATGGATGGTATGATAATAATTACAGTGTAAAAATATGACACGTGTGCGAAAGTGACATTAGAAAAACATCGGGACAGGGGAAACTAAATAAAAGCTTGTAAAGAACGATAATGTATTATAAAGATCTTCTATTTTGTCTGTTTCGTACTTTTACTATCTTGTATTATTTCAAAATTAACCTAGTTTAGTAGCTGTTCCCTTCCTACCCTTACCAGTCTCGCTTCACGAATCCATGGCTGTCATGGGCTAAGATATTGCCTCATTTTCCAGCAGGAAAAAGAATAAAAAAGATCTCTAATTAACTTTACGATATTAAAGAGTCTGAACAGACAAAAACAGTAATTAAATTGTTCTCGTTAAGATGGCCGCTTGCTTATTCTTCTTCCTACACGTGTCTCCTTATACAACTAGTGTCGCTTCCGCTGTTGAAGGATGGTTACATTATATTGTTTGTTTTCTAATTTTATTTTTACTTCTGGGCTTTGATTCCTCCCACGGTTTACAAATACTCTCTTAGACTCGCAATTAAACATTGCACATGAGCCGCAATGTGCTTTCGAACTGACGGTTTATTTTTTAACTTTAGCAACTAAAAAATAATGATTTGACAGAAATTAAAAATCGGGTTGCAAGAACACTTTCTATACCTGTCTACTGCGAAGCTAAATCATTATCTATAGCTAGATGGCTTTTAACGAGAACACCGCCCATTATGTCACCCCTTGTAAAATGTCCACATTTATATCTGTAATATTTATGGTGTACATAATAAAGAATATTCCATTCTAAAAACGTGGCTAATATTTTTCTCCTAAAAGTCATCACCCAGCACCAGTCTGCTACCATTCCAGCACCATGTTTGCTATCATTCCAGCGTCAGTCTGCTATCATTCCAGCACCAGTCTGCTATCATTCCAGCGTCAGTCTGCTATCATTCCAGCACCAGTCTGCTATCATTCCACCGTCAGTCTGCTATCATTCCAGCACCAGTCTGCTATCATTCCAGCGTCAGTCTGCTATCATTCCAGCACCAGTCTGCTATCATTCCAGCGTCAGTCTGCTATCATTCCAGCACCAGTCTGCTATCATTCCAGCACCAGTCTGCTATCATTCCAGCGTCAGTCTGCTATCATTCCAGCACCAGTCTGCTATCATTCCATCACCAGTCTGCTATCATTCTCTCTAAACACAGAGCAGGAGGAAATAAAAGACTTAAGTATATTTGTAGCGAGACGTTACTCCGCAGATAGAGCCAAACGAGCCCATTCGCAGTGAGTACCGAGCTACAGAATTAGGATTTTGAATCCTAATTCTGTAGGTAGGAATGTTAGATCATGTGCCGAGATTGTGAGCCTCGCTGAAGAGATCGAGTTGTACGAGACACGTCAGAGGCTGGCTCAAGATACTGACGAAAAAAAGACTCGGTTAAGAACATATTTTTGTAGCTTAAGTTAAACATACACATGTAGGTAACTATAGATTGCGAAAAAATAACGGGCAAAAACCTTCAGTTCGCGGTCATTGCGTACGTAGTCAGATCGACTTCATCATGACCGTGCGTACTGACGGTTTTTGCCCGTTATTTTTAGTTTGCGGCATGAATTTAACCTTGGACAGTCGTCGTGTTGTGGTAACTTGAGAAAAGATTGAATCGTCAAATTCTAATATTTTTATTTGTACACAGGTAAACAAAAAAGTACGTCGATATTGATAAAAAAAATGAACGCTATGTCTTGCCGTCAACGGCGCACAAATATTCTAATTATAATATCTAAATAATTAGTTATAAATACAACAAAATATTCCAAATAAATAAAAGTAAATTTTAACAAACTGATACCTACGAAAAAATATTAATAACTAATATTAATAACAATATATTAAACCATTGTTCAGGCGTCTTCAATCATCCTAATAGATATAAGGATTTTTGAATCCGCTGTTTTACATAACAGTGCTGTTTTGTAAAACGGCTAGGGATCCGACAATCCATCGACGACAGATACATAACTCATGCTTGTTTCCCATGCAGGCAGAAACTATAGAATGCGAACTTTTAAAATGTCTTCAGAAACAAACTATGTCAGGATCACTCAATCAGCGGCATGAAATCGTCTAAGATTTAGCTTTACTAGAGTAGAGCCACGTACACTGTACAGCTACCGGTAACTGCCCGTAGCTGTACCAAGTCGTCGCGTTACGGACGCCTCGTCGCCGACGCCACGTCGCGCGTCGTCGGGTGTCGACGGAGCGGGCGCATTACACCCACTGGTTGTAATTTAGGGACGGTTGGTGGAAGGTGGGACCGACGGTGCTTTACAGATACGCTTATGATGACAATGTCTTCGTACACATTTTAAATACTACTCTTTATGATTCCTGACCTTTACTTTTTGGTACAATACTAGTATTCATGAAGTAAAGAGAAAGTAACTTAGGCAGGTTATATATCAGTAACTGGAAATTATTGAATAAAGAAACCCTTTGCTTAACTTACTTTTTTTTAGAAGAAGTGCTTTCTCAAAAGCGTGACCAAGACGTCTCCATAAACTTCACTCGCTCATCGCTTAAGCCTCGTGCACACGTAGGCGTCGTCATGAAAATCGCTCGGTCGTCACGACCGAATTAAATTCCGGCTGAGTTACAAACTACTGCTTGTTGGAATAAATTAACTCTTCCATTATGAGCCGTGTTGAGCTAAACGTTACTAATGGTTCGGCTTTGTTTATCTGAGGATCCACTCGTGGAGACACAGCTTCATTTCACTTGTTTGTGATTGAGATAGGTAATCGTGAATTTTTTAAATTATAACCGTCATGTAATTACTTTCGGAGATAACGTCATTTGTAACTTTATTACTTGCAGAAAGTTACATGAAAATAAATAGGTAGTTCTGTATCATATGAGTACGCTTCGACACGTGTAATTCAATAAATTGGGTATTGATCAGCAGGTACTTGTTCCTTTCCTTAGTTAGATAATTACGGACTGAAATGTTACTTAATTTATTTACGTTATTCATAGAGATATGTACGAAAGAAGGCTTGTTTCAAAGTAGGTAAGCATACAACGTCAACTGAAAGCTTTGAAAATGTCGTCGAGTAATGATGAATTTATTCATTTGACACCGCCAGAAGTCTCAGAGGCAGCGAAAAAGGCTAGTCTAAGCCTCTTGCCCGAAAAATCCACCGATAGATACTTACAAGCGTATCAAAATTTCATCTTATAGAAAACAAGCAAAGATGCAAATTCATTTTCAGAAAGTGTGTTTTTAGCCTATCTCATGGAACTTTAAAAAAAAATATAAGTTAAAATTTAAGTCAAGCTCGTTGTGGTGCTACTATTCAATGCTAAAAAAGCACTGTGAAAACAAAACATGATATTGATATCAAGTCATACTCCAACTTGCTGGCATTTCTAAAAAAACGCTCAAGTGGCCATGTGAGTAAAAAGTCGAAAGTATTTTCGGCTGACAATGTCAAGAAGTTCCTAAAAAAAGCTTCGAATTGCCGATATTTGGCAACAATAGTCAGTTGAAACTAAATTATTGTTATTAACTTCTTTCACTTTCGTATTTCTTTACAATATAGGTGTTTCGTACGCTTTTCAGGTTTTATTAATATTCGGTATAAATCACAGCTAATGATGTCGAGAACCATGGGCGGGTTCTTCTTGTCCAGGTCAAAAACACAAAAAATAAAATTCCAAAATCGTTCACAATACTGGGGCCTTTTCACGACATAGTGAAGAAATACGATGCGCTTCGTTTAACAAAAGTGATGTCTAACAGATTCTAACAGATTTCAAAATAACCAAAATGGAAAATGCACTTGCCAACCCATTGGCATAAATAAATTTGGAGCAATGCCGAAACAAATTGCCACTTTCTTAAATTTAGACGATCCACATGAATACATAGGGCACAGTTTCAGAAGGTCCTCGGCCACATTGCTCGCCGATTCAGGTGCGAACTTATTGACACTAAAACGCCACAGAGGGTGACGGTCGAACAGTGTAGCCGAGGGCAACATAGATGACTCGATGAGAAATAAAGAAGAAATTAGCTCTCGCTAATCCGCAAATCTATATTCCTTGTAATAGGAATATAGATTTGGAGCCAATTGTTGACTCTCGACCATCTACGAGCACACACGCGTACATTCCACCATCGTCGCCGCCGCCGCAGCCGCCTACGTCGCCGCCACCGACTGCAGAACTCAAATCAAATCAAATCAAATCGTTTATTGCAATCCATAATGTACAATTACAGGTGGTAAATAAAAGAAAATAATAGAAACAATTATGGACCCTGTCGGGCACAGCAAATTTTAAATATGTTGAGAGAGGAAGAGCGCTTTATTAATTTTCTTTGTAGTTAGAATTAGAATTATATTGTATCCTATTAATTATTTCATACCTATATATTTATATTTCCATTCATTCACATAATCTTATATATATAATATGAATTAATAATATTATTTTTTCTTATTAAAATATATCTGTTATTCATAATTATTTATTGTTAGTATTGAATTTATCCATCAGAATTATTTTATATCCTATTATCTATGTATGTATTTATATTACATTTATTTACTTACTTATTCAATTTATATTTTATATACAGGTATATCTCTTCATTTATTATTTATTTAATTATATAGAAAAATCAATTGTGTTTTAATAGCGGGGTTTGAGCGATTAATGTACAAGTACTATCATTATTAAGTATTACCTATAGTATAATTTATTTTTGTTATTTAACTTGTTATTTAATTTAACTGTTATTCACAGTTATGTATTAATATTATTGAATTTTATCCGTTAGATATTCTTGTACTGTGTAATAGCTTTTTTTAATTATGTACTGCTTTAGTTTATTTAAAAATATACTGGTTTTATTTTCTTGTTTTATGTTATCTGGTAATTTATTATATATTTTTATTGACATTGATATGGACTAGATGAATGTAGTTTAAGACGTTTAAGACGAACTCTGTGTTCTCGTTTCTCTTACTTTCACTCAAGAGAGTGAGAGAGAGACTGGTGAAATTGTAACTAATAATAATAACTTGACAATATTAAAAATGCCTACTGGCTACGTAATAATCAATTTTACAAATTGTTCAAATTTTTATAACTGTTTTAACAAGTGATTAAAGATTAAATTCGTTTAAAAAAGTCCGAGTTTTATTTATTTCCTCGCAAATATGTTATACAACGTCGTATGACATACGTGCGCTTTGATAATTACAGCCAATTAGCAATATCGCCTCGGCTGTAATTTTCAACTTACCGCACTTATATCATAATGTACTATTAAAAGGTGGTCGTGATGCGATTTTCCTTAAAGGGAGGTATAATTTTTAAAGAAATTTAAAACTTGCTGTCGTGTGTTCATTCCGACTGCCTTAGTTACGTCATTAAAATCTCAGAATCTCGGCTTTTATGAACTTTTACTTTGTAGCTATTACTCCTGTGAGCTCGGCCTCTATTTAGTTGTCCCTCACGCATAGCTGGACATGCTAGCCTATCATTATGACGTCACAGGCGCTGCGTAGTGCCGCACACTGCATGTACTCACATCCCACGCTTCCCTGACCCCCTCTTGTGCTTGCGATTCATTAAAACTCATAAATGATGACGTAATAAAGTGATATGATTGTGTAGAAAGCTTTGGTTGTATTTATGTGGTGGTTGTGCAGTGATGCTCCTTATATGACTCATGTTATATCATGTGAAATGAGAAAACTGATTTTTCAAGCGAAAATCCTAGTGAGTTTTTCTCTTTAATAAAAGTTGAGTTAATTCAGTGTAAGTAAAATAAATATGTTGGATTACCAATCCAATAAAACCACACATGCTTAAATACTTAGTGTGTTATGCCGTAGATCCTGTGGAGGAATACCGATAGATTTTATGTTGAGTTTTGAAAACAAAATTTACTTCAAATAACTAAGTACGTACCCTTGTTTTGATAAGCAGTAAAATTTGCGAGGAAAGTGGTCATGCTTCCAAATTGTTTGAATGATAATGGCTCAGGAGTTTACAAGTGACATCATATTATATCGTTTAGAAGTTACAAAGTGAGGGCATTAAATTATGAAACAACCTTAGTTACGATGTTCTTTTGTTTGTAATTTCACCGCTAATTTAGGAACGGAAGGAAAGCGTTCTATGTAGGTGTAGGAATTATTTTTAAGTTAAACAAAGAAAGTGTATTTTTCGTTGGAAATTGTATAATCTTTGGGGTAGGACGCGTAACAAAAGATGGGTTTGTCATTCTAAAAAATATTTTTTGGTTTAAAATAGTTGTTTGCTTTTAATAAAATTGAGCAACTAAAAAGTGTGGCGTACTCACAATTTTACTAATTCTTTTAGTAGGTACCTAAATGTTGCTACATGACAAGCGTTTCCTTCATTAAACTACCTTTTTTAACCAACTTTAACAAAAAGGAGAAGGTTAAACATTCGGCGAGTTTTTTGGAACGAAATTCCTTAACGCGGTTTGCGGTAAGAGTTGCCTTTTTTTCCCAAATGCCGTCCTTAATGATTTATGGATAGCTACTATATAATTTATCAACACGTTTAAAAGCAACATCAACACTCAAATCAGTTTAAACAACTGTAGTTTTCGCATCAACACTCTTCCATACCTCAGCGTGTTGGTCTATGGCGACCTAGTAACATGGATAGATGCCAATAAAAAGCACATTAGTGTTCAATTGATAAATATTTGTGTTGCGAGCGATGTGCGGCTTTTATCGAATGTTTGTCTTACAGACAGTGCGCTGTGTAGTGCGAGCTTCAGTGGGTATGATCACGTAGCACATGACATGATCGTGTTGCGAAGTTTGATATTTGAGCGAAATACAGTTTCCAATGAAATTAGCTAGCGAACCTCCACGCGATGGACTTCCATATCTAAATGTGATAAAACAATAAAAAATATAATTAAAAGAACATTTTTTCGAAATATTTATGGTATCGCTATTTAAACACGATATCACAAAAAAAAAAACAGATTTACATACTTCAAGTACATACATTGGCTCGTGGCTAATTACAAAGGTATTAATAACAGTGGCCCGGGTCGATCGATCCGGTTAAGCTACGCTTGCTGCGGTTGGTCCGTGGATGGGTAATTATAATGTTGTATGTATTTATAGTATTTTTAAGTTATATTAATGTTGTATTGTATGTGTTTGTATGGGCCTTGATGCCTGAAATAAATGGATAAATAAATAAATAATCATCACTTTACATCCCGGTCCTGGCTGACGTGCGCCGATCTTTGACAATCGTTACGGGTCGTCAGAAGCCCGAAAGTCTGCCAACCAGTCTTCCTAGCCGGCATCGTATTACCCAGTAACTAGGTTGTTGCGGTCAGATAGGCTGTAGCTTGCCATGTAAAATACTGGTATTCAGCTGCATCCGGTCATACTGAGAGCTGACCCCAAAATAGTTGGGAAAAGGCTACGCAGATGATGAAGTGACAAATGATAAATGATAAATGATTTTATTTTGTAAGTAGGTTTGTACAAACACTTTTACACGTCAATCATATTTTAAAACTAGATGAGGCCGGCGTTTCCTATCTGACTAGCCTGAGAAGAAAGGCCGAAACAAACTCAGACGTCACAGTCTCTTTTAAAGTCCAGACATAATCTTGGTCAGATCATAAAAACTATCTAAAAAGACTATTTAACTAAGACTACTAAAAAAGCTATCTAGACGCTAAAAAATATCACCCATTATGTCTATGGAGTTTTGCTAGCTAATGGAATTTGGCCCTGTTGACAAAAAAAGCGTTTATCGTAATGTTTATGGTGATATTATCATGCTAGCAGTGGACTAGAAATAATTTTTGGGTACTTCAATTAATGTCTAGTTTCCGCTCTGCCTCACCATCTATATCCGTTCTTCTTGTATAATCTTGTTACTCTTCAGCAATTACTTTGAGTGCAGCTTCCACTCTAACTAAATTAATATCAGTGTTTACACTGGACCGCAGCCATCTGACCTCAGCAACCCAGTTGCTCAGGAAAACCAATACCTAGTTGAAGATTTAAACAAGCTATAAAACCTCGGAATTCCTAAGATATCGAGTATTTGACTGACACAGATATTTCGATTTCTCCAATACACACAAGGAATCTCAACCTTCCAAGTGGAATTTATTTTACTAGCAATGTGTGTATTTCTCAGTTACTAGTATTTCTGTTAACCCCTACAACTACGCTACATATTTTTGAGCTAGGAATGGAATAGCAATAGCATAGCGGTCACAACCCCTGAACTATTAAGGGGTTGTGACCGTTAACCGTTACAACACAACGCACTTGCTGTGAGGCTTTCGGCTCTTACGTATTGCAATTTATTATTATTAACTAGCAGAGCCCCGCGGTTTCACCCGCATAAGTTTCGATCCCGTGGGAATATCGGGATAAAAAGTATTTTATATGTTAATCCTGGTTATAAACCATCTGTGTGCCAAATTTCATCCAAATCCGTTCAGTAGTTTTTGCGTGAAAGAGTAACAAACATCCATCCATCCAACCATTCATGCAAACTTTCACGTTTATAATATTAGTAGGATTATATGCCTGTGTTGTCCGACTGCAGGGCAAAATACCACCAAGGTCTTTTCACTTTTCCCGGTCTACTTCGATTGTGGGCTAATCCTTTAAGAAGTAGTCCAGCATTTTCTGAACGGTATTATTCAGAAGAATTTCTTCAATTACTGCTAAAAGTTGATGAATTTTTTTTTAAATCAATAAAAGCAAGAGTTTGTTTTTTTAAAAAGAAGAGTGAATGAATACTATCTGTCCACTTCATCATAGTTGTGTATGTATTTATTATTTTGAGTATGATATAATTATTATCATTCTAGTAATATTTATTTTAGAAGTATTTATGTATGTTTATTTGTATGTATATTCTCGTAATATTTGTTGAGCTTTTAAGTGAATTGTTTTTGATTCTATGTATTATGTTTTGTCTCCTTTGCTCTATCACACGCTGTCTACATCTCCGTATCTATTGTCCTATCTCAGGTATGCTGGAAGAGATTTCTTATGAAATAAGCATCACCTCTGTGCCTATTTTTTCTGTTCTGTTTTTCATTGTCTGTTTATATAAATATGTGTGTACATAAATGGTAAAATAAATAAATAAACATATTAAACATTGTTCTCAATACATTGACATTGAGTTATCTTTGTTTTTTAAAGACAAATGTAAATTATTGTGAAACAACTGTGAATTATTACCGAATATGAAATATGTTAGTTTGGAAGTTCGCATTAATACTCGAAGAATTATTTAGATTGAACTATTGTTATTCAAATCACATCTCTCATACTTTGTCGTTATAATCACAAACTTTTATACTTAAAGTATTAATTAGCATGTCTATCACATTGTTTTAGCAAATGGTTTGAATGACAAACAGCTAACAGCCGCGACTCTGGTAACATTCGGTGTCGGTCGCTGAAACTTTATAAAATCATTTTTCATGTTTTCATTTCCTTGTTCTTCAGAGAGGTGCGGGTGCTGAACTTGCTTCCGAACTTTTTAATTACGAGTAAAACAATGGCGGGCGTGATGCCGGGATGTATTGTTTGCCACGTCGTCGCTTCGTGACCGCGGCCCGAGGAATTGATGGATGCAGAAGTTCCACTTTGGACAATAGCACACTCAATTGTTGCCGCCAAAGATATTTGTTAAAAACAATCAGTATGTGCGCATAAGATAGCATTTGGTAACTGAAACACCGTGGTTCATCAACAAAGTTTGTTAAGGAAAATTGTGGAAAAACGTTAAAAAACATATCGAAACTACCTATACCTAATTATAGCCTTCATACAAGTTTCACGCCTCAACAAGAAGCGCTTTAACGATATTGTAATAGTTTTTATTGTTCTTCGCAAACAGCGGAACTTCTGTGGTTCATACTTCAGCTAAGCTAACCTAGCTCGTACAATGTCGGGAATTTTGGATTGTATTCTGTGCTCTAATCTGTAGACTTGTAGGATTTCAGCGCGGGATGCAAAGCCGAGCGAAATATTAGGTTTGACTTTCAGTATCCTACATTTTTTGACATGCGACAATAGAATTAATTAAAAGCATTTATAATAATGAAGATTTTTTCAGTGTAACTATGTAACCTCAAACATTAGTTACGTAGACTTAACCACACTTTAAACTCGATTTATTTTGTACTAAAACCAGCAATTAAGGATGTAAGCTAGGAGGAATACTGACAAATAAATATCGTCTCTCAGATTCGTGCTGCGACCCGTAAATCTAATTAATTGCATAAAGCTGCCTGAGCTGCAAGCGCAGAGGCTGTGTGTCGGGGGTTTGGCTCTCGTTTGCGTACATTTTCGAGCCAGAAACATGATCCTGGATTAATAATGAATGGTTGTGGATTACGTACAGTTTGTTCTACTTATTGACTTAGCCTATTGCATGCTCTTTCAAGAAAGGGATATAAGTAGGTGCTCAATAAACACTACGGCGAGTAAGTGTGTTTATGAGTGCAGAGTCAACCGCTCGCCGGTCACTGCCGGCGCAGACCACTAGGGTTGGTGATGTGAACAAATTGCATTCGAACTTTGCAGAGCCATCCGATAACGACGATAACTTTTTATTCCTACATTATAGAACTGGCTGCCTACGTACAAATTATGAAGCCCCTCAATTATGAGGCCTACGTTTGTTAGGTGTTAATGAGTTACAGATAAAGTTTTATTTGAGGCACTGGCCGTTACCTAGTTAGTGCCTCCCTAATACTGCGAATTATTTCTAAAAATGCGCGAAGGAATGTATCTCGATACATTAATTAATTAACACTAGCTCCAGTACGTAATTAGGTTAACAGGGGAGCGGATTAGCAGCGCGCTGTTATCAGCCGTTATCAGTAGCAAATAGAGCAGCAACTTGTTACTGAGACCACAGCGAGTGCTCTGTTTACTGAAACACAGAACTAACTAATAGTGAGCATAATGCTCGTGTGATAGCAGAAGCTAGTTACCTACTTTCTAGTGATTATTCTTCTTTGTGAATGGTAAAATTATATATAATAATTCTTAAATTTAAATAAAAATTAAAGATTGGCGAAATGTATCTCAAACTCAAACTATTTACTTCAACTAAACCAATTACAGGCACTTTCGAATTGTCAAGGGTCGGTCAGTCAAAAAGATGTAGCTAGTAGCCCATTCCAAAGCGTAGTAGGTACCTATGGAGAAGAACGGGCAAGAAACTCCATGGACACTCTTTTAAATCACAATAATATGGTTACAAAGTATTGGTTACATCATTCATGTTAAAAATTATGCATGTGAGAACGATGCAGAACGATAAAAGCGTCCGTAAAGAAAAGATAAAATAAAAAACAATTCAAATATTTAATTAAATTAAAATAAGCCATGGCAGCAAAGAGTTGACCAGTCCTTACTGATCATACTAATAATCTTCTTCATAATCCGCCATTTTGGTGAACCCAAAGTGTCATGAAATGAAAGACAGTACATTAAAATTGATCTCAGAGACTATACCTACTAAAAGCATCATCATCATCATCTACCAAGTTATTCTGCGTATTCTGCAATATAAATTCTTTTACTCTAAAATCGCGAATGAGTTTTTGATGGACGCTGACATTAATATTGTATTCAAGATTATGTTACGCGAAGAGCCTATGTTACTAATACAGCAAAGCGAGTCGCACAAGACTGCACACACATTAACATTATGTCATCAGAGATACAATAACTTAATTTGTACATTTCCTGAGAACATCGATAATGGCACGCTGGTACTTCAATTAATAATGGAAGACATTAGCCTGTTGTTCTGCCTGCCCCCTGATGAGATTTGTGTCGATACGGAAGCAAACCACATTTCGGATGAGGGAACGTTAATGTGTTGCGTATCTGTGGTGGCAGGCTGTAAGTAGATGGCAGTAGGCTAAGTTGGTGTGCTCGTTAGAATATCGATGTATTCATAGCCAAGCGCAGCCACAAGTGCGGCGTGGATGGACCGCCGTTGAATTATTAGGATTTTTTACATTCTGGCTGGAGAGGTGATACTGGTTACTGGTTAGTGGGGTCGTGAACGACAGGCCTTATACTACGCTTTGATACTGTCAAAGATACGAGAGAAGTTAAATGAGCTTAGAGATAACGGTTGGTACTTATATCAAGGCGATTTGCGAACAGTACCCACTGCAGATCAACCCAATAATTCTGCAGTTCAATCTTATGTAAAAAATAAAAAAAAACCTCTTTCATATTAGGATTTTATTTTTGGGAAAATAGGCTGCGGTGATTTACATGCTATAATATTTTTGACCAAAAACAACACAACAGTCGATAGTAATATAACATGCAAGTCGACCTCTACGACGTGAGTTTATGACAGCTGATCAGTCAGTATGTTTGAACGTCAGGACAAGACCCGCTATTCTCGTAGATAGCTTCCTATTGATTTGACATAAAACGCGGCCGCGGATATGTGCCGTCGTCTCGCGGAATGGGGAACGTTTAAGACCGTTTGAATGAACAAAGTGATGAAAAGTCTTAAAATCAATATGTCAGCATTTTCAGTTTCATTGTTGTGTAATAAACACTTTTTCTATCTTTCAGTGTTTATCCAATTGGCATTCAGTGCTATGAGTCGCAAGCTAGCTTTCAGTATTAAATTATGTTATTTCACAACGTAGGTACGAAGTAATCATCTGTTTTCAATAGTGAAGCTATTTGTCACTGAAGGCCAAACCTTAATAGACCAGGACTAAGTGTCATCAGATTCGTAGCATAACGGGCTTTTAACCTATTGTTAAAATCTTCCAGTGTCTTATAATATACGCCTGAACATCATTCAATGGTCCCACTCAGATCAATTCTCAATGATTCGGAACAATGGACTTGTTGGAACATAGCACACATGAGCCGGTACTAATGTACTGCTATTACGAAAAACTTTAATCAACATAATTGCTCGTTCCCTTAATGATATAGCGCCGGATTATACTAATGTTATGGTTATTTGCTCTTATGTTTTAGAATTTCGCCATTAGCTTAATGTAGGGTAATTAAAATATAATTTAATTGTGTTATCCGACACGACATTTTAATGACAAAAGGAAGCCGTCCTAAGTGGTATTGTATTGGTATACGAGCCAACCGTAGCGACCGCGTAGCGCTACGCCGCTACAAAAGTGTGCCTCTACGAATGGGCATAGGCGTGTGCTACGATCCACGAATCACTTAAAAAGTAATACAATTACTATGAAATGGCACTCGTATGTTGTTAAGCACTTGATTAGTTATACAGCCCACGAAATATAACCGTAACACACATTACTATAGAAAAATTAGCAGCTTTATTATTTTTAACAAAGAGCCTTTTGTTAAAATGAATAAGTATGTAGGCACTTCATAAATAGCATGAACACTTTTAGCATCCTATTAATATAGCTAGGTGAGAGTTTTTTGTTTATTTGATTAATTCACTTTTTGCCAGCTGCTCAGTAACATCAATCATTCGAGTATTATTCCGTTTGTGTGTGATCACAAGCCCAACACTGACTGGTCGGTGTGTAAGACAAGGGGCAACCAGACTAACTTGAACCGATTTTCCTCGAGGCCTTAGGCGATCCATTAAATATCTAATTCTTAAGAGATTTTATTAAAACGTTTCATCAACATATTTTTTTTCTGAAGATCTTGTTAAATTATAACGAACATGACTTTAAATGTTTTAATCTTTAAGATGAAGCGGAAAAATAATTATTTTTCTAAAAAATTACCAAAACCGACATCAAGCCATCAGCTAGACACTCATTAGTTCTTCAGAGCAAATAAAAGTTCTTATATAAAAATATTACATCAGAACATACAAAACGATGTCACAGAGATACTTATTTTGTACCCGTCATTACCAAAATTTTAGATTTTTTTACAATACCGTATTTTTATCGAACATCTCGGTCCCTCTGAAGTGCAACAAACCAAGCACGTCTCCACCGCGCCACGTTCCTGAGGGTCTATTGTGAATGAAAAAAAAAAAACACGTGGCCATGGTTTTAGCACAATTTCAAAATATGAGGGAGGGACGCTCGCTGACAGAAGTGTTTGCTCAGACGAAGAAGTACAGTCGCGGACTCAAGTGGCTCCAATAAAAACTCCGCTAATGTAAACGCTGTTGACACTTGTCGGTTAAAGTGACACTCGCGTTTGTCAACTCTGGCACTTTGGATGATTTTTGTGAACTTTTTGTTTCAGTATTTTCTTTTTAAATTTAGCTGATATTTATTTATTTAAACTTCTCGCACTCAAAAAAGGTACAAAAGCGAACTTAATGCCTTAGGCACTGTCTACCAGTCAACCAAGAGTGGTGAAGAGATTACATGGCAGGTGCATTAGGGCATCATGCAACTTTGAAGATAGTTTTTCTTATTACAATTTATTGTGGTGTTGTACTCTTACTTTGTCATGATGTTAAAAAGAGAGCTTATCTCTTTTTAACATCATGACAAAGTAAGAGTTGATACTGTGGTGTATCTCACTGAAAAATTATACGTGCAGGTAACCTATATACCGAGTATAATTCATATCTTGCATAAGCAGCAGAACTTTTATGTTTCGAACCTTGCACTTTAATTTAACGATAAGAGTAACCTTTGCAGAGTGCTCGCGGTCCACTTTATATGAGCAATAAAATCGTCTGTCAATACGAGCGATGCTTGCAACACAATCATAATGCAACACATGTTATTATGTGTGTCGCTTCTATTAATACGTTGTTTGGTATAGCAGTTGTTGCGGCTCTGGTCACATGTGTCGAATTTATTTATATATAACTAGCTGACCCGGCAAACGTTGCTTTGCCATATAGTAGTGTAGCTAGCTAGAAATAAGCTAGCTACACTACTCCTACCCTACTCCTACCCTACTTCTACCCTACTCCTAACCTACTCTTACCCTACTCTTAACGTACTCCTACACTACTCCTACCCTACTTCTACCCCACTCCTAACCTACTCCTACCCTACTCCTAACCTACTCCTACACTACTCCTACCCTAATCCTATAAGTAAAAAGCTGATTGATTGATAGAACCTAGCGGACCCGGCAGACGTCATCCCACCCAAAAAAGCAGTGCCACGTACCGGGTCCAATTATGTCTTATAAACATTGTATACTGTAAATATTGTAATAATAATAAATTTATACATTTATTTTATAAATTTATAAATGTATACAAACCTTTCCTGAAAATAACAAACACAAAAAAAAAGAATTATCCAATTTGGTGCAGTCGATCGGAAGTTACGGGCGTACATACATTTCGAAAATCCATTTTTATTTATATATATTTATATTGTTTTGTTTTGAAAGATGTCGGTAATGAGTGGATAAATACGCAGTACCTAAAAGAGCTCTGAAACTCGTCTGGATGTACTAGTGACGTACACACATCTTCAAGTACCTAGGTATCCCGGCAAAACTCGCGCAAGTTCAATGAAAGCTGCATAACAGCTTTTTGTGTGTGAAAAAAAACCAGCAATGCACAAATATGCAAGCTGTCACGCCCTTTATGCCTGGAAGCTTTTATTTAGGTAGTAAGTTTCCATTTACATTTTTTATTTGAATTATTTTTTTTTTTTTTTGCTTGAGTACCTAGAGATTTTATTGTATTTGTATGTTGGTGTGGCTAGCTGACATAATTATATTGTCTTGTAATGGTAATTACTCTACATACCTAGAATTGTATACAATGAAGTATTTTCTAACTGAACAGACAGCTGCGCTGCTGGGGAGTTTGTTGCGCCACTTCTTTCCAGCGAAAGCACTAGGAAGTGGCGAAGGGCGGGCGCTTTGGGGGACTGTCTTTTGTAATTTTGACGTTCGAAAGGTGCTGATTCTCAGCCTAATTTGAATAAATGGACTTTTGATTTTGATTTTGTGTATTTTACAGAATCATTTTTAACAAGCATAATGAGGTATATTGAGAAGCGACGACACAGAAGAACATAGTAGTGAATAGTGACGTTAGTCCTGTCAGACCTGTCTAGTTAGATCGGAGGTTTCAAGATCGCTTTAAAAGAGACAATTACGTATTGCAGTCATCGAAAATACAATAAATTACGTTACGGCACTTTTGTGCTGATTAAAATTGTTAAATGACGTAGTTGACCACTATAGGTAGTCATAAACTGTATATTACATAGTTTCACGACAGACATACAGACAGATTAGTCTTCTGGTAAAATCAATAGATTTAGGGCTGATTTTTCCATCGCCACATAACTTTTATTCGAGGAATAAAATTGACGTTTGACTGTATTTTTATAAAATAACTGTCAAAATTTTAAAATTATTCTTCGAATAAAGTTATCAGATGATTGAAAAATCAGCCCTTATTGTCAAATCAAATCAAAATCAAAAGTCATTTATTCAAATTAGGCTGAGAATCAGCACTTTTCGAAAGTAAAAAAAAAAGAATTGTAATTTCCTGATACCCTTTATTGTTCCAAAACCTCAACGTCAACCTGTCACTCCTGTCAGTCAAGACACACATCACTGCAAAGTGCGTTATCACTGACTGACAATATAAGGTGTGATGTACATAGAATCTAATGTGTTGTCTTTACCAGTTATATGTAGGCAGGCAGCGACCACAAAATGCTCTAATTTGAAACGTCAAGTCTGTTTGTCAGTTAAGTCTATCTGTCTTGTACCACTGTTTAGTCTAGCCCTGGAAAATGGAGCAGTGATTGTGTTGTAGAGACATGTAACACAGGAGGCGTCTGATTCTAAAAATATTGCACACTATTGTATTTAGCTTTTATCAATCATAAACTTTTGAAATCCCTAGATCTATGTAGATCCTTTGAAAATATCCTGAAGGCATAAACGCTTTTAAAGGGTTAAAAGGCAAGTATAAGCTAGGAAAACTGCGTACATATTTTGGCAAAGGTAAGCTTGTATTTATTTTTTTCTTTGACGGCTCCCCTTTGGCCACTTAAGCCCTTTGTACACCACCACGGTTTCTTTACGGTTCGGCGTATAAACCGCGCCGTAGAAAAAACGTGTCCGCCAACAAGCTTCCATAGTGATCGATACAACATTGACCACCGTGTCTACAACGGCGATGAAACCGTAGTTTTTGACAACAAGAAAAACGTGTGTGTACAAAAGGCCTTACTCACCTGATGGTAAGCAATGATACACGCTTGCCTACAAGCAACCTCCGTAGTGAATGTGTATGACGTTATGAGTATATTAATTGGAAGTTTTCATAGAAAGCGTCTATTTTAGACTCGACTTTAATAACTAATTAATCGTTCGCGATGATAATACCCGGCGGGCGCTTGAAGCTGAAGAATTGTAAAACAGATATCTTTGAAGTATGCTCTCCAAGGAATCCATTATTATAAGGGAAATATTAACGAAAATATTTCATCGGAATTCCCTTAAGTAATTTTGCAGACTCTAACGAATTAATTTCAGGCACTCCTTGATTTAGATTTATTTTATTTTCTAGAATAAAATGTAGATACAAAGGTGTCTCGGACAATTTTGTTTATAATCTGTCGTAATATATTTTACAAACTTTTATTAAACTTGCCACGTCAGTTAGTATGAATAGGTCAAATCTTGCAAACCGAATTAAAACTACTTCCTTTTATCCTACAGAGTTGTTTTTTTTTTTCAATTGTTTATCGATAAGTATCTACTTCGTTATGTAATATTGATGTCCTTCGTCGAGCTCGTTTGCTTGTGAAGATGTGTTTGTCTGTGCGGTCTCTGTTCTTCATTGAGGCTTATTGAATCAAATCGAGCGAATGATTGACTATACAAAGTCTGTGAAAGTTAAATTAAGAAAGAGATTGAATTAATTCGATTTGCACAAAAGATTTAGAGTTTGTGTTTTAGTTATTGAGTTCAATTTAAATAAGATTTAATACAGTTATTTTCTTTTGTCCATAAACTTTGTGTAGCTCCACAGTAAAATACAACCTCAATTGAATATTAACACCAATTTATGTGTTTCCAACTAACTATTCAATTTAAATCAAATCAATCAATCAATTTTAATCTTGGCACACATATGTTTTCAGCCGTTTTCAAATAGGTAGCTGTTTAAATAGAATCAGAATAATTCCCAAATCACCTAAATTGACTTTAAAGTACTTACTAATTCCATACCTAGGTCACCTGAATCCACTGTTACTTAGTCGTCATGGCAACCGTGCAGTGACCCACGAGAAATGGTGCCACACGGCGACCAACTTTTAATTGGCTTAATACTACACACGCCACCAGCCTCCAGCAACCAGCCCTATATCACGACACGTTTCAATTTGCTCGGTTTTCATACCCTACCAATAGTTAGAAAGATTGCTTTGCTGGACATTCACACAGAAGTCATCTTTTTTATCAAGAACATAAGGTTCAATGTGGCAATGGCAACATGGCGACAACATCATTGCTACAAACTATTGAGGCGAGATTTTTGCCACACGTTATTCTGACGACATCCATTTGTTGTATTATAGTTTTGCTCCTGAGATAAAAAAAATCTGCGTAATATTTGTGTCTCACATAGTTGGCAATAACTATATGAAAAAGCCAATATCACATAATATTAACAATAACCAGATTGCTTTCTCGTGTTGACTCAAACACGATTATACAAAACTAAGACCTAAGTTAAAGATGAGATAAATATATTAACTCTACGATATCTTATTACCCAAACAAACAGCGAGCTATCTCAATACCCCGCGAGTCTTTGGGGAGAGGAGGGACCCAAAGAAATTTTAATTAAACATGAATGAGCCTCTTTAGCCGCGGAAGTTTTAAGCTCGCGATTCCATTTTTATAAACTGAAGACTGGCCACCGAGCGCCTAATGTAAGTGCCAAATCAACTGGAAGAAAGTATAAATAAATTGGATTTAAATAACGTATTGAGGCAGAGGCAATATATTAACACGTTCGTATAGTTTGATTTATAAATATTTAGGTGGCTTGTGGGATTGACTGAAGTTTACCCAAACAAAGCATCTCGTCATCAAATTCCTCATAATTGGTTACTATGGTAACCATTATAGTCAGGGCAAAGACTTACCCGACTCGATACAGAGCACCATCCGTTCAAATTGGGATTTAAAGGAACACAAATCAAAGATTCAATCCATCCAATATGTTCGTTCATTCAAAGTAATTCACAGATGGTAATCCTCCAATGCTTCAGTTCATCCTCAGCTTCCTGCTCCTTGACGTCACGTGCCGAGGCATAGGAACATCGAACGGGTAACAATGTGAAGTAACTTTCTTCAAAGCGTCTATTTTCGGAGTTTAATATATTCATCTATATTTATCAGTACAGTTTAGCGATGGCGTGTTTGCGGCTTTGTTGGATTTCAAACAACTATCGGTTCTGAGAACAAACGCAGTGGAAGTTCGTTTACTGAGAAAAAACTTCATTAGGTATAGCTGAAGTTATATAACTCATGTAGGTCGATGTACTTCGCGAGCTGTCGGCGGAGGTTCGGTACGGGGGTTTGTAATTAGGGCGCTACACATTTAATAGTTATGATCACTGCCTGTGTTCTATATGTCTGCAAATAAAAGATCAGTATGTTATTTAAAGATGCTACTAGTTACATAGTACCCTACTGTTATCTTCTACATCGACTAATTCGTTAAACTTGTCTCAAGCACACAGTTGCTCCAACACTTGAAAAAATTACGAGATTCTGCAAATCTTTTTAGCGTTTGCAAACTCAACGTATCTTTTGAAAACTTCCTGTCAACAGACATCTCGTCTCGATCCTAATATTTGTCCTAGAATAAAATATGAGAATACCCGAGCGACACAATGTATAGCTATGTACCTGTGACGTGTGTAGGCGTTATCTAAAACGTGACACTTTCCAGTGAGCACCCTCTGTCATACTTGTCTACTCTGTGTCATTATTTACGTAGGATATACTAACTATTTACAGCACCCGAGCGAACATATGACATATTGGGCATTGGAAAGAAAATTCATGACTATTTTATTCACTTACGTGACTAAAAGAGTGATGAATATAAATTTTGATGGATGGAGAGGGAGAAGAAGGGCAAAGAATAGATAGATGAATTGTGTGAGGAATGATATGAAAGAGAAGGGAGTGAATGATAGCGTGACGGTTGACAGGGAGAATGGAAAGAGAAAACGAGTTGCGCCGACCACAAGTAACATGGACGAGACATAATGCCTGCGCTGACAGAGAACGACCCCAAGTAACATGGACGAGGCATGCCTGCAGTGATAGAGAACGACCCTAGGTAACATGGACGAGGCATGCCTGCAGTGATAGAGAACGACCCTAGGTAACATGGACGAGGCATGCCTGCAGTGATAGAGAACGACCCTAGGTAACATGGACGAGGCATGCCTGCAGTGATAGAGAACGACCCTAGGTAACATGGACGAGGCATGCCTGCAGTGATAGAGAACGACCCTAGGTAACATGGAGGAGGCATGCCTGCAGTGATAGAGAACGACCCTAGGTAACATGGACGAGGCATGCCTGCAGTGATAGAGAACGACCCTAGGTAACATGGACGAGGCATGCCTGCAGTGATAGAGAACGACCCTAGGTAACATGGACGAGGCATGCCTGCAGTGATAGAGAACGACCCTAGGTAACATGGAGGAGGCATGCCTGCGCTGACAGAGAACGACCCTAGGTAACATGGAGGAGGCATGCCTGCGCTGACAGAGAACGACCCTAAGAAACATGGACGAGTGATGAGTGATGTGCTGATGTCAAGCAGTTCGTGGAAGACTAATGGACTGACTGCCTCTAAACGATTAGGAGTATTGACATTTTCAAAGGTTTATTTATTTATTTGGCTTTTAAGGCTTAACGTCATTTAGCTCACCAACTAATGACGAAAGAGTTGAGTTATTTTATTGTTTTGTATCGTTTCGTATGCCGGCAGTATTTTGTTGAGGATCAGCAAGAAATATAACTTATTACCTAACTAACTAAACCAGACAATCACGATAAGTACTTGTATCTACAGACCATAAGTTGACATACAGCCAATCTGGACATAAACTAACATTATTCTATTATGTTCTATGTCGGTGCTCATTTAGGGTATTCAACTATTTATATGATGCCATATTTCAGTTAGGTATACCATATGTTATTTTACGACAGATAGTCTCCGTTCCGACCCACATATTTATAATGTCACTACAAAATATATTTATTGTAGGAACACAACTATAAAATTGTTTGCTGTCCGAATGAATGCTGACTATTTGATGCACGTTTTTTATAAATCCAATTTTTTGTCAAAGAAGTTTTTTATTTATTTTTGCACTAAAATAAATTAAATGTTAGGGGTTAAAGTATGAAATTGCAGATTTGTACTGAAAAATTGAAATTAGTTTTTTTTTTCAAATTCAACATATTTATTTAATCAAAATAATTACTATTATTATCTATACATTGTTGCCATCTCATAGGAAGGTCATTTATGCCTTTGCGATAGAACTCTCGTGATCTAGATTCGACAAACTGTGTGAAAGCATTTTGTACTGCCTCCTGAGAAGAAAACCTTTTGTCACGTAGAAAATTTTCCAAATCACGAAAAAAATGGTAGTCCGTTGGAGCAAGGTCTGGCGAATACGGAGGGTGACGAATGGTTGCAAACTGCAGTTCCTGTAGAGTTAAAACGGTTTCCCGTGCAGTATGAGGTCTCGCGTTATCGTGGAGCAATAATGCTGAAGATCGATTCATGAGTCGGGGCTGTTTCACTTCAGTAGACATCTGCCGTTATTGCTTGACCAGATCGGAGAAAGCTATAGTGAATAACACCATGCTGAGACCACCAAACAGTTACCATTACCTTTTTATTGGTAAACTTTGCTTTAGGACACTGTTGCGGCGTTTGACCTGGGGTCAGCCATTATATTTTTCGCTTACGGTTATCGTAAAGAATCCACTTTTCATCACATGTCACAATTCGATCCAATATTCTATTCCATTTCTGTATCGATTCAACAAGGCATCACAAGTTTCAACACGCGTTTCTTTCTGCAGATCAGTCATTTCATGAGGCACCCATTTCTCATATTTTTTTATTTTATTGATTTGACGCAAATGAGTCAATATTGTTGGTAAGGTAACGTTAAACCATGCCGCTAATTCCTGGGTAGTTTGGCTCGGATCGACTTCCACCATCTTTTTCAATTCATTGTTATTCACCTGTGTGGGCGGTCTTCCACGTGGTTCGTTCTTCAAATCAAAGTTTCCATCACGAAAGCGTTTAAACCAAAATCGCACGGTGCGTTCATTAGCAGTCCCCTCTCCAAACGCAACATTGATATTGCGAGCTGTTTCTGCAGCGTTAGTTCCGCGTCGGAACTCGTATTAAAAAATAACTCGAATTTTCGAAGTATACATCTGTTTTGTCTAAGCTGTCTAAAACAACTGAAAGTCGATAATCGAATGTTGCACATTTTTTTTTAAAAGAAGAACTTCATATTTACAGACGCCAGCACATCAAGCTACTACAATCTGTCAAATTTCTTTAGTAAATTTTCAACTTTATCACTGAAGCATTAAGTTTCAAGATTGATTGGAAAATTTTGACAGTTTCGGGTAACTTGACCTGCTGGCGTCTGTACTATGTGAAAAAAATTTCACTCAAAAATCTCAAACCATGAAGGTTCTATTTCAATATAACGGCAATTTCATACTTTAACCCCTATTACAATTGCCATTTTCAGAAAAATAAACTGTTAGTAAAAAATAAAAACTATCTGTGTTCGTTTTTTTAATCATAATGAAATAACAAAAAGCGTGGCTTGAATGATATTTATTTATTTGCAAAATGTACATACAGTTACAGTCTATAACTAGGCTAAAACTTCAGAGTACATGACCCTTTCAGGGCGCAGCAAATATTATTCGTCAGGCAATAAACAAATCAAATAAAAATCTTCTTCTCATAGAGTCGTGTACCGCGGGCTGTACGCTATACGGCCTAGTACTCACGACGTGGGACTCGAGACGCAGAATGAAAGCGAACCTCGGGGGATGTTAGTGTACACAACGCCGAAACGTGCCACAAATACTACGTCGTCAAGGTCACGCGTAGTCGGCACGTTGCGCGTAGGAAGAACCGACACGCAATAGAGAGCGCACCATAACTATCTCCGAAGTTACTTTTATAAAACTTACTTCTCTGTACCATAGGGTTCTGATTACTAGATCATTTCTGATTGGTTTAATTGATCCCTTTAGTACCTAGACTCATAACTTTAAAGCTAGATTGACTGTGGAGTGTAGACTGTACCTACCTTATAACTATTTTGTGACACATCCTCTTCTTTATATGAAACAATAGACCTCGAATACATTCGTGTTTACTCGGACGTGTTCGCCCAGCCCCCTCCACTGACATTTCAGTCCGTGTTCATTCCACAATAATTTTCAGTATTTTTTTCTCAAAATGTCGAGGTTTTGACGTACTAAGCCAGATTTAAATGTCAGTGCACCCTCCATTCATGATTATGTCTTATAGGGCAAAAGTCAAAAGTGATCACAGAAAGGTTTAAGGATGTTTTCGTGCAGTGAGACACATCCTTTTGGACGTTCGTGTTGCGGAGAAGGGAGGAAGGGACACACCTTATAAACCTAACGTTTCGTGTTTCCTTAACGTGAACCAAATGTGTTTTGGTATAGGTAAACTCACATGTCATCCACGACCCCATAATACGAGACGTTGGCACATAATCATCAATACTACTATGTACTTGTAAATCCCGGGACTGCTCTCGAATTCATCTTACAGATTTAGCCTACGTACTTATTTACCTAACAAGTATATAAGGAATTTGTAACAAATAAATACTTTTTTTTTTTGAGGATGGGAAATCATCAAAAGACTCCTCCCGCTCTGGGTGGAGCAGGAGGGAGTGTCAGACTCTTACTGACTAAAACCCACCCGTGTTCCTATGTTCCAGGGCAGCGGTAACCCTTTCGGACGATCCCGCTACCCAACAAATAAATACTTAGGCGGTCTAAGTATTTATTTTCTATAGTTTCTAGACGGCCTTGTTGTCAGCGACCACGTTCAGACAATGCTGTTTTTCTTCAAGTTTCGAAGTTAGATTCTTGTAGAGTAGTAGGATAGTATCTTAAAAAATGCAGAAGTTTAACTTTAGTAAAGTTTTCGTGTTGTGTTCGTGCGGGCGGGGGAGAATATCAACCGAAATACTTCCATTCATAAAGTTTATATTTTTAAAACAAACATCCATTCAAACTCTCGGAATGTACTTACGATCTAAATTAATGATACTTAAAGTAAAGTTTTAAGATTTGCGATCATTACGGAGGAGATCGTTAAAAATAATAACATATAAAAACTTTATTCACCGCACTTAACGAAATTTTATGATCCATTAACTTTCCCCTCAACAATGTATTGTAATCTAACATTCCTAAATAATGATACGAAACACCTTTGAACTTTCGAAATATTTGAAGAGGCAATAACACGTAGTTTTAAATTGTTGAACATCTGACTT
Source organism: Apamea anceps (assembly GCA_951799955.1). NCBI lineage: Eukaryota > Metazoa > Arthropoda > Insecta > Lepidoptera > Noctuidae > Apamea > Apamea anceps. Next base: position 21,090,316 of record OX637511.1, on the reverse strand, counting down.
GAAGTTTCGAAAAAAGCTGTCAAAAGTAAGCGATATCGATGAAAGTTTGTCATTGTACCCAAATTATACCCTTAAAATGAAAGATATTGCAGTTGCCGTTTTATCTATCTAAAAGCACTTTTTATTATTCAGGGCTGATTTTTCCATCGCCAGATAACTTTTATTTAAGGAATAAAATTGACGTTTGACAGTTTTTTATGAAACAACTGTCAAAATTTCAAAATTATTCCTCGAATAAAGTTATCACATCATTGAAAAATGAGCCCTCAGAATGCTATTTAATTAAAAACAAAACACAACTCAGACTTCTACTAACACCGCAGCCTCCAGTCGACGCGAGGAGCTGGCCGCCATTTGAATGTCTTCTTCTGTTTTACGAGGAGAAGACGAAACAATGCACGCACAATAAACTCGCGCGTATGCGGACATAACGTTTGATGACTGCCTACACTCAGTAAGTGAATCATAAAGTAAAGTACAGCAGGGAAATTAGAAGGTTTATACTTTATAGCACGATCATGTTGTTTAAAAATACTCTATCGCTCATTTTGAGCTCCACATGAGGCCAAACACTGTGATGTTGGAGCGCGTTCAGAACAACTGTACGAGCAACTTGTGCAGGAAGCTTTTTGGGGTATATCCGTTTTACCTGCTCATGTACTCCACTCTTTTTGTACTGGGTATTGTCAGGTACAATGAATTATTGAGAGTGCAACGGGAGCTTACACTTGACGCGTATGTAGTTAAATTACTATGTGCCATCGAGCATAATTGAGGAGTGCTGCAGCGCTATGTGTGGAGCCGCTGCTGGCCGTGCCGACTGCCAGGAGCAACGTACTCGCCTCAACACCTGTGACTCGGGCCAACTTCATGACAAAATTGATGTGTTCACGTGTCATTTTTGTGTGAATTCACAAGGACGCTGTTATTTATTTTATGTTATAGTACCTATAGGTCATATATTTTGTGTTGAGTATTATGTATATATAAGGCACCTATTCTTTAATATTTAAATAAGTTAAGATTTGTTAAATGACTGCACTGTCGCATTGGGTACATACACCTGCAATGATAGTTGTAAGGGAGATTTTAATAAATAAATACCCAAATAAGATGGTTTGTAAAATGTAATAAATTGCAGCTTCTCCGGGTAGGCAGGGCAATCATTTTGAATGTTATTTCCTTATGGGTTAAGGATATGGAGTCAAATGGGTTCAAAGTTTACTTATCAGATTGTCAGTGAATTGCCCACATGTAGCAACGCGAGCTTAACTGGAGATGTTCACAGCTTTTGGGAAATAGATTCATAACACTACCACTGACATGTGGACTTGTGTCTACATAATATTAATAAAGTGTTCCACCGAACCGCATTTATAAACATTTTGTTTGAGTCCGGTTAGAGGAACAGCTCAGGTGCAGTTTGCTCAAGTGCCGTTGAAATTGCTCTGAGTTGTTGAAATTGCTCTGAGTGGAATACCTCCAATTTCACCTGAAAATGTTTGAGTCAATCTGAACTGAAGTTAAATTAAGCTGAATTCAGAATGTTTCCCGCATAACAGCCAGCGTCACATCGGAGTTTATCCGCGTATAGTTTCAAACAACCCTCATTGTGCAATTAAACGACAGACGGCAACCATAAACGATCGTCTATTAATGGAACATAATTATAAAAAATTCCATAGGAAATGTCGAAGTTAGGCGGTCGTTAGGCAGTGAGTGCGGGCGACGCCGCGCGGCGACACACTTGTGACCCACACCAAACCACTGTTGGCTCTCTGCCATAGAAACACTAAATCCGCATTATTTAGTTAGGATTTATTTTCAATTATTATCGTAAAATTAATGGTCTATGCGCTACAGAGGGTTCAGAAGCCTATTGTCTCGACATCAAAGTCCCACTCGCACGGTAAATCATTGTAAATATTGGGTGTTCGCTTTATTCCTGGCTCCGCTTGAGGTGCTACGTAAATGTGATAACGTGTCAAAGGATTTCTCACAGGCCGTGACATAGTATCTACTGACTAACACACATAAATTACAGTATAAAAGTTTTGCGTTTAGCGTCATTGAATATGTTTTAAGCGGTGTTACTCTCTATTGTAGAGCCGAATCATCATCGGTTGATTACTGTTAGCTCAAGTAAAATGTGCGTAGATCAAAATCTTTTACGACTGTAACTTAATTTCAGAGATGTCACGAGGTACCAATTGCACACTACAAGTTAGTTCGCTAACAGCTTCGAATAGCGATAATTGGCGACACTGGTCGGTATCGAAGATGTTTGCCGCAGTCGACAACAGCCATCTGTGCGGAACGGCCGAACTCGTGGGAAGTCTGCAACGCGCTTTATTTAAGGCTAACCAAACTAAACTATAGATATTGAATTTCCAAGGTTTTGGATAACTTGAAATTAAGGGGAATCAAATTGTCATTGTTTACAAAAAAATATTTCTTCACTTTTTTGGATAAAATCATTGAGAAAAGTGTTCTGTCCATTTATAGCTAAAAGGAAGTTGTCCTAGGGGATAAAATAATGAAGTCGGCGGCAGAATCACCGATCATTTAGACGACAATCGCTGCTGGGAGCGGTGACGTGGATATATTGTATCACGTCACACGTTAGCGTGATTGGCGCAGCACTAGCTAGCAGTGACGAGCTTGAACGTCTTGGCGACAGAGACGATCGGGAATTTTTAAAAGTTAGAAATTCAACCACAAATATCTTTGTCCTACATCATTATGACATCATTATGACTACCACTGAATGATAATCCTCTAATAATTAATAGCGTGAGATCCCCAGCCCAACTTATTTTAATTTTCTTCGTAAATTTTACGTTTCAATTATTTAGCAGCTCCACTTAGCTTTATATCGCGGCGGGGAATTCTGATGATTATACTAAAACACACACTTTATGATGCACTTATGTAGATAAAATACACTGGATCAAAACACGGCTCGTGTCAATAAACCTTTAATTGAGTTATAAACGCACAAGGTGACGCCCCGGCCCAAAACAACGTAAAAATGTTAATTTCGCTTTTACAGCCTCGCGAATAAATATGAAAGTGATTCGGAGCCTTTATGTCGTATTCAATACGAAAGAACTTTTATGTCGGAGGTAGATACGACGCCCGGGTTCTGGGAATTGCTACTATATTGTTGTGAATGCAAATTACGTATTGTATGAATTGGGACACTTTATTGAAAAACGGTTTTATTAATAGGCTCATAGGCTGATTAATTCGTATTTTTTACAAATGTTGTTGTTTTTTCGAGAATTTCATTTCAAACCATAAACGTAAAACAATAGACAACTATCGGGGTTTCTTAGAATTCAGTTTAGTTTTAGGAGTATCAATGATGCGTCTGAACAAAGCATTATAAAGAGCCCGGTTTTAACCTGGACCGTCGGCTGTTGAATCGCTTTAAAACAAGGCATCGTCTACGTCCGGTCGCATATAATATGGGCAACGACACGTTAGAGGTAACACTTGAACTACTAAAACCGCCGTTAACGCTACGACATAAAGGCGCTGTTAATGTCTCTGGTCCGTCCAATCTTAGAATATGGTTCAGTGGTATGGAATCCGCATTACGAGGTTTACACCAAGCAATTAAAGAGTATGCAAAAGAGATTCCTTTTTACCATCTATGCTACGGAGATCACTTAGCTAAACAACTAACTAGCTACACTGAAATGTTGAGACACTTTAGTATGGAAACACTAGCTAGTCGTAGGGCAAAACTGGACTTCTTTATCCTTCACAAGATATTGAGTAGATCGATAGACTGCAGTGAATTTTTGGGCTCACTAGGGATTAAAATTCCAACTTGGATTCCCAGATCTAATACTTTTAATCTATTTTACACCCCCGGGCCCAAAACAAATCTGGGTCATTACGCCGCTGTACCAAGACTTTATAGGCAATACAACATGATGGCTAAAACTACAGATTTAGATATCAGCCAATCTCTCGTTAAACATAAGAAATGTCTTTAAAATTTATTGACGACTAGCTTCTGCCCGCGGCTTCGCCCGCGTGGATGTCGGAAATTATCCCACGGGAACGTGCTAACAGGATAAAATGTATGTGCTTCCCCAGGATGCCATCTATCTCGCGGGCCCTTTATGGCTAATTACAATAGAAAACCAATTGTGTCTCATTAGTGGTGATTAAGAGGGTACCTATATGATATCCTTACCTAAGTACCTACATAATTAAAAAAAAAAAACTCAATAACAGAAAATAAAATACCTACCTACCTAAATAAACCTATTTCTGATGATAACTAAACTCAATAAATAAGCAAAATCCCTAAAAACTAATATCTATACGAATGACTAATCTTACCTAACAGTATTATAAAATAACCTACGGTCACTACGTACACTATCAAATATACTACCTATACTTTAAAATTAAAATCTATACCTACGACTTATAAAAATAAACCTAAATAACTCTAAAAACTAATAGAAATAAAAAAGGTCGCACTGAAAAACACGGTTTAGAATTGCAAGTAGCAGTTAAAATAAGAACGAACGCTCGCCACTCAACACGTCCGTTCAAATCAAAGTTCAAAAAATATCCTTATATACGGTAGCGATCCGTGGCGGCCGCGCGCCACGCGTGTGCTGCGAACGGTGCAAGCCAAATTCAACCTTCAGCACTACATTTAGAGCATAACTTTAGTGAACTCTACTGCGGGTAACGTAACCTACGACAAACTTATTATTTGCGGTTGGTACAGTAATCGGGTCTAGGGATCGAACCGCAAAATTAAGTTTGTTTTTTATTGTATGTACTTTTCCGGGATAAAAAGTACCCAGTGTGGTGCCCAGGATATTAAAGAATAATTATACCAAGTTTCATCGTAATCGAACCGGTAGTTTTTGCGTGATGCCTGAACAAACAGACAGACAGACAGACAGACAGACAGACAGACAGACAGACAGACAGACAGACAGACAGACAAACAGACAAAAATTTTTTTAATCACATTTTTGGGTTCGGTATCGGTCTAGTAACACCCCCTGCCATTTATTTTTTTGATATTTTCAATGTACAGAATTTTCACTTCTACAGATTTATTATAAGTATAGAAGATGTTTTTTTTTTAATTTTAGGTATTTTATTATTCTTTGTTCTAATATTTTACAGAATTTGTTGTGTTTTTATGTTCCATCGTCAACATTTTTCTTTTATTTTATTATGTATTAGGTATTTAATTTGTTAGCTTAGTTGTTTACTTTATTGTGCATGCTGTGGTCTCCTGTAATTGAAGGAGTACACCTACTAAATACTTTGTTGTCCATTAATTATTTGTAATGTTTAGTGTATATCTTTTGTTGGAGATCCTAAAATAAATAAATAAAATGTCAAATAGTTGGAAGTGTGGTTAACTTTACCTGCCTAAGGGTGAATTTCACGAAACATTTATACCTAGAATAAGTCTTATCCTGAGAATATTTTTTAAAATTTTTGACAGATTTTCCATAATGTAACTGTCACATGTAAATTTTTTTTTTAATATTTGTGACTTTGGTCAAATCAACCCTTGAGGTATGTCACTAGTCGTTTAATTTTCGAACATCCCAAAACCACCACATCCTTGGCACTCTTTTTAAAAGGCGCATTTAATATTTCTTTGACACTTAAATGAGGCAATATTTATTTCAATCCATGCCTCAAGCCGTGAACCCTCACATTTCTTCAAGCGTTTGAGGAAAGGTTATGGGCTCATTACTTTGAAATAGGTCAATACTGTATTGTTAGGTGGAGTGTTCAGCAAGCTGTTACTATTTACGATCTATGTGCTAATAATATATAACACACAGTTATGTCTTCGTAACACACACAAGCTGTACGATAGCTGCTCTGTTCCTGCTATCGCAGAACCATGTAACTTCATTAAGAGAATATTATCCGACATATTATGATAGACATATACGAAGAAATAGTTCGATGTTTCATGTCAGCACGCGAGCATCCGTTGACGTATCGCTTAATGTCTGTTCTAAAAGTATCTGATGAAAATGTAAACAAATGGACCAGAACACGTACCTGTGGATGTCAATGTGTAGTGCCACTAACAAATTGAGTGCTTTGATTTGATTATTTGAATACTTAAACCCAAAATTCTAATTTTAATTCATCTTCAAAATGTTTTTAATTCTCAATGTTCGTTGATGATTTTTCAATTACAATAATGACTATTGTTGTTCTATAACAGTTGTTGGAAAAAGTGGTGAGATGTAAAGTGGTAAGCTTCTAAATTCACATGAATGTGTTACTAATTCCCTTTAATGAGTAATAGCGTAAGGGTTTGTTTACACCTTTCATCAGGTGCTTTTGGATGAGACCACACGTAAAACATTTATTTTTACGAACATCGCACATACCTACGTACAATGTACACAAAAAAAGTAAGTATCTATCTACATACATAGCCAACACGTCGGTACGTACCTAGTTGATGTACTTTTTATGGCACTTTTGGCTACATATTCCAAATGTGAGTAATAACTCGGCTAGGCGAAAAATACTTACGGTAGGTAGGTACATGTGTAACAAGTAAAGTTATTGTCTTTTAGTACTAAAACACTGACTATGATTACTTTCATTTTATTATTTACGAATGTCAAATTTTACGATGTCAGTTATAATGTTCTGCTGAAAGTAATCCTTTTCAAGTAAAACTAATATACGCATATTACATAATTATATATTTTGTAATGACTGAACTGGCACGATCTGTCACCTGGCATGTGTTATGTACCTATTAAAACTGTAACACCTCGCAGGTCACGTCTCCTCAGGACGTGTCCTACAGCTCGTTGGCGTGCTCGTCCAAACACAAAGCTAACAAGTCTCATGTGCCTGTACCTGCACTGTCTCCGACACCCTTCAAACTGTAATACAACTATGTTGCTTAGCCGCAAAAATAAGTAAGCCTTTGGTAGGACTTTCCTCGGACAAATTCTTTTAGTTGTTGTTCTTTTGTTGTTGTTGTTGTGCTTAAAGTATTAAATAAAATAATTTTAGTAAACCTATTCAGCAATAGATTAGAAATATCCTTCAAAACTCTAGAATTGCGATTGAAACTGTGTTACGCAATTAGGGTGCTTGTCAGTGACGTAAGCGACACAAACGACACAAACGCTTGTGATGTGCTGCGGACAATGTGCTGCTATAGTTTACTGGACATTGTCTGCTATACTTGTACCAACAGTCTGTTGTTAATGGTCAAAACAAGTCCAGCTATCGGGCAATCAGTTCTGCTCCCTAATTCCAATTACCTACATAACCCGACCGAAAGACGATCGATGATAAACGAGTGTAGTTTCACCAAAACAAGCTCGTATTGGCCAACAAATTTACCTCCCACTTCTAAACATAGCAGAATTAATTACATCCAATTTGCTACCGGGAGAGAATCCGGTTGAGATCATTAAAAGTTTGGCTATAGTTGCGATACTCCAACTATTGTCTGTCAGAATGTTGCCTTGGCTTGCTTAGGAGAAACCTTTGTTATGGAATAAGTTATAGTAAACTCATTTATTTCAAGTGTCTGTTGTGAGTGAGGACAACACTTGTTGTTTTAATTAAACGGTTAGCACACAGAGCGTTTGAAAATAGATGGCAATGCCTGTAGACTATCCTTGCTTACTTTATAATCAAAATAATCATTACAACATTTGGGAATAAGTAAGAAGGAACTGAGAGGGTACTAAATTAGCGTGGCCCTTTTCTAAATCGAATTTGAAAATGAAATTAAGTAAATAACCCATCGAGGCGGTAAAATGGATCGGCTCAGACAATTCATTACTTTGAAAGCCTGTTCGAGACGAACTCCTGACAGCAAAGTCTGTTTATCTCGATGCTTTCGTTTGGATATAATTACATTAATCACTTTCCGCCTTCAGCCTTGCACAGTGTCGTTTTACCTTACCACACTAATTTTGCGTTCCATGGCACAGAATACTTATAATTACTACTACTACTGATACGTATAATTTACGTATAATTTATTACGGATATATTATACTAGATGCCATTACGGAAACTGTATTTCTGGGAATTACTTGACATTCAAAACTACAATGGGGCCATTGTAATTTTGAATGTTAAGTAATTCCCAGAAATTTTGAATGTTAAGTAATTCCCTGCCTTATTTTTCTTACTGCATATGCAGAATTCAGCTGCATATGCAGTAAGAAAAATAAGGCAGTTGATATAAGGCAGAGTTACAGCCACCGCTAGGTTTACTAACCTAGCTGTGGCTATATCTCTGTCTTATATAAACTATACAAAGTAAATTGCTTATTTCCACAGTGTTATTTCTTATGGTGTTCTGCTGTGGGGATCGGCAGCTGACGTAGATTCAGTTTACATTTACAAAAGAGGGCAATCCGCGCAATCTATAAAATGGGTCCTCGCTAGTCTCTTAGAAACAAATTCAAAGAAATTGATATACAAACTCTGCCTTCTCTTTACATTTTTGAAAGTATTTTGATTTTAGAAAGTACTATGTTCGCAAAAAATTAGGACTTTTCAAAATAAGAAGCGATTTCCATAATATAAATACACGTACCAAAATTTAGATTAACTAAAACTAGCAAGTCATTTCTTATAAACAGCATACGCTTTTATAACAAGTTGCCAATGTTACAGAACTTAGCGATGGAAAGTTCAAAACCCTCATCAAACGTGTCCTTATCAAAAAAGAAGGAAGGGAGGAAGACAAGGTAGTTTGGCAATTATTTCTTCCGCACATGTGGCTTCCCTGGCACCTCATTAACGGCATAATTACGTAAATTCGTCTATTAACTGCTCTCAAATTACGATGTTTATTTATTTTTTACATACTTCTTTGACACTTCTTCTTCTTCTTTCTTTGATACTTCTTTTCTTCTTTGATCTTTTATTATTTGACATTAAATACCATAGAAATGTAAAAAGCAGGAGAAGTGGCAAGGAGGCGTGTCTGTGTCGTCGCGGCATGCCCAAAATGACCATGCACTAGGCAAATGGCCGTCTCCGCGAACTAGTGCGATTTCGACCGTAAAAGAATTTAACAATGCCGTGTTGTTCAGTGGTTTCTTGTAAAAACCGAAGCCAAAACCAAAACTTTATAAATCATGGAATCACTTACCATATATATATATAAATATTTTACTATATTTGTCTTTAAAATCAGTAAAAACATTGCTCCTTAACCACTGCCTAAGTATGTTACTAAGTGACTAGACAAACAATGTAAAAATCTCAAAATGATACTTTATTTATGCGGTGCATCGCATGGTACGGCCGCTGCTGGTTGCGGCCAGCTAGTGATGTGGCTGTGCAGATCCACTAACGTAGGCTATCGACAAAAATGTCGATTACTCCACGAATAAGTAGTTAATTTTATAATTTGTCAACCATTTTAACCCAGTTAAAAGACCTAAAAAAAAATTAACAGAAAAAAAACATTTTAAAAAGAAGCTTTTATTACTTATTAATAAAAAGAACTAAAAAGTGAAAAATAATTTAAACCTGATAAGAAATAAAAGCGTGTTACATTTTGATGGAACATTTAGAACACAATGTAACACGCTTTTATTTATTTAGTATTTTTGATGCGAGATTGACTACGGCGTAGTTCGTAGCGCGTAGCAGTGTTTTTCAGTTATATGCGTTAACTGCACTTAAGCTACCTGTTCATCTTCATTTAAGCTTCCCTGGTTACTATTTAGCACCAAAGTACTCGTCAAGACGAATCAAACGAGCCCAAACTCGATGGGGTTATGTCGTTTAATTACCGAGTTCCTATGGCCATCTTCCAGCTCCATCATCAGACCCCGGTTACCATCTAGCACCAAAGTACTCGTCTAGACGAATCATACGAGTCCAAACTCGATGGGGTTGTGTCGTTTAACTACCGAGTTCCTATGGCCACCTTCTTATTCCATCATCAGATCAGCTTCATGTCATAATAATTTTGAATTGTCATCCGATTTACACATGCATGCAAAATTTCAGCTCAATCGGTTGCAGATATCTACTTCAAAATTGAGTTGCAAGAGTCCACCCGAACATACAATACATCGCAAGTTAAATAAAAACTTGTAAAAAGATGACGTATCCGGTTGGAAGACCCTTGAGAAGAAGTAATATAATGTTAAAAAAATTTATTTACTAATTTTTTTTTGTTTTTTTTGCTATTTTTTATTGATTTATAATATAAAATAGCTAATATAATATTTTCTGGACATATCGTTTTTTATTTATTCTATTTTCAGAACCCCAAATTTTTTTTGTACAATAATAAATGGGAGAATCGATAACTTTCCGATTTAGTCAATCACTAGCGTATATGTAAATTATATGGCTTTTGCACAGCCCATCGACAGCGGCAGATGTTTTTGTGTGAGTAAGTTGTACGGTGCATGGTAAATGCACGCTATGTTTGATGAGTTAAGGTTTATAATTGATTGTGTAGAACGTTCCGATTTATGAATTGCAAGTGTGAGCGCGACTTTGTATCTATTGCTTTTACTAAATGTGTAGTAATGGCGCGGTAGTGGGATCGTCTTAACGACATGGAGATCTAATATATTTTCAACTACAGGGTATATCTCCTTCTATCCTATGTATATCTATGTTATACAGGGTGGCAGGGACATCGACGCGCAAACTGTAACCATGGATTACATGAGTTTAGACCCCACAGCGTCGAAATTTTTCGTCGGTTATTAAAAGAAATATTGCTGTTCCATACATTTTGACCACGTAGGTATTGCACTTTTCTATGAAACAACATTTCTTTTTTCAATAAAATATTTTGATTTATAAATATTATGTTTTGTCGGATATTCTAGGAGAGTGGCACTCTCCTAGCCGACTGGAATAACTCCAAAAAACAACAAAGTAGACACAAGTACAAAGTACAAACGACAAGAGTACAAAGTAGGTATCACTTACCTACTTTATAATTTGGGACGCAAATAACAGAATAATTAACGAATTTGCAAAGTCTGCCAAGGATGGGAATGGCAATTTGCTTTGGGTATTTCCGTGACCCGCTTCCGTATGTCTACTACAAACAGAAGCCCAATTCCTGTAATTAAAGACGTTCAAAATCCAGTCGCAATCTCAGCGACAATCAATGTCAAAAATGTAGGGAAATTTGAGGTATTTTTGACATATTGAGACAGATCAGACTGTGGACGTTCTTAAAATTACGAGAATTGCTCCTCAGATGACACATTATTAACCTTTCATTGAAGCCATTTTTATTGGGAGTCAGTCGTTTATTCGGATGAGATAAAAAAGTAATAAGAAACAATTTGGCACACAATATTCCACAAGTATTGTTTCATCGAAACTCGATAAGATTGTTAGTTTCAAGTCTATTGCGTAAGTCGGAGTAAAGTGGGGAATCTATGTGGAAGTCAGGCCTGGCAACCAGCCAGAGCTATGGAATTGAGGATTGGCCCAATATGGACTAAACTAGACTAAACAATGTAGGTATTGGAAACAAAAATGGGACTCAATTTAAAAACAAAAGAATATTTGCAAAATTTAAGCCGCTATGAATACTGCCAAATTATTTCGAAGCAGAAATAAACAAAGTTAAAATATCACAGAGCACAAAATATGACTTAGGTTTATAACCTTTTTAATATTTTTAGATCATTTTCTGAATTTATACCGAAAGGTTTAAGTGAGTGATAGGTTACTGTCACACTTTATGTGCTATAGAAATCTCAATGTTTTGTCAAATCGTAAAAACCCTGTGAAGCAGAGGCGGTTTGCTAGTTATCTTATACAATGCATCTATTGGAGATCTGCATGCAGAGTCAAAAATATTTTCTTTGATTTTATCATGTTTCAGCAACAATGTTTGTTAGAAGCGTGCTACAGGTATTAATCTTTGTGTCTGGAAAAGTTTTAGTTTAACAACTCACTACGTACCTACTAGTGTACATGTATGCTCTCACAAGATTTATAAAAGCCATTTGTTTTGTTTCAGATTAGCGTGTTAACAAGTGAATTGGATACTTTACTCTACTCGTGTGAATGAAGATGTGAATGTGATGTAAGTACTACATTAACCTCCGTTAGTCCGCGGCGGCTGAGGCGTGAGGTGCGTTCCCTCGCCCACCCCGCCACCTCCTTCGTTAGCATGACTGCTTCGCAGAAGGAGGTGACTGCCTCCCACTCCCTCTCGCCCCGGACCATGGCTTGAACCAGGGCCGGACGCGAGAGGTCGCCGCCGCTGCCGATCGCCTCTACGAGGACACGGCGGTGCTCTGCCCAAGCAGGGCAGACCTCCACCGTATGCTCCACCGTGTCCTCTGGGCGATCCTGACAGTGGTGACACCCGGGCGTCTCCTCCCGCCTGATTATGTGCAGGAACCTCCCGAAACATCCGTGTCCGGAGAGGACCTGCGTCAGGCGGTAGGTGAGAACGCCGTGACGTCTCTCTAGCCACTCCTCAAAGAGGGGTCTTACCGCCGCTATCGTGGCGTGCCCTGCGCTGGGTTGCGATAGTCGCTCCTTCCATGCCGCCATGAGATCGCGCCGGAGGTTCGTCCGCTCCGCCGCAGTCTGCCGCGGATGCGGAGTTTCCCCCCGGCGTAGTGCCTCCGCGCGCCAATCATACAGGCGCGCGAGCACTATCGCCTCCAGATCCCAAGGCGGCAGTCCGGCAAGGAGGCTTGCTGCCTCGCCCGAGATCGTGCGGTAGCCCCGGATTAGCCTTATGGCTACCACCTTTTGGGGCGCGTTCAGGTAGTGTGCGGCTCGTAGCCGCAGTGAACGCGCCCATATGTGGAATAGCTTAGGTGCCGTTCGCTAAAGTGAGTTGAAATCGGTGCTCTAAGTGGAGTTCCTCATGTAGTTTTCTTACCGTTAAATATCTTATTTCTCTACCTTAGAACGTTACTGCTGTGAGAAGACGAGCTGTATTATTTTTCTCAAGCCTACTGTATGACTATCGATTATCTTTAACCTACTTTATGTTCAAAGTTTTAATTCAATCCCAACTCCGTGTAATAGGTACTAATTAGGGAAGTTCATTGCAGGCGTTAAATCCGTCTCACAAGTTGACTTAGAAGCTTCAACTCCGTATTACATCAACTCTGCGAATTTCAACCAAAATGTGCTTACCTACACAACTTTTAAGAGGCGACCTCACACACAATTTTTTTATCGTTATACTTCAGACTTTTTTCGCTTTCGCTTATATTTCGTCTGTAGACATTTTCACCGAAAGTTATCAATAAAATACCTGGCCGTACCTGGCCGTTTGTAACACATTGAGGTTCAGAGAGAAACTGTCACACAGACATGAGTGTCAGAGTCGACGCTCTACAAAGCAGAACTTTTTCTACAGTTCGATGTTCCATATTCAATTCCGGGTCTTATACGAGTACACTCGTTTGACGTCTGTCAGAACCTTTCATACGTCATCACCGGTCACCGGGGACTGTTTGATCCAGTTAGAGCGAATCATTCGGTTTCGTTACCAACCATTCAAGAACCCTTCGCGTTGGACCGAGCGAGGGTCGACAACTTGCCACAATGGCGAATTACGAATATTATAAGCTTTTATGACGATTTTGTGAACTTTGATGTTATATGCGAAATTATTACTTTGTATGTGTATCGAAAGCGCGACGGCTGTGCGTAGGCTCCTGGGTTCAATTCCCAGGTCGGACGAAGTGTTATTGAGTTTTTCCTTTAGGAGTTTCTCAGTAACAGCCCGGAGTTTAGAAGTTGGCGGTGTCATACCCCCTTGCCTCGAAAAGTACGTTAAGCCGTTGGTCCTGAGCCTGATTTCTCTGAGGTGGTGTCGGATTGCCGTCCCATCGGACTATGGGAATAAGGAAGGAGTGAGTGCAATATTGGACTATTATTATTATTACGTGTGCTATGCAGGTATAAAATATACCTAGTTTACTCTCCTTAGTAGATAAATATTTACACACGATCTGTCATAATATCACACAATATGTCTTCGCCTCTTCGTGGATCCATCGTGTCGTAGTTCTGTTGGTAGAAATAAGCTACACCTAGGTTCTTGTTATTTCCTGTAGGTATGTCTATAGTTTCTTTTGTTAGCTGTGTGTATAAAAATATTAACTAAATAATAGCCTAATTGTTAGTCTAACATTATTGTTGTTGTTGTTCTAATTATATTTTAATGCGATAAACAACTTTACCTACTTGTTACTAAATACAATTACTGAGAAATATCAAAGGCAACGAAATATTTCAAATTAAATTCCAAGTATAAAATCATTCACGATTTGAAAGCAGTTATTGTTCTGGGTATTAGATACTTTCATATGAGACGGCTGCGCAAGGGTCACGCAAAGCATGGAATATCTGTTTAGGAACAGTCAGCCACCAAAGTTGATTAACACTTCAGTTTTATAATATCATTAGGCAAAAATTCAATTAAAACCGAAAAAGAATAATTTACTTTTAGCTAATATACACTAGCCTCCACACTAGGAATCCTAGTGTGGAGGCTAGTGTTATTCAAATAATGTAATGTTTTTTTGTCTGAACAATAAAGTTTTTATTATCATCTCCTTTATTTCATTTAAATACTTACAAAATACATTTTTAAATATTTTTATAAACAAAAGGATAAAAAAACATTTAAAAATATAAAAAGTAGTAGCCCACCGGTATCGGGAACAGGGTCCAAGCCACCGGCGGTCAGAGCGAGGAACTTCCTGACAATGCGAGCCGTGTCCAGAAGTACCGCTTTCTGAATCAAGCCCTTGATCCAGCTGCCTAACGAGAGCCTCCTCAGGTGTTGGTCGAGGCTTTTGGCTATTAAGCCATTGGCTGTTATTATTATTATTTTTATTATTATTAATAATATATCAAAATTTTAAAAGCAGTTTATGTAACATTTTTGTGTCCATTTTGAATTATGTAAAAGTGACAGTGTTAATGGACTTTTACTTCCTGATCGAACTATAAGCGACTGTTTATCTGCACTAACTGACTTAACATTGTCGCTTTAACAGCAAGAAGTACAAGCCACCGCCTTTACATATCTCGCAATATACACCTTACCTATCAATATAATCACACACGCAAATCCTATTACGAAGAACGGTGTCCTAATTACTCCAGTGATTTTGAGTCGTAAAACGCGAGATTTATAGTTGAATGTTAATTAATTACGTACTACATGACTCACAACACACTCGAGTGCGCAAGTAGACTGAGCCTGTAGTCGTGACGTATTCAAATGAAAACATTCACATGTATTGCTATAAAATGTTACGACTTTTTCTCGTCTTTCACGTTTTGATATGTTTTAATGTAGGTGCTATGTTTTCACGGTGAAAATTAAAGGACTTTCAGGACTTTTCGATTTACATACTCGTACCTACCGGAGGAGGAAAATGAAATGATAATACCAGTCTGTTATTGCCCCACTGCAGAGCAACGGTCTCTTCTCATCATTGATATATTATATATCAATGCTTCTCATACAGAGAAGGCGTGAGCATTGACCACCATGCTTGCTCAAGAGGTGTGGCTGATTTTAGACCTGTAAGTATTGGAGATAAGTCCAGGTTTCCTGACGATGTTTTTCTTTTACCGATGTCAGTAATATCCAAGGACAACTCAGACAGTAGGTACGTACGAATTGAAAAATTCACATTGGTACTTGCCCGGATTTGAACCACAGCCTCGCGCATGAGGGGCGAGGTTTTAACCGCTGGGCCATCATGCCAAGTAGTCTAAACAGTAGAAAATTCATAAACGTAATATTTCAAATTAATAACGAAATTATCTTCAAAACTCTATCTAAATTCCTTCAGAAAAATAAATTACTTACTCAAGTATATCACAAGGAAAAATATGAAAAATGCGCCAAATCCAGCCTCAGGTGCGGCTTGTGGAGCACTTTGCGTGGCTCCGGTTAAAAGCCGGAACTACCCAGCGGAGGATTTTTGTCGAGTTCCGAGTTTTCCGAGTTAACCCAGCTTGGGAAGTAAAACAATATTTGTCGTCGATGTTTTATTGTCAATGGATAAAGTTGTTTAGAAATATACCTATATTCGGGGATCTTACTTGAAGCTAGGTTTGAGGAAAATAAGGAATGCGGAATGTGGATGTCTCGGGTCAGTGACTTGAAGAATATTTCAATTCAGTGGCATGGTAGATCAATTTTGATGAGAAAAATTGTTTGGAATAAAAGCGGGTTTGTACTTATGTGATTAAATTCCGAACAACAATACAGTGTTGTTGTTGTTCCCATTCATTCCATTCAAAATAGCTAACTAGCCTATGAGCTAGGTAGATGTTTATTAACATAGCAAACGGTGGGATCAGTTCCGTTGGGAGAAAATTAAAATTATCTACATTCACACAAGTATACTTTAAAATAATTTCAACATAAGCTATCCCTTTTTTTTAAGTGATAAATCATCATAAATAACCTCTCCCGCTCTGGGCGGAGCGGGAGGGCGTGTCAGACTTTTACAGACTAAAACCCACCCTGTTCCTTCAGTTGCCTTGCCAGGGGCCACGGTATCTCTTTCGAACAACCCGCGTCACATAAGCTATCCCTTCCGTCCTTTAAGACGGTCTCTCAACTCCATTCAACAACTTACACCGATCTCAACGGGGGTCTCACATTAACACCGCGAGTTATTCTACTAAAGTGCACTAATAGCGCTGAGTGCACACCGCTGTCACTGTCACTCCGAGAGCGAGCAGAGCGAGCTGAGCGGAGCCGAGTGGGGATTACGCGCCTCTTGTCTTTGTTGACAATAAAATAGCTTCAGAAGAACTGCTTGCGGTAATTTTGGTAGCTAAACGTCAAGTTTTATCGAATCGTAATTCCAGGCACGTAGATTAAGGATCTTCACAATCTCTGAAGGATCGTTTGTGTTGGAATGTCCAGTAGTTTCCCGCACCGCCCTTGTGTGTCGACTGCAGATACTTTTGGATGTTTTTTATAGTCGCGTGAAGTACACTTGATAGACAGACAAGGATCACTGTGTTCCTCTTTACTTGCCTAAATCATCTTCAATAGATGCCTTCAGCAATCAATCTCTTCGCTCTCCCAATTGACCCTTGTGAAGATTGCTGCCTATAACCTGAGAGCTTTTTGGATTACGTTAACTTAGCTTCCTAATCGTCCGCTATTAGATGGTGGTATTTTGTACCTTCTTACATAATACCTGTACCTGTTACCGTCAGTTAATGAATGCTAATCCTCTCTCTGTTTTAATTAGTTGCGGCCGCGAGTTAGATCTGAAGCGATACGCCGAGGGCCGGGAAGGCCCGCTCGTTAGCCAGCAGTTTAGTTAACGTATGTACACAACTTAAGCTCCGGTTAGGGCTAAACTATCGTTTACAATGGTTTTGGAAGGGTTATGGGATAATTTTATGGAGATGAGCAGTGTGTGTATGAGGGTGGTCGATGATAGGATGTAGCTATAAATTATGTTAATGTCACTTTGATCGTATTTGGGTGACTATCCCAACGTTGTGCTGGTGTTTTTACAGGAATTTTTCTTTATTTGACAGCCTGCGAACACTTTCCAGCAGGTAAAACAATAAATAATGCAATATTTATTTACTCAACGACATTAGATACCTATTCAATATTTTTAGCAAAAACGCAATGACTATAATATTATTATCTCCTCGCGTGGAATTTAATAAAGCTTAAATAAAACATCCTCGTTTTACTAACAACGGTACGAGCACCCGTACCTACTCGTATCCCCGGCCATAAATCTGATAGGTATAAAGCGCTGTCCGATGTTAGCATCACGTCAACAGAATCTAAAAATTATATCTAGGACACGCCAGCCTCTCCTTTGTCATGTTATCTCGTAAAAGATATGATGGATAAAGCCGTCAACGCACCGAACATCGCGAATACCACCGAATAAACTCCTATTATCGGAAAAGATATTAACGCAGAATGTGTGCTCTCTAGCCTTTATGGGCTTCCGTGATTCTTCCAGAGACGTCAAATTGTTTTTTTTTTTTATGAATACACCTACGCAGTCATAAGGAATCTCAAGAATAAGGCTTTTTCAAGGAATAACGATTTTGTTTCCTGAACTCCACTTTGTAATTTCTGCTATATCGTTCACAAATTCCAACCATTCATAGTCACTAAGATCCGAATTTGTTGGCACCGTCATTGGCACATCAGATGTTCAGTCAGGGAAATCAATTGTTTAGCAAATTGACTTCCAACTTGAATTGCCGTTCAATAATTCACAACTGTCATTCTTTGACAGTTGTATGAACTGACACTTTGACGAAGGGTGTGACTTTGCTAAACAATTAATTTCCTTGACCGTACTTAATACCTAAGTAAGCAGTAAAGGAAACTCTCTCATCATATCTACGACGAGAGAGTTTCATCCACTCACCTTGAGTGGCACTACAGGCCATTCTATAAAATATTAAATTTATTAAGAGCGTAGTCAAGGTATAAAACGAGAGAAAATATAATTAGGCTGACATGTCTAGCGGCCTGGCTGTGCTTACTTAATCCACGATGCTAGAAAATATTATTACACTTTCCTTAAAGAACTTAGCTCATAACATGAGTTAACGGAATAAAGAATTAAACAAAACTCCTGCTTAACACAAGCAGTGAACCCAATAGTAATTTGTATTCGTAGAAAAAAATACGATATCCGCTACCGATGTTACCAGCGTCCAAGCACAGTCATGAGACCACAAATAAACAAAAACCTTCCTCTTCCACAATATAACCTCCTCATTTTTTGTCGCTTAAAAAGTGTTATCACTGTATCTTAACAGTTAACTGGAACGTCGGTTTGGCTAAACTCGATCATTTCCATAAAAATGTTATTCCATTCAAAATTTTCTGTGTCATGGTGGCACAATAAAGCAATACAGAAGTTCCACTTCTAGCAATACTTCAAGTAGCCTTAGTCAGTAGAACGTAGCTAGGATTCAAACTATGAAATCAATTCGAATCACTCAAAAGGCTACCCGCAACTGCTATACTTTATAAAACACTGGGCAAAGTACGTTTTGGGTTGATCGTAACCCTACATAATATAACACGTCGTAACTTATCTGAAAACAATATGACTAAGAATGTGTTCTATAGAATTCACATTGTACGTCGTGTCTAGTCTTATTTCATCATTATCTTTAAGTTTCAAGTTGAACTTCTGTCAAACAGGTTTATACAGCAAGTCACGCTCACCAAGTGCACTGTAAATGTGTAAGAAAAGTGCACATTAAGTGGTAATGTGGGTGTTGTGGCGCGCTCAATACCGGCCGGGCGCGGGCGACCAGCCAACAGACGCCTAATGGCCGGAATAAGGCTAATTTGTACGAATACATTATGCAATTGTCCCCGTTTTTAAAGCTTTTCATAAAGTAGTTTAGGTAACAAATTGGCTGTTTCATAAGATTTTTGCAGTGAACTTTAGGTGGACTTAACAGGGATGTCACTTAATAGGATGTCATTTAGCAAGTCCCAAGTTGATTGTGCTCAAAGAACTTTATAAGAAATATTCAGTCGTGTTTCCGATGGTTTGTGAATATGACACACAACACTGTCTGTTAAATGTTGAACAACTTTTTTGTGGCTTATTTATTTTGTCCCACTAACAAGAAAGTAATTATTTGTAAATCAAGAAACCTTTAGGTAGGAAAGGTATCTACGTTTAGCCACACAAGGCTATTGAGTTTCCATGTCCCCTTATCACTCACAGAACATCGTATTTTCGTAAGTGCAATTTGCATATCCCGTCTACCGCGATAAGCGGTATAAATATCGTGCGACGTTTACGACTCTGCCGAGGCCCTCCGTGCAGTTGTCGTGATGGATGGAGGAACGTGGGGAGGTCAGCCTGTGTTTATTGATGTTTGTTTACTTTTAAGGCTAAACGTTCATCTTTGTTTGAGCACGGGTTCTCGTTTATGTTTCACGGCAAAAAGAGAACAGAGTAGCGCAGACTTGCAATGATTAAGTAAGTAAGTTGGGGTAAAGCCGCACTCTGCGCTAGTGGGATCCGTGTTCCAACAGACAAAAATTACGTCATTAAATTAAATCGTACAGGATGTCGCTTATTGGATTTAATCCAAATCCTCCAAACCTCCATCTTACGAAATATAAATCACTTTTCCTCAAATCCTTAGTCATCAATTGGTCCTGAAATCGGTAACATGAATACCTTAATGAAATAGTTAATTAAGGGTGGAGACACCAGAGGTTCTCAGGTTCGGGAGATAATTCGATACCTCGCGCTAGGGGCGGCACAAATCGGTAATTCTGTTTTAGTTAATTACTCCATTAGATTGAAACCTTCCAGTGATTGACAGAAGAGGTGCCTCCGTCGTGGAAAATGTATGTTGAGAAGTGGGATAACATCAATCAATTATAATTTATCAAAGTTTCCGGATGACAGTGACGCGGACGAGTACTTCGACGCCTGTGTCCTTTTGTTTTTATTTGTATCTTTAGTTAGTTGGAGGAGGGGCTTCTGGCTAAGTAATAACAGCCGCACGGGTCGATCGATCAGCTACGCTTGCCGGGGTTGGTCCGCGGATGGGTGACCATCTTCACATACCAAGACCCCTCCGTGCCTCGAAAAGCACGTAAAGCCGTTGCTCCCGGCTGTCATTCGTGGATCTTTGATAGTCGTTACGGGTCGTCAGTAGGCCGAAAATCTGACAACCAGTCTTACCAAGGGGTATCGTATTACCCAGTAGTATCGTGCTCCGTGTACAATGCTGGTATTCAGCTGCAGACTGGAAGCCGACCCCAACTTAATTGGGAAAAGGCTAGGCAGATGATTTAGTTAGTCATTTTTTTAGTGCCCAGTGTAAATAATTACTTATTTATACATACAATAAACGCAAAAGATATTTATGAATTAATATTAGGTAAAAGAAAACATGAAAAATAATGTATTAGCTATATCCTTCAAAATGATTCAGATTATAATTTATAGATTGAGTTTTGTCGAAAGGCTTACAACTTACAAGTACTGTCTGGAGCTGGATCTCATCTTAAACATCGTGACTTAGAAGAATAACACTTTTGTACTTCTGTCTATCAGAATAATAGTAAAGGTGACGTTAAATTTTAAAAGACCTTCTAAGGACACTGCTTTTAATCATGATTAACTTTTGCATGCTAGTCATTAAACTAATTAAAATTGAGAGCCCATTCAATTCATTTGCCGTCCAAGTCAGCTTATGACTTATTTTAGTCAATCAATCACAACACTTCACATGGAATTTAACATCAGATTAACAGAATATATCTGGCTTTTAAAATCGAGGATAAGAACAAAAAAAAGTCTAGAAAGCGACGGTTACAGCCCTAGCAGCCGACAGCCCGCGGCGGCGGCGGTGAGCGCCGAATTGTACGTAACTCAATAAGGTGACACGGAGGCTGAGAGCTCCGAGTTTTTGAGCTTTTGAAGAGATTTTGTCATCTACTACAATAACATGAGACCTAGCTAAATGGATGTTTTAGGAACGAAGTTCTTTAACGCAGCTTGCGGTAGGAGTAAACTGTTAGAAAAGTCAAGTAACAAACAAGCGTCATGCCCCTTCTATGGGAAATCAGGTGTTTCATAAAAACTGCAATACCTACGGGATTTTAGTGACACTCGCCCTTATGTAGGGTTTACATAAAAGTACTAAATCAAATTATTTAGGTATCCTCGCCCTAATAATTGCTTTACCAATTCTGACAACAATTCCCAGTAAATTGATACTTCACTAAGGCTGAAACCATCTAACTGTCACATAATCAAATTGATCTTGTCATTTAAGTGACAAGCAATTACGAGGTTGTCTATAGCATGACACAACATGCTCTTTACCTACGTACTTTGAATACACAAACTTGTATTAAAACAATTATATATCAAATAATCTAGTTCTCAATTCCAAGAAAACGAAATGTGTAAAGTTCGCCTTACCGAATGTTAGAAATCTAGGACCCAACATCGTCTTAGATAAAGAGGTGCTTGAAACTGTAGGCTCGGCAATTTTTCTAGGACTAATAGTAGATGTCAAACTTCAGTGGGAACCTCATATTTCAAGTCTAGCAGGAAGGCTCAGTTCGGCTGCCTACGCCGTCAGGAAAGTAAGACAATACACTGACGTTGATACAGCTCGTTTAGTCTATTTTAGTTATATTCACAGCGTTATGTCCTACGGTATTCTGCTGTGGGGCAAAGTCGCTGATATACAAAATATATTTGTCCTTCAAAATCGAGCTGTTTGAGCAATTTACCAAGTAGGTGCCAGATTTTCTCTAAGAGATTTTTTTAAAGATATTGGTATCTCACGGTTGCATCACAATTAATCTTCGACAACATCTAATATATTACA
Source organism: Apamea anceps (assembly GCA_951799955.1). Taxonomy (NCBI): domain Eukaryota; kingdom Metazoa; phylum Arthropoda; class Insecta; order Lepidoptera; family Noctuidae; genus Apamea; species Apamea anceps. The sequence goes on along the minus strand of OX637511.1, from coordinate 21,067,924 downwards.
CAAAATTTACACTTGTACACTAAAAACAGTGATATTCACACTAGAAATAAGGAGAAACTACGTGTCCCCTTTCACCGGCTTCATACGGTTCATAACTCATTTGTTGGGCTTGGTATAACCTTTTATAACAAGATAACCTCTTCTTTGCTACACTTGCCTTTTAATGCGTTTAAAGCTCAAGTAAAATCCAACCTTTATTCAAAGGCATACTATTCCATGAACGACTACTTACACGATAAGAATAGTTGGTCGCCCTAAATAACTCAAGACAATGTTCATGTTCATTCTCCAGAATTAGCTTACTGACAGGTTATTGTTATTAGTATTAACTTATTTATTTATTTTACTTCGATGGTCCTAGTTTATCATTTGTGACTCCAAGTGCTGACATATTTATCCATTGCTGGGTTCTGTTCACATAGCTGTGTGAACAGAACCCAGCAATGGATAAATATTTAAACTGTCACGCCCTTTATGCCTGGAGGCTTTTATTTAGGTAGTAAGTTTTTATTTACATTTTAATTTTAAATGATAAAATTATTTTTCAGCTTGAGTACGTATAGTTTTTATTATATTTGTTGGTATATTGGCGTGGCTAGCTGACATATGGCAAATAATTTTATTTTATTTTCTGTGCCTTGTAATGTTAATTACTTAACATCTAGTCTTGTATACAATCAAGTATCAGGTATTTTCTAACTGAAAAGACAGCTGTGCTGCTGGGGAGTTTGTTGCGCCACTTCTGCTTCCCAGCGATAGCACTAGGAAGTGGTGAAGGGCGGGCGTTTTTTGGGGACTGTCTTAAATAAAAAATAATTTTGACGTTCGAAAAGTGCTGATTCTCAGCCTAATTTGAATAAATGACTTTTGATTTTGATTTCATTACAGGAAGTTTCAGTAAATCTCATATGATAACTTTCCTTTTTAACTTGGTCGCGAAAACTTTGTTTCTGAAGTTATCTGTTTATTTAATCTTCTGAAGTCGGTTGAACCTCTCCACTTAAAAACTTACAAGTGCACTTCGCTGTGACTTGCTCACCTATTTATTGTTAAATAAGTTTGTACCGATTTGAGAGGGTAAAATTAAATTGTATGGTTTTGAGTGTGGTTATTCAACGAATTATTTCTTGCAATATTATGTAGAGTTGTTAGAATCCATTAATGGTCAACAATCTTTGTTCTATAATATCGTATAATGTGCAGCCGTTGGATGAGAACTGCCGAGAATAGAGTTGAATGGCGTGCAATAGAAGAGGCCTATGTCCGGCAGTGGACTGCTATCGGCTGATGATGATGTCAACATCGAAACATATTACACATTGGGTACTTAACGGTTGCTACACATCGATAGGTACAGTATTATTGAACAGTAAATGTAGACCATCAAATTAATTCTAGTTGATGTATACATCTTTTTGTTTGTAATAGTACAATCAGCGTCAAAAAGATGTATACAAAGAAGTACTTGGGGACAGCCCCAAGTGGGTGTAATATCTGTAAACATGTTTGCTCTTTATTTTATAATAGGAACAACTATTTACTTTGAACGATAAAAAGAAACAGAAAAAAGGTTATAATTATTATAGCTCGTAGTAAAAAATACATTCATTTCATAAAAGATATTCTTCCTAGCGTGTCGATGGCAATCTATTTGTGTCAGCGCAAAACTTGAAACGGATTTGTATTTTTTTTTCATTTAAAACACAAGCATTTTCCTTTACGGTTTAAATCTCAACAAATAATAAAACGGCAGTGTACCTACTGTAAACTCTTTAACAGTTAATGCATGTTTGTCATGATAATCTTTAGTTGAACTATTTAACAAAGTTTATTCACCTTTTTTATGGCGGTAAACCAACTTCAGCGGTATGCTCACGATAGCTGAATATTTCTCTTTTGTAAGCATTAGGTTTTTAATGATTATGCCCAAAAGAATGTGGTGCCTAGTTAGGCAGTTAAACTCAGCGTAAACTGGGGAGGTTAAAATGTTCATAGTCACATTAGAAATTCGAAAGTAACCGGCTCATGTGATACAGGGACTTCTAGTACCTACTATAGCCAGGGCTACACAGATGCTTGTCGGGGGAGCGGTGAATGCTGATGCGAATCCCGCACCCTCGGCCATAGGGAGAGGTGGAACACCGCGGTGGTTCTAGCCGGTAAGAGTCCGGCATACCCCCGTGTCGCCCCCGTGACGGAGGAAGTCCTTGAGGACTTGCACCGCAAAACAAAAAAAAAAAGCTACACAGATGTTTGTGTCTTGACGTGAAAATAAAAAATATAACTCCATCTGTTTGTTCCCTTTTCGCCTTAGCAGCTGAACGGCATTAGATAGCAAACGGATATTTTTTATCCCAGTAGTACATTCTCGTGGAATAGCTCCCGACCTCCACGCGGACGAAGCCGCAGGCAAAAGTTATTTTTCAATAAATTAGAAACATAATATTCGGGCTATATTAGTGTGGCAAGGTTATCAAATCTTGTTTACTGAAAGAAAATGAACAATGCTTTTCATTTTGAAAGTTCTTCAACATTCATTACGTGAGCGGGCAAATTTTCCGAACATATAAAGCAATATTCTTCCAAATGATTCAGATGGTGATTGATAGTGTGTTAGGCAATTAGCGAGCAGGACGACGTTCACGTTCCAATCAGGCAACTAATTATATTGCGCCACAAGCAGCTCGCTAGTAGACCTGCACGTGTCTGTTGCCGAGACACATGCTCACCCTGAATAGCTCTCAGTGATCTGTGTGTGTGGTGCTAGGGATAATTTACTGTTACGTAAATAGGTGGCTTATATGAATAAATATCTAACATTCGTTTACTTTGGGGGTAAAATAAATATCATCAGAATATATGATTGTCAAACGCATTCTTTTCTCTTAGCTTTTAAACGTCTATTGTTATACACTAGCCTTACAATGAATGTGTTCCGTCGAAGAATTGCCAAATTCACCAGTTTTGGGTGAAAATCGATCACCAATCTGGATCGTCGGTTGTTCTTATTAGCAGACAGAAGGACTCTGCTGCTCATCCACTAAATGTGGAAAACGAAAACAAACGGATTTTCCAAAAATACACGCTGTAGATGTAGATGGTACTACTTATACTTTAGTTCGTGGACATAGGGCCTCTCCAATATATAAACAGGAACCTCTTTCTACGTAATCCTGGTGTGGTAAGCCACATCATTCTGGGCACACCAGCTGGGTTAAAATAAGTTTTGAGCTAGCCACACTGTTAATCCTATGCTAGCGGAGCAGAGGTGGGCAGCGGTCTCAAATAGCTATCCTGATGTAATCCCAGGGCCGCCTCGTGTGACACGTACCAACTATCATGGGGAGGACTTACCCGTGAATATGGAATGATGAAATTAAATCACTATTAAGTTTCTTAATACAACTTCAAAAAAAAAATTGAGACACATAAGTAAAGAATAACATAGTAAATACTTAATACATATTACATAGGAATATTCCTTCTAAAAAATGTAAGTGTATGTAGTTACTTGATAGTGCTGCCACAAAGTAAGAAAATATAATTATTTTATGTCAACCTCTGTTTTGTACGAAGACACGACTCACTGTCTGCATAGACTGAGGACAGATTGACTAAAATATAACTCGTTTAGTTTAAACAGACGAAGTGAATAGAACCACAAACGTAAGGTCACACTCTCTTCGTTTGCGAACGTTTGATTCGTTAATGTAAGCACTCATATAATTTCAGTTTTGTTCGGTTTTCCCCGAATTTCGGATGTTTTCGTAACTATACTATATCTCATTATTATTCGAGCTTGTGAACATCTCATTACAAAATAATTGGTATGTCTGTATACTTGCTAGCGCATGTACGCCAATATTAATTAAGGCCAGATTCAAAATACGATCTACAATTTTATTGTGCTTTGTTATCAGCATAATATTTTATAGCATGTTTCACATTAGTCAAGATCAATTCGTTGCTACTCTCAGACTACTTAAAGCTTTTTATTGTTAATCAATTCATCTCTTCGAGAAAATCGTATGCCGTCGGTACAAATTATTTGTTGCCAAATCAGTTCAAAAGCGCGCGGAATCAAGTCAATTACACAAAAGCCGCATGCTCGCGAGTCGCGAGCGATTCATAAACAACAGTATCTCGTATTGTGTGCGGACGACCGTTTTTATTCGCTTCGCGGCCAATACTCGCATTGCCCGGCCGCTACCTACAATGGCCGGGCATCCTAGGGCTGCCCCGCATCACTCACGATGCTCAGCCACGTAAATGCTCGTAGTTTTTCACAACAAATCCCGGTAATTTTTCAACGTTGAAGCCTATTCGTTATGTTTACCAGCGTTTTGTTGTGTAAATAGTAACATTACTCAACTTTCCTTAAATTGAGATACCCTAATCCTCAGTTTAATATTAATAAAGAAATGAGTTAACATTCTGTTTAACATGATTTATACCAACGGCTAAAACAGAAGAATAACAACTGGATTACTAACAGAGAGCCAGCTATAGGTTCTCACCGGTAAAAACAGAAAAAAATAAGTATTGGAAATCTTAGGACAGCAAGCCATTTACTTACCACTAAACCCATATCAACACAGTGCGATACGGGTGTTGATACGGGTTTGGTGGTAAATATTTATGTCTAATGAGAACTCTTTACAAAGTATAAAAAAGTCCTGACTCGCTCGCATTATGTATGAATTATATATAAAAAAAAAAACTATCTTTATACCTAGTGGTTCAACGGATGTTCGCAGTTTATTTCAGATAGGACAATATTTTCTGTGGCAGCCCTGAGCAAACTGCAGATACTGTGAGATATTCGCGATACGCTTGCACATCAAATACGCAGCACCTGCAGCAAGCGCTAATACTGCTGCACGGTGCGGACATCACCCGCAGCAGTTTACTGAAATATTTGTTTGGGTTGCACTGTCCCCTTTTTAAAACAATCGTTTCATATCGTAGGCAATAATATATGATTTGGAACAGAAAATTAGTAGTTGGTGGTAACACAGTAAAGGCTCCCGCAGACAGGCGCGATGCTACGCTGGTAGAACACTTTCCATGTTTTCATAGAAATTGTTTTACTAGACTGTCTGCGGGGACTGTCACGCAGCAAGACATGAATTCGATCACTTTCCTCGAAGCAACTCAAACTCATCATCTCAATCTCTCATTTATTTCATAATAACCAACCCCGCAGGATGTCGGAGCGCGCAGCCACAGTGAAATGTGGCTTTTCCTAATGTGCAGTATAACTGCATAAAGAACTATTGATATTTTTTAAATAAACCAAGTTGATAACGCTTCGCAGCAAGTGTATGATAGGACAACTTAGGAGCGGCCAGCAACCAACCTCCAATCATCAATCAAATCACAATCATTGCTAAATTCCGGATCTATTTTAGTTTGTACATAAATATGATTGAGTTTATGACGTCAATCAGACGTGACGGCACGGTTGGCGCAGTGGTTAAGCGGTTGACTGCTGCGCTGTGTGTCACGGGTTGGATTCCCGCACGGAACAAAATATTTGTATGGCCTACAAGTAGTTGTTCCGAGTCTGACTGTTTATGTATGTGAGTTTAAATGTTTGTAAACGCACCCACGATACAGGAGAAATTCCTAGTGTCAGGCAACGTTTTTTATTAAAAAAAAAAGAAAAGATTAAGTTTACGTCACAGATTTACGAAAATAAAAGAATCGAGAATGTTACAAAAGAAACTTGATTGATATTCTGTAATTAGACTGGATTCTTTCAGAATGTCCTAAAAATAGTGCTTTTAACGTCATCGTTACAAAATGATACAAACTACATGTTAAAACGTCCACCCAATTTAAATATTGATAATCGTACGAGTATGTCAGAAACCTACAAGGCGCCACATACTCGTACAATCATTAAACGTTTCGTGTGAATGAGCGTTAAAACTATTCTAAAATTTGGAAACGAAAGAGATTACCGTCCGATACAGATTGGTGTAACATTAAGTAACGAGTTTCATACAACTTATAAGTGATAACTTCGGATGTAAGTTTTTGCTTAGCGGCAATAATCTCAGGATTATGTGCCAATGTTGTAAGTTCTTTCGTACTTACAGACTGCTGGGGAGTATTGGTATCCCATTTGCGAAATGAATATTTTTTGTTTACGGAGAGCCTCTCAGATATCTATCTGAGGCGCTCTCCGTAAACAAAAAATATTGACCGATGGCCTGAAAATGGCCAACTAGATTAAGATAATCACAATTTGTTATTCTGGCGATAGTTTACAACAGCTTATGTTACTATTGAATGCTGAAAATCTATTAAAAAAACTATTAAAATGATGTTGTTGAGATTGTTAAGTCCATAATACATGTTATAATTGGATTAAGTGTCAATAAAAAAGGGATTTTCAGTACCTAATCCTTTTTGTTATGGAGGCTTTCAAACCTTTGAAGGCTTAGTTAGAGAGATAGCTTATGCTTATTATTAGATATAACCGTGTTTAGACAAATCGAAGTTTCGATACTTTCTGTTTTATACAATGCTTCTTCATTCACTATGTGTTTGCACACATCTTTGGATGTGCAGCGTATGAATTAAACCAATCATGAGAAACATGTATGATGTTTGCAAATGCTTTAAGTGTTAGACGCAATATATCACAATTTCAAAGGAATTCTTGAAACGAAAAAACATCTGCGCTAAGAAAAAAGTGTAAGTAGGTATAATTCTTTTAATTACTTAATAGCATTCATCTTCAAAGAGCATCTTTATAAAACAAATAAGTGAAACATTTATGAAGAGATTTCCACACTGAACTGCGGTTAGACTTTATACAAAATGCTCATAATTATTTTGTGCTCTTCTATTCTTTTTATGCTTATTACAATGCTTTTATTATCCGTTATGTATTACGAGTTCTTTGATGTCGCGAGCACAAAGTCCAATCACATGGTATCACTGCATGTACTTATAGTTGAGAGAGTTAATGAATATTGCCCGGGGCTATATTCATCATTGGCAGTGTAATTAATTTCAGATACGCAAATAAAGTAAATGAAAATTTGTAGATTGTAAATACTAATAAACTTGAATTAATATTTGAGGCTTGATTTTAATCAATAGCAAGATTTCAAAGTACAATAATAATAATGTTTTTTTTCGGTCTCAAGGCTGACGCAGATTTGGGCGGGCCGCACTGCAATGCCAACATCCTCATCACTTTCGTACATTTTCTATCAACCATCACACAGTACTATAGACGGGCCACACCGCAATTCGTTGCGCTGCTGCTTTAATGTGCGCTTAGCTTTATTTTTTTATTGTTTATTTATAAAGGTACGCCAACAGCTTCTGTATACAAAATATCAAATAACGGTCATGGACTTATACAGTTGCCAATAACAGGTGAACCAGCATTCTGAAATACCTACAGTGATAAACTAAAGTATAAAAATTTTGAAAAAAAAAAAATGAATTTTAAATGTATAAAAATTAAGTGGTAACAAACTATATAAACAGAAATATAAAATGACACAAGAAATAAGTTACAGGGGTTGCAAGAAATACCTACTAACACAATGAATCCTTAGATTGTGTGGGATGCACCACATCACACATACTTACATAAAGTAGTTATCTTTAAATTAAAGATGTAAAATGGATGTCACCGTTAAAAATGCCGTTCCTGCATTATAGCGACCTAAAAATAAATCATGCTGCAAAATATTTTCAGGGCTGTAGCCTTTAATTCCAAACAACATTAAATATTTCAGTTGGTTTAACTTTACCGTGCGCTGAAGTAGACTCGGTAATTTGCGAGAACATCGAGTACAATGATAAAAGTCAAACGAATTCAGGAAACTAGGAAATTACAATAAGGAGAGGTTTGGTACGACTTGTTGTCAAGTTGTTGAGCAGTGTGGAGTCAGTTCCTGCGGCTTCTTGGTTTCGGATTTGGTAGGTTGGCATTGCGGTTGTTTTGTTTTGGAGGTCATCTAGTATGTAGGTACTGATGGTAAATATTGGTTATGGGTACTAGAAGAAGCAGTCTCTGTAAGTGCTGGTCAGATGGCGTCCAATTGAGGTTATGAGGGCAATAGCTTTGTGCGGGCCAGAATAGTGAGAGGGAATGTCGCTTATTAAAAATTATTCGAATTCGAACCATTTATTTAACATTAAATTTTCTTAGATGTTGAATAAATGGTTCGAATTCGAATAATTTCCATCAAAGATAACTTTGATGGAAATTATTCGAAACACAAAAAATATGATCATTAAAACAGAATCCAGTTTTCGATAAAACTTAGTTCCTACCGCAGAGCGCAAGCATCTTGCCAAACTCGGGGATAAGCTGTTTATTTACTCGATTGTGTTAAACCGATGATATGTTTACATTCAAACTTCAAAGTGTTTACTTACATTTTGGCTATACTCTCTCATTTTATCTGTAACTACATTATTGTATTAGGTAAGCCTGTGATGATAGTGTATGGGTTTTAAAATAAATAAATGATTTTACTCCCGTTTTACATTGAAGTTTAGTTCCACGTGTAATGATTACTTGCTCTAAGTACCAGGTAATCTTCCGGTTCATCAAGGTCACGTGAATGTGGACCTTAACGAAGAATGAGCAAACTTACCCCCACTTAATGACGAACTCAACTTTAAAAAGGGACCTCAACATCAGTTAAAACCTCTTCAAATTGTAGGAAGAAATTCAAGTGTGGAGGTTGGAGGTTGTGGCTTTTTGGCAGTGCGATTACGGTCAGTTATTATTTAGCGTAAGATCGATGTGAACGATATCGTTCTTACTCATAATCATTTCATTACTTTGGCATTAAAATAAAACCTGTGACATAAGAATGGCATGTCTATGTTGTTTTAGCGACACACTCTAGAGCGATTAATTTGATTCTAACGCTTTTAATCTATATCAATATTATAAATGTGAAAGTAACTTTGCCTGTGTGTCACCTTTTCACGCATAAATACATATATTCAGGCACACAGCTAGGCCATGACCTGAAGTAGGACATGGGATACTATTTATCCCGGTAGTATGTTCCCATGGGATCATTCCCGACCTCTAAGCGCGCGAAGCCGCGGGCAGATGCTAATCTTCTATAAACTGTTTGTGTGATATCTGTGACACTATTACACTTGCCTGTGAACTTAAACCCAGTAGGTTATGAGCTCCTAGTTTGACCCGGTTCACTTGGGAGACATATTATGAAGGTCTTGGTAGTTTTGACACCAACAGCTGTTGAAGTATTACTTTAGAACAAACCTGAGATCTTAATGTTATGAAATTCATAAGTGGTGTATTTTACTTTAGAAGCAAACACGCTTCTCCTTCTTCACTTAGTCGGAACTTATCCGAAGGCGTTGGAACAAACGCCTTCAGATAAGTTCCGACTAAGTTAAAGGATGATGGGACAAAATGGGCGTAAGTCCAACAGAACTGAAATATATCTCAAATTAAAGCTCTCAATTAGTACTCTATTTCATACTATGGCAAAAAGTACCAAAGTCGCCGGAGAACAGAGATAGACTCAATTGAAAAAATTGCATTTTTCTGTATAATACCGAGGATTTGACTGCATCTGTCACGTTTAAAAACAAAAGGTCGTGTTATAAACATGGCGCACACGCAGGTAACAATGTATGCTCGAATTCACTCCCACTACTCCGCGTGTAAGCCGCCTCACGCGCGGTTCAGGGGGCTTACTACCAGCAGCAGAGCAGAAGTTGAACTGCACCGCTGTTTTGTTCTATGACTGGTTGGTTTTATGTACATAAAACCAGTGCAAGTGGTTGTAAGCCCCGAGTTCAGTCGGTGTTTACTTGTTACCGTAGTAAGACTTAATAACAATTTGTGTACGTATTTTTATAATAATGTACCTAGAACTAAGTTTGATTGATTTATTTATTTTAAGTATGTTTATTATTTTAAGTTTATCTTATAGATGGAATTAATGGATTTTAAGTTGGTTCTTTATTATTATTTTATCTTATTTAAGAGTATCCCCTTGTTGTGGATTGTCTATTTTTGATAGTGACATTAAAGCACTTGTCATCCAGACTTATATTTCATTACTACTACATGCCTGCGTTGTGTTTTTTCGGTATCATCAATTGATTCCGAATTCATGCTCATTATTGGACTACTGATTGGATTGCTAGCTACGATTTCTTAGCCCCTGCCCGCTATTGGACTACTGATTCTATTGCTGGCTACGGTTTCTTGACCCCTGCTCGTTATTGGATTACTGATTGGATGGCTGGCTACGGTTTCTAGACCCCTGCTCGTTAGTGGACTACTGATTGGATTGCTGGCTACGGTTTCTTGACCCCTGCTCGTTATTGGACTACTGATTGGATTGCTGGCTACGGTTTCTTGACCCCTGCTCTTTATTGGATTACTGATTGGATGGCTGGCTACGATTTCTTGACCCCTGCTCGTTAGTGGACTACTGATTGGATTGCTGGCTACGGTTTCTTGACCCCCCTGCTCGTTATTGGACTACTGATTGGATGGCTGGCTACGGTTTCTTGACCCCTGCTCGCTATTGGACTACTGATTGGATTGCTGGCTACGGTTTCTTGACCCCTGCTCGTTATTGGATTACTGATTGGATGGCTGGCTACGGTTTCTTGACCCCTGCTCGTTAGTGGACTACTGATTGGATTGCTGGCTACGGTTTCTTGACCCCTGCTCGTTATTGGACTACTGATTGGATTGCTGGCTACGGTTTCTTGACCCCTGCTCGTTATTGGACTACTGATTGGATTGCTGGCTACGATTTCTTGATCCCTGCTTCTTATTGGACTACTGATTGGATTGCTGGCTTATTTGACAGATTTTTGATTACTTGAAAGAAATCTTATGATACCAAAGGGTATTTTTGGTGATGAAAATAACACCAAGACAATAATCATCTGCGATGGTACGAGTACATACATTTTTATAGAAAAAAGCAGCAACTTTTTGTTTCAATACACAACCTTACACAAATTCGAGAACCTTCTGAAACCTTTCATGATTGTCTGTAGCGACGTTTACATCATTGATGTCGTCGGTCATATCCCGCGCCAATGTCTGATGCAACTATTATGCAAGGACTTCTCAATGATGAGGAAAGCGCCTGGCATTGGTTGTTTCACCAAAATGATGTGATTATACTAGACAGCGTTGGATGTATGGAAGAACATGGATATGAATTGCATACCCCCAACTAAAGACAGGAATGACAACCGAACAGGCAAATAATTCTCGTTTAATAACTATTTGTCGATGGGTAGTGAAGACTATGAACGGCAAAATAAAGTAATGCTTCAAGTTTCTACGTCAAACATACATAAATCGCGCCCTGACTCACATTTTTGATGATTATGAAATCGCTACAAGTCTTCTGAATGCTTTTCATCCCGTTTATGGTGATAATAGGCATGCAATGGATATTTTGAATCTAATTAACCTGAATATGAACACGCCTAATCTGCTGTATGAATATGTCGAAATGAAAAACCTGAACCGCCAAAGGAGAAACTTCATTCGATTGGATGGCAATCTCCCGTTCCTAGAAGATTTTCCGCGCCTCACTGACGACATAATCTTACAGGCTCTGAAAACTTATCAGCAAAAACTAGCCAAGTCATACGTCGCAAAACACTTAAACAATGGTGTATACGTTATTGAAATGAGCAGAGATGATGTGCTGATCGATCTCTCTGAATGCAATACTCGTATATTAGTTAACAATGTGTGGTTGCTGCGAGTACGGATTCAGTCAAGGCACGTCAGAGCACGCACATATTTTACGTATATTTTGATTGACAGAGACCAGGTTAGCAGAAATTCAATAATTCATTGTTACTGTACCTGCCTGACAGGAAAAAGGACCATTGATACTTATGCTCATATAGTTTCGATAATATGGTACCTTGGTTTGGGGCGACATGAGCCATTTATCGCCCCCGCACGTCATTTGCGTTAGTTTAGTTGAGGACTTTATTTTGATTTGATTGTTTTTTTTTTTATACACATGCTTTTCATTTAAAAACCGTTCAAATAACATTTTTATTAAGTTATATCCAACTGTTAACAGTTACGTATCGTTGTATTAACAATAAAACGATACGTGATTATTAAAAGTTTCGTGTTTTATTTAATATTTTCAGGTAAACCCGGTGGATATGGCTAGGTTTATTTATATAATTACGATTCTGGCATTACGTCCGAACAGTTGGCACTAGGTGCAGTTCTGTTGGTCTTACGCCCAGGTTTCATACAAATTTGCCCATCATTCTTTACAATTTTATTGTTTTCGAAGGTAGGGAATCAGGGCCTAAGTGACAAGAATCTGTGCCTAAACATAATATTATACTTAAACTGAAGTCGCTTTTCGTGTCCGTCTGCGTGGCCAACTTGTTCTCCTAAACTACGCAACGGATTTTGATTTGGTTTTCACCATAATTTAGAGAATTCACTAAACTTACATTATGGTGTTTGGTCAAGTCGTAAAAACCGTGCGAAGCAGGAGCGGGTTGGTAGTGTTATCGTAAAAAGTTTAGTTGCATGAATCACAAGAGTAAAGAGAGAGAGAGGAGTATAACTGATACAATCAGAACACTTTACCCCAGCGTCCAACTCTAACCGGCCTTCTCAAATAACAACACAAATAAAATAAATCCGTTTATCTGAAAATCAAACTGGCCGACAAAGGTCTTACACGTGCTTCAGAGTTCATACTTAATATTACATACAAAGTTACACGTCGAAACTGACTAGCTTGTATGAAGGTCGGTTTCATTAGCTGTCTGTTTGTCTTGTTAAGAGGAATTAGGGTCAGGCACGCATTTATCAAAGAGAAGGTATATTTAATTACAAGCATTATGTTTATATCGAATAAGAAGGTTTTTTTTACTTCCGTCATAAAAATAAATAAGCCTGTAGACATTTGCTACACGATATGCTCGTAGCTATCTCGTAGTCGCGTTCGTAGCAGTTCGTAGCACCGCTACATTACTTTCCGTAGCGACCCTATTGGAGTAGTAAAGAGACATTGATTATGGTTGTCATTTGTTATCTGTCATTATTTCGAAATAGAATCGCAATTATTCCTAAATTAATTCATGAACGATAGTTTAATAAACTACGAAGGTTGTAATAAATCAGAATTAATTACATTCCACCCTAAACAACTACACAAGTTGTTTGTTTGTAGTAAAACCGACGAAGTAAAGTTGAAACATGTATCATACTCCGGCAGCCGACCGCGCCGTAAAACGAATGTGCCCGAAACCTTTTGTTACAAACAAAATAAATTGATATCACTCATTCTGTTTTAATTTGAATAATAATATTATGAGGTAGCATGCAGTTAGTAGTGTGTGTCACTTCGTAACTGTATGTATTTTTGTACATGTTTAATTTATGTTTTCAGATACTGCTTTAAAATACCTTTATAATCATGAGTAGTTTAATTTTGTTTTATATTCTGGTATTCTTATGCAATTATGTATGATATTTTTATAGTTTATTTGATACCAAATTAAATTCTTTGATATTAAGTACTCATATAATTTAATTTAAAATACAATTAATTAACTAATACATTTTTTTTTGTAATTGTAAGGTATAAGAGACGATTTAAAGACTTTTAAACTATGTTTGACTACGATGATGAATAATTTAGATAATTGTTATAAATAGTATTCAAAACCACGGTAAAAGAGATCACCAATAAGCCAAGTTAGTGATTTTGAATACTGAAACGCAAATTGCAAGCATTGGACAAAATAATGTTAACAATTAATAAATAGGCATGGCAAAAAAAATAAATAGGCGTGTATGTAAATGAATAAAGGTTTGGCGGACTTTCAGTACAAAGAATGTCAGCTGAGAGTGCGTGTAAAGGGGTAATCTACGAAGAGGGTACCCTCCGGGGGGTATGTGGGGAGAATTTTGGAATGTCGGAATTCATATGTAGAAGCAAGAGGAACACAGGTAAAATGCCGTAAAAAAGGACCGAATTATGCACGACCGACTTAACAGCTTGATTGTGTTAAAGTTGTACCTAATAGAACATAAAGGGTGAACTGACTGACATCAGCGCACAGCCCAAACTACTCGGGCTAGTGCGTGAAATTTCGCACAACTATAAATTGAAACGCGGGCTAATTGTAGAATAAAGGTGGGTCACTCCACCACAGCTTCCGTGAAATGTCGTCGATAGAGACCATAATGTTACATTATTGACGTTTTACGAGTAAGTGCACCTAGTCGAGGTAGAAATGTTCACTAATTACGAGCTCTCAAATAATTAATAAACGTGGTTGGGAAATAATAATATTATGAAGAAGGGAAAGAAGCTAAAACTAATATTTATTATTATATCAATCGAATCCGTAATAATAGAACATGATATTAACATGTTCTGTTAAAACAGTCACGGTTGGTTTATTCTCGTTGCTTAGCAATCGAAGAGTCCTCATATCAGGAAGTGATTCATATTCAGAATAAATTACATGAACTAGAACCATTTTGATCAACGATCGTTATTTATTTTGTAAGGAGGAGTCCTTGGCCTCGTAGTAGGATAATTACACGCCAATTTTAATATTATATTTTCTTTTTAACGAAACTTCTGTTTAGATTCAATCAATGCCTAATATATTTCAGTTGTGGTTTAGTACAGTAACTATTTATATAGCAATTAATAAATTGTTTATGAGTATTATAATTTACACTAAGAGTGACTTGTATTTAGGCAAAGAGGCTCTCGCTTTTACTTAGCACAGAGGCATCAAATTTGTACTGTTAGGCTTACGAGAATCTTATTATGCTTTTCACTTTTACACCTTTGTTCGGCAGTCACTGACCCGTGTCCGTACTCTCACATGTTCCTCGGGTGAGGCTCGGCTGTACGGTCGCCGAATAAAACAATCAAATTACCCTATTTTAGATGCAGAGTGCATAACACCTTATTTTGCTACGTTGAGAATGAAAATGACGGTTTGAAATGGTGACATAATATTATGTATCCTCTAACTTAAGCTATTTATACGCACGTGATTTTATATAATAAAACAATTTTCCTTTCTTCTTAGTTTCCTCTCTATGTAAATGCGGAAAAGGAATGTAGGTATTTGAAAATGGCTGTCAGTGTACAAATTTGAAGACTATTTTTTGGTCACTCAATAGATTACAACGCGCATCAAAGGTTGACGAGATGTTTTTATTTATTCACAGCCAAGATAGGCTAATCCACATTAGAGCACATGCTCCTAACCCATAGCCGTCAAAAACGGAAATGGTTACCGTAACCGAAATCGGCGTGGGGATATATATTATGTTGCTAATACATTCTGATAGTTGATCTGGCCTCCCTGTTCCTCCAACGTGAATGCAACATGTAGATATGTATCTACTAATGTACCGCTTGTTGCGTATTTCTTTACATACATTCTAATATTAGCATGTGTGGAGAATAAATCAGCGATGCAAAGATTTCCCCAGAGCGCACTTCATCCGCGCATTATGTGCGATGAATAATTATCCACCAAAAGCTTTGATATTTAAGAAAATTTAGGAAACGGCGGCGTCTGATATTGACACAAAATTAAATTATATGTAACAGTCACATAAAGGAACATAATATTTGGATTCAGATATCATAGGCAATTCTCGTAATTTTAAGAACGTTCACAGTCCGATCTCAGTCTCAATATGTCAAAAATACCTCTAATTTTACTACATTTTTGATAAGTTTTTGACATTGGTTGTTGGTGAGATGCGATTGCGACTAGATTTTGAACGTTTATTGGCCTTCTGGTACAAATAGGGGCACCATAACCGGTGCTGCTGCTGTTTTCATCTTGTTACATCCGTGATCTGGAAATGAGAAGTAGCATTATTAATACGGTTAAGATCAAGTCCACGACCTGTTGACCTGTAGCCTGACAATATTTTTCGTTTTTAATTATTTTATACACAATTTTTTATTCGTATCTGTTGACATTACAAGGTACAAAGCCGCCAGTAACAGTCACAATACCCCCGTACTTGTTGATACTGTATTACGGTGGGGTGTTCCTTCTTGCTATAATCCGAAAGTAACGAAAGAGTGAGAACTTAAGGTAACGTAATGGCAATGTCTAAACACTGCACAATCACTGTCGCCTCACATATCGGATGATATCCAGTTTCCGTAATGAATCCAGCGTGCATCACTCATGTGTTGGACACAGTTTTGTTATGCTCATGTTTACTGAACACAGCGTGGGCGCAGCAGATGTGCATCTCTGTCAGTTCCGATGTCATGGATATTGCCCGGAGATGTTTTATGCACCGAGGTTAGGTGCGATAACAGTAAGTTGATAACGATCTTGGGTTATCAGGAAACACCCTATATAGCTACGTAGGTGTAGGCTTACGTAGATAGCAGCTACCCCAGCAGGCTGACTTACAAGGCAGTAAAGGTAAGATCGTAGCTAAGTAAATTGCCAATACCAGTCCCTTTGCCAAGCGCTGTGATTACCGAAATCTTTTTATAATACGACCCCTTCCTAAAGCTCGATGATCAAAAAAAATTATCTTGCGGCAGTTCTTTGAAGAATAACGAAATAAGAACAAAGGTATTCACTCAACTGACATTTGACTCCACCCACTGTACCCAATAAAACGTGACAACAATCAGTCTATCAATAGAATTTACGTAATTCCATACAGTGAAATTAATTCTAACCACTACCGCCAGCACGTGAAGGATCATACGATAATAACATGTAGTTTGATAGCCAATCAAATCAAATTGTCAAATACGTTATACTAACTATCAGAGTTAATCGGATTGATCTCTCATATCCACGAGCTTGTCCCATAACATGTTGTAAAAGTTTCATTGTTAATGTGTAACCAGCGATAACTGGATTCTTTTATGAGTGTTTCAGGAATGTTCCAAACTGTTAACAATTAAATAACGAGTAGTATCAGCTACCACTGCAATCCTAATTTAATTCAGCGACTCATAAGGCATGCACGTTGATATGGTCAGAGGAAGTAAATACCTATAGTCCGGCCGTCGGGTATTTAGTCTGAATGGCCCAAAGCGAATGGACCGCGGGCCATTCGACCGTAACCAAAAATCGTCTACGTTCCAAAGGACCGGTGATAAAATGATTTCAAAATTAATTTAAAGGGACAGTCGCATACATTGTAATAGTCGCTTAGTCCGTCGGGAGTATGCGTTCCTGACAACTGTCAGTGCGACAATTCTTGTAGTTAATGAATATGAGTTTTACACGTATACATTTATGTGCATTGTATGCATACGCATTCTTTCGAAGACCGGACTGTAGTTCAGCTTTTCAAAGAAATTCTTGTGTTCTTTTTTGATGATGAAGCTACAGGCACTACTCAATGAACGGCGATAACTACAATCCATGAGGCAGGTCATTGGACTATTTGCAAACCTATTCTACACAAAACCCTACCTATTAACATTTATCCAACTAGTTCCTAAGCTGTTCTACAAACGATTGCCTGCTCGACTCCTCAAGTTTCAGGACACATTTCCATTGTTTTCCTTTCATCACTCTGCGATGTTTTGCCAGACACTGTGTAAACTTTCCCTCAACTTGGTACTTTTCAACTTATGAGTGGTTGGCACAAGAAATAGTTGTTACTGTCTCAGACTATCTCTATTGTTAGTTTGTCTTAATATTGAAACGTTTTGCAAACGCTTAGTGAGTTTCATATTGATTTTTGGGACAAACTTGGTGTAGACGCCAAGGCTTGTTTGTTACATTTGTAAGAGATCAAAACTTACTGCGTGGGAGTGTCTTAGATGAAATTACGCATTGTGACTGTGAAACTGAATGTAGCGAACTATCCCCGAGGCGGTGGTTATGCTAAGGTTTCGTATTAAAATCTGCTAAAATGCAGGATTGACCTAACAGAATCTGACTTCGACCTTCATACGCGTAGTTTGAAGTTACCACTGTTGAGCTGAGTATCTACATATTACAGTAATACTGGTCAGCTATGTATCAAATGGTTATGTTTACACCATCCTGGCTTTAAAGATGGCAGTACATGAAACTGTTTAGCATCTTGCTACATTAATTAAAAAAAAAGTACTACAAGTATGCACTTTTAGTACTTTGAAATAATGTTGTATGTGTGTACTTGTAGTGGAAGTATAGCTCCATTATATAACTATTTATGCCCTAAAGTAATATTGTTGTGTTTTTCGGTTTGTACGATGTTTATAAGTGCCAGAAAAACTGTCAGTCACACGTGGCCGTACTTCGACATGGTGATGACATCACACCAGCACCCTGATTGGCCTGATTGCGTAACACACTTTCAATCACAATCTGAATCATTTTGAAAGATATTGGTAATCAATGGCTTCATATGTTCGAAAAAGTCTGCTCCACAACGTAAATAACGCAATTAATGTTGTTAAACTTTTTTTTGGGTGGTAATTATATATGTCGGAGTCATTCGTTTGACTTATCGGGACGCCAGCGTCATCTAGTGGCGTTCGACAGAGTCTAGCGTGATTTCGTGGAGAGCGAGTAGTCGCGGTGGAGCGGCCCTCTTGACCATTGGACATCGTACCGACAATATGTGCTCAGAAACTGTCTCGCGTTCCGTACGGTTGAGTTGTTGAAATTAATCAATAAATTAATTATTAATTTGTTCGTAAAATTATTTATTTAGATATTATCGCATGGAAGACTTACAGCTAAACAAAAAACAAGCAAAAAAGGAATCAACGGTCGACAGAAAGCCAATTACAAGTGTTCGCGTTTAGATTATATTTACCTAATCAGATTTGAACTGCGAACGGTCTTTCTATTGCGCAATAACCAACACTAGCCATAGTACGCCCACTGACAGTCATTAAAATATGGCTGATGTTAACGAGAGACACGTACCTTCTCCGACATATACAACGTGTAACGGAAAGAGTATATACATATCAAGAGCACGGCTTCTTTGGATGATATCAAACGATATTGGAAGGATTTTTTAATCCTGTCTCTACAAGTTCGGAAGTTATGAGATTTTTTAATACATTGATATTAGAAACCGAACTTATCAAATTGAAATAAACACATCACTAGCACTAAATCAGCTGATCGGTGTCAGCGAACCATTTGTTAGTAAAAATAAACCTCTTACTCCTGGTATTTCTGAATAAAAGGTTCCGCATATTTATTTTTGTTTACAAAATATTATTACTGAGTTTTCCTAAACTTTGATTATGTTTGTGAACTAACTACAAAACGATTAATTGGTCTTGGTATCAAAATTTAACGAAATAATATTTAGATACCTGCTTGCATTATCACGTATCATTTACCAACACACTTGTTGGTTTTTTACTTAGTTTCCCGTTTGTGGAAGATTACTTTGTAGATAATTATTATCTACATAGTAATCTTCCACGCACCTTACCATCCTACCTACAACACAGTAAATACCTAATTCAAAAACAATATTTCTGTAAATTTCCTAACGTTAGTCTTGATCTTTTATTTTGGTGGCCATAAGGATGAACAATGTTTTGCTTTAAATCGATTTTTATTTCGATAGATAATATTACCGTGAACACGGTAATATTGTCTGTATCCAGATGTAGCTAGTCGGTTAAAATCACAATGACTAATACAGAATACGACGTCGAGCGATTAATTTATAAAATACAGCTATGTCATTCGAAATGAGAACTTCTATCAAAACTTCAAAACGTCAAATGTTTCAATCTTCGCTTAGTGCTAACATAAGCAATGCTGAGAAGTTAAAAAGTGGCGGCATATATATGTAATTGGTCTTGTTTGAAATAGATATACCTACCGATTCGCTGTATAAGATTGTCACTTGTCAGCACAATACTTTGGGCAAATATGAACTTGAACTAATAAGAGTCCTTATCATAATAATTTTTACACATACGATCCAGGAGTTGTTTCGAAAAATCGTCAGCTCGTACCGTTGAATTGATCATAAAAATCGAATCCTTACGTACTACATCCTACCAGGAATTAATTGCTTAAATAAGCATTATTATTTGCCATTAGAACTTAGAATTGAAAAAGGATTTAGTAACAATTTATATCCAACTGAATCCAAAACATCATTTCAATTCACCTCTTCGCAACTTATTCTTCTCTTAGTACATACAAATAAAATCGTAGTGGGTTCCGTTCATAATTTTTAAAATAAGATTATTTTTATTAAATAATTAAGACGAAAACTATTAATAAGTTAACAGTTTTTTTTTATTACAAAATAATAGGATGCACGCATAATTTTTGTCTTTTGGTCTAACCGAAAGAATTATCGGAAGTTCATGGTCTGTCGGTGCTGTTTGAGTGGTACATACATGTATGTACCACTCAAACAGCACAGCAGCCAGTTAGTCGGCAGGCAGCCGACCGGCAGCGCCGGCGGTGGTCGGTCGGCAGTTTAGTCTTTATTATAATTCAAATGAAGTCAATAAAAAATGTCGCAAAACTGCATCTAACTGTGGAAATAAATTAATAAAGTACTAGGAACGCATGACGAACAGGAATTGTTATTGCCAAATTGAAAATCGTTTGGTCACAGAACCATGATTACGTCGTTACACACACATTGTAAGCATCATAATGTGTGTAAACCTAAGGTTAGGGTCAATTAACGAGTCCTGGACCCTGGTAAATACAACTTCTAATTCAGACTTCTAACGATTATCTCGTTAGAAGTCTGAATTAGAAGTTGTGACCCCGTAATATGATCTTTAATGGATTGAAATGAATGATTTTCCGGAGTTGCGGGCCGGGGTTGCGGGAATGTTCTAACGAGATAACGCGGCCCCGGAATGTAAGGGCAACTGAAGGAACATGGTGGTTTTTAGTCAGTAAGAGTCTAACACTTCCTTCGGTTCCTTCCGCCCCACCCAGGGCGAGAGCCATTGTCATTGATGATTTTCCCATCCCATAAAAATTGAATGATTTTTCTATTTTGAATTTGGATCACGTATTGATTTACTCTGATGCATTAGATTTACTTAAACATTTAAGAGAGTTTAGTTGAAATTATTTATTCTTTTGATATTTCTCTGGACCCTGGGGTCCCGCACCTTTGAAAGGCGTACGAGGGGCCGAAGCCAACTCGCAGAGACCCGTTAGACTTTTTAATGAAATGAGGCACCAACCGACGATTATCCCTGTTCGCACTATGCAAGTGCACCCAAGGACAACCCACGGTTGGTGTAGGACTATTGCAGGACATGGAAATTATTGAAATAGTTCTTTGACATATCTCGGGACCCCGGGCTCCCGGACCTTTGAAAGACATACTAGGGGCCGAAGCCAACTCGCAGAGGGCCTTTACACAATTTTAAATGATGAGGAAGCACCAACCGTCGATTATCCCCGCATGCACCATGCAAGTGGACCCAAGGACAACCGCCGGTTAGTGCAGGACAACTGCAGAACTTGAAAACAAAACGTACTGGGCTATGGGTTTGGGTGGCTATAGTGGGTCGGTTACCATGAACTATGGAAAGTCTATATTCTCTGCCTGAACAATGGTAATATACTATTTACGGCGGCAGCGGCGGCGGCATGTTTTTACAAGCTTTTATTTAACTTGCGAAGTATGTAACTATGTTTTTTCGTAGGAACTCGGTAATTAAAGGATACAACCCCATCGAGTTTGAGCTCGTATGATTCGTCTTGACGAGTACTTTGGTGCTAGATGGTAACCATGGTCTGATGATGGAGCTGGAAGATGGCCATAGGAACTCGGTAATTAAAGGACACAACCCCATCGAGTTTGGGCTCGTATGATTCGTCTTGACAAGTACTTTGGTGTTAGATGGTAACCATGGTCTGATGATGGAGCTGGAAGATGGCCATAGGAACTCGGTAATTAAAGGACACAACCCCATCGAGTTTGGGCTCGTATGATTCGTCTTGACGAGTACTTTTGGTGCTAGATGGTAACCAGGGTCTGATGATGGAGCTGGCAGATGGCCATAGGAACTCGGTAATTAAAGGACACAACCCCATCGAGTTTGGGCTCGTATGATTCGTCTTGACAAGTACTTTGGTGCTAGATGGTAACCATGGTCTGATGATGGAGCTGGAAGATGGCCATAGGAACTCGGTAATTAAAGGACACAACCCCATCGAGTTGGGCTCGTATGATTCGTCTTGACGAGTACTTTTGGTGCTAGATGGTAACCAGGGTCTGATGATGGAGCTGGCAGATGGCCATAGGAACTCGGTAATTAAACGACATAACCCCATCGAGTTTGGGCTCGTTTGATTCGTCTTGACGAGTACTTTGGTGCTAGATGGTAACCATGGTCTGATGATGGAGCTGGAAGATGGCCATAGGAACTCGGTAATTAAAGGACACAACCCCATCGAGTTTGGGCTCGTATGATTCGTCTTGACGAGTACTTTTGGTGCTAGATGGTAACCAGGGTCTGATGATGGAGTTGGCAGATGGCCATAGGAACTCGGTAATTAAACGACATAACCCCATCGAGTTTGGGCTCGTTTGATTCGTCTTGACGAGTACTTTGGTGCAAGATGGTCACCAAGGACTGAAGATGCGTAAGTGCAGTAAACGCATCTAACGGAAAAACACTGCTACGCGGTACGAACTACGCCGTAGTCAATCTCGCATCAAAAATACTGTAAAAGTAAAGTAAAAGTTATAAATTAAATTAAAAGAAAAAAATACTTTTTAAAAACAAGCTTTTATTACTTACCTGATAAGAAATAAATAAAAGAGTGTTACATTGTGTTCTAAATGTTATTTAATGTTCCATCAAAATGTAACACGCTTTTATTTATTTCTTATCAGGTTTAAATTATTTTTAACTTTTTAATCATTTTTATTAAATAAGTAATAAGAGCTTGTTTTTAAAAAGTTTTTTTTTTCTTTTTATTTTATATTTCGTCAGTTCGCGTCGACAAAGAACACCGCCTGCGGTAGGCTACTACAATACTAGGCGCGCAGAATTGAGGCGGAAGAGATTTATCGTGATATTGGTAAGTAACGTGGAAAGTTATTGACCACGTAGTGCGGCGACACGTTTGTTATGATTTGAATTTAAGAAACATATGAAACCGCAGATTTGGTATCAATTGTTAGAGTATTTTATTTTGAGTTGAAACTATGTATAGTGATTCTATACCAGTTGTTATCATTAGTGCTTAAGGATAGCAATTCTGTTACACGTTGTTTAGTTACCCATCGCGCCTGCGGAGTTTAGCTAGCCAATTTAAAATAACCCTACAGGGCTGGTATGGACTATTTTTAGAGAGGAAAGCTGTAAGTTGGTTTGACAAGGTTATTTTAATATTTAGACGAACGCTATGGTTTTCAAACATACCTATTTTACCACACAAAGGTTTCATTTAACGTTTATGCTCCATTAACTAACCACTGCCTTGGGATACAAATTCGGGCAAATTCCAAGAATATACCTTATTTTGAATTTGTCGTTCGGGTTCATTAATGTTAATGAATGTCTGTGGGTAAGGGCGTTGCGGAAAAAAAATGTTTTTATAATTCAGAACAGGTATTTTTACAGTTACATTCATCATGTGCCATTTAAATCTCTTTGAGGAAACTCTGCTATTTACAATGTCAGTTGGCGCACGTGTCATTGTATTGAAATTCATTGGCAGTCGCGCTGAACTGAATCGTTTTACATGATATTTGAATGTCAGATCGGCTGATATTATCGACTTTGAGAAGTACTGAAGCGGAGTAGGTAGGTACTAGTTGTTAACTTTAACACGTTTGAACAGAAGTTTTATGAATTGGTATTAAAATAATTGAAATGTATCGTATTCTCTTTTCAGGCGATAATATAACATTCATACTTTTAATAAAATAAATAAATTGAAAAAAATATACTCATACAGTCACATTACATATATGAATTTTAATATTAACAAAAATATAAGGACAAGAACAAGAAAAACAAAACAAACAAATTCGAAATAATAAATTCGCTAAGATATTTTTTTTAATGTTGTTAAGCCGTTGGTCCCGGCTGTCATTCGTGGATCTTTGACAGTCGTTACGGGTAGTCAGAAGCCCGAAAGCCTGACAACCAGTCTTACCAATGGGTATCGTATTACCCAGTAACTGGGTTGTGGAGGTCAGATAGGCAGTCGCTCCATGTAAAATACTGGTATTCAGCTGCATCCGGTTAGACTGGAAGCCGACCCCAACATAGTTGGGAAAAGGCTAGGCAGATGATGATGATTTTTTTTAATGTTGTTGGTTTTATTGTAAACAGAACATAAAATAAAATGTTATATCGCGTTACTGTCTAATACAACAATACCGACATATTTTTTACAAAAGCGCCATTTTTGTTTTGCCACACTAATATCGAATTCTAGTGCGTTGTTAAATTTTCTTTTAACTTTTGTTATAAAAGTTCATGTTACTATCAAAATTATTTATTTCAACACCAAAATTGTTTGTAGCCGTATTCTCGAAGCGCCTACGCACTTTCTGTTTGCACGTACGGTTTGTGTTCTGGGGGGTGGAGGCTCTACCAACTCCTACTAAGGTCCACCGGAACCACCCACTCTACTCCCACGATATAAATTTTACTCCTTTGGGAGAATAAACAGTTGTCAGTGTTTTCTAAATCTCGGAGCCCATTTGTCAAAAAATTAAACGATTTTAGCCAAGTATTTTGTCGTGTTATTCGTAATAACAACATGACCAGGAATAATTTTGATAGGCACAAGTTCTTATCTGACAAAATATTAAAAAAAGACGATGTTTTCATAAACTGAAGTGTGGTTAAAAATAATACTTTTACACAAAAAATCTTGTTTGCAGCAAGTTTTGCGGTTTTTTTTTTTTTAAACGCACCTACGATACAGGAGTAATTCATAGTGTGGAATTACTCCTGTATCGTGGGTGCGTTTATAAACATTGCAACTCACATACACAAAAAGCCAGATCCACTACCTGTAGGTAATACAAATATTTGTTCCGTGCGGGAATCGAACCCGCGACACGCAGCGCAGCAGTCGATCGCTCCGCCACTGCGCCAACCGTGTCGTCGTCGATTTATAAAACACATATTTGAAACCGTGACTCAATATATTTGAACGCAAGCACAAAATCTGTATTCGTACAAATATGATCTGGTGGCACCGAGCCGGATCATCTGCGTGGAGTCAACACTGTTAATTAACTAGTTACACCAACACATCGCAACATAACTGGAAACAGAAGTCACACTCCGAGCAAGACGCACTGATAATAAAGAACACAGGTAAACAGAACCTTACGTCCAAATCAAGAGACATCAATTAAGTGTTAATGATTTTTAACCATAAAAGTGGCTGTTAGGTACCATCATCATCACCATCTGCGTAGCCATTTCCTTTAAGGATGTTGGGGTTGGCTTCCAGTCTAACCGGATGCAGCTGACCAACAACACCACCACCTCCATAACCATCCCAACCACCGTACAACCATAACATTAAATTACATCACCCATTCTGATGGCTAAAAAAATGGAAAATAGAAGTTGTCAATAAAATGCTTTATAGGCCATGTACGAACAAGTTTAATTATATAGGTGTGCAAATACTACCTACATATAACGCGATTATGCGAACTATGTAATTTGTGTGTGGAGTGATCGCTAATTGTCACGTCCATTATGTTCTGTTGATTGTATGCGATAGGTTTTACATTCGTGTGCTCGTTTTGTAATTACACCAACGCGTGGCTACCGTGATTTGTGTTTCAAACATGTTCTAAATAAAATAGTCTGATGAAACGGGTTAAAATTGGATTACGTTATGCGTGAAAATGCCATTTATATCCTTCGGTAATCCACACGAACCAATAGTTTTAATACCAATTTATTTATTACCAAGTGACGATAAACTTGAATTCTACCACCTAAACAAATAAAACAGTGAGAAACGAAAACAGTTACGCAGCTAAAAATCCAATCTTTCAACTGACGAATCTTCCCCCGCCAACCGAAAGCAAATCTAATAAATAATAATGTAAACGTTGTATAATATACGAGGTGCGGAGAAATAACGTTAAATATTTAGGAGTGCTCGCCGCGGTGTGAGCGGCGGCCGCGCCATCGATCACCGGCCACTCGCCACCCAATTTATAGTTATAATGAGTTTAAACAGAACTAGTGATGTATCCAGCCAGTCTCACTAGTGTTGTTATTCACGCTACGCGCCGAGATTATGTTTGTTCTACACGTTTTTGTGCATAATCTTATAGGTATACGGCCTTTTTTATTTCATATGAAATTAAATTGGAGTTGAGAGTTTATTTGCTTTGAGTTTTATTTCTAGTGGTTTGTTTATTCATAATTTGAGATGAGATTTTGTCAGTGTAATTATTTAGATTGAGAAATTACTCGTAAAATATTAAGGTAGGTAAATAAAAATGTTGAATAAGTTTGTTTAGGATAGAGTGTAAAGAGATTATACTCGTGTAACTCTGTAAGTGTTGTAGACGTACGTGTGAACATTATACTTAGGTAGATATTTCCATAATTACTTTATGAGGCAGACAGATTGGTGCCCAAATTATGTTGTTATTAGTACGTACACAAAAAGACGCCAGTGCGTGTTGTTGACATAGTTTCGCACCCGCATAATATTATTATGGATAATGACGTACAAACAGAGTGCTCGCCAATATTATCTGAGACGTTGAAACTAAAAGCTAAGTACTCGGAGCTAATTCTATTTGCTACCTAATTACTGTTTGCAAAACTAAAACATTACCATCGCTCTGCAGATGCCATGACACTATTCTGAAAGTTCGGATAAGAAAATTAAAACGGGGCTACCGTTTTAATTTTCCCAACCAACTTAAATAATATAGGACCATTAGTTTTATTTTCAACCGTTTACCAAGATTTTGGTTAATGTATAATTAACTTGTATTGTCGTCTATGAGTGTGGCGGTAAACGATTTAGTTTTTTCTTTTCCGACTACTCTATTTTCTAGTCCCATTAATGAAAATAAGACGGAACAAATACATATCTGCATTCACATTTTTACAAATGCATACAATCTAGCAGCTGTATCGTTTACCTTCATAAAAACCGCTGCCAAATACCGGTCATTGGGGACTGCCGGGTCCAGGCAATAGGAAAATACAGTTGGCTATGTGCCGAGACCGTATGTCCGTTCTCTATGCATCATAAACCCGGACAAAAGGCTAATTTGCCGTCACGTCCGACCTGTATTACTAGAGCAATTTGCAGCTGCACTAATGACAATGTTCATTAGTTGCGACCTTTGCCACTCGATACTAAGTGCATTAATACTCGCCCCTGTATAAGCACCAATGTACAGCGTACAACGCGAAAATATTGTTCTGTGCGGGAAACTTCATTGCAATGTTTATGCACCTCGTAACCAGCTCACATTTAGTACCGACCAGGTATATTGCAAACGATATCCGACTTTATTTCAGTGTGGAAGAGTTTATTATTGATTGTTCATTCATAATGCTGAAATGTAAAATTAAATTTTCATGGGCGTTAATTAAGATGTGTGTAATGCTGATATGTGCATTCGAAGATGATGTTAACATTGAAAACTATTAGCTCTGCGATGATGTTATTTATACCTCAAAATATGTAGACAGTAAAGTTATTTTCGTATACCTATGCGATAGGCGTTTAGGGCAGTTGGTAAAGGA
This sequence comes from Apamea anceps, assembly GCA_951799955.1. Taxonomy (NCBI): domain Eukaryota; kingdom Metazoa; phylum Arthropoda; class Insecta; order Lepidoptera; family Noctuidae; genus Apamea; species Apamea anceps. Next base: position 21,040,184 of record OX637511.1, on the reverse strand, counting down.
CTGACGCAGACGCAGGTCGTCACCGATTGCCTTAGTTATTACAGTCCCACGATTAACGGATGCAATTCCTGAGAATATCGTCACTAAACATGATTTTAGAGAAATTTATTACCTACAAAAAAACCGGCCAAGTGCGTGTCAGGACACGCATAGAATAGGGTTCCGTAGTCAGCCATTTCTACTTTATTTATATAGCCTGTATTGTAACGAAACCATACCGCGATTCAGAAATTTGGAATAAATGCACAACACCATCTAGGCTATCGAGTGTCGTTGTAAACTTTATTAAGCCCTTAATTTTACTTATCCTCTTTAGAGGATTCAAATTGAAATAAAATATTAATAGGTAGTTAATTGTTATGATTTTATTTTTAATATTTTACATGTTTACTTATTATTTCGATATTTTTGTAAAAAAAAATCCAAGTAAGCGCATTTTACACGTTAGGTTAACTCCTGAACTAACAAATTTATCTAAGCCGTTATAGTTTTCCTTTAAAGTTCCTCACATGGACTATCATCATGATTTTTTTCAGATTTTTCGAGCCAGCCGTTAAGCTTTTAGAGGGACGCTTTAAAGTTGAATATCTCGCAAACAGATACCTAAATCAAAAAATCGTCTTAGCAACTTCGCAATGTTTTTAAAAGAGCTATCTAATGATACCCCACAATAGGGTAAACGTGAGAAACAAAAATCATCCACACTTTACGTGTAGACGTTACCCCAAAAAGGATTTTTTTTTTCGTGATTTTATTTTAGCACTTTGTCGACGTAAATACACATATCCATGCAAAGTTTCATCTTTCTAGTGCTAACCGTTTGGAAGGTAAGCCTAGGACGAACGGACGGACATGACAAAACTATAAGGGTTCCGAGACGTGAACTACGGAACTCTAAAAAGGCACGTTAAAACATGTCCAACCTTCTTTCGCAGACATCCGTTATATGCGCGACACACACCTGACGGCGCGATTACATTACAAAGCTGATTCAAATGAAATGCATCAGAAGCATAAAATAGGCTGCGACATAATAATCTAGTGGTTTAATTACCGCGCGAATTAGTCGCGCCGCGTCAGCCTTTGTCCGGTAATAGGACGCTGCGAGGCTGCTAATAGGAGCGCGCGCCTCGCCAGCGTGGGCGGCGACGCGCGACCGGTGTGGTGTGATAAATTGATGTGCTCAGTGTGTAGCGGGCTTAATAGGAATATTGTGAAGGGGATAGTTTTTTTTTTAGTTAGTTTAGTTAAGGAGTTTGCAGATGTTTTCAAATATTATTTTAGTTTTTTAACTTGATTAATAAAGAAGAACTACACCAGAAAGCAAAAAATCTTGAGTAACCTAATAACGTTAATAAAGCACTAAAATGTTAACCGGCTTTTCTTGAGTAGTTTTTTGTTTAAAAATAGTTCCACTAACAGCTTTTTTCTCAATTTATAAACGAGAAGAAAGCTGTTAGTGGAACTATTTTTGAACAAAAAACTGCCGAATATTAATTATGTTATCCATCTTTATTAATAATTACCTCATGGTTTGGTAACTGTGAATATAAAATTAAAATTCATCACTTTTAGCAGTTTTTATTAATAATTCTTTATTAAGTATTAATCTTTATTTTAATTCATCTCGTCGATAACACCACCTTGTAGCCAGGATAATTCATCAGCAACTTGCTCTGAAATACAGCGTTGTGAAATTGTAGGTATGTGCCCGACCCAGTTCTCGAAAATGGAAATATCACATTGTACTGCGATCGATCCATCATCACTGACAGGACTATTGTTGCCAATAAGCCTGATATAGTGGTGGTGGATCGATCAGAGCGGCGCGCAATGATTGTTGATATAACCGTCCCGCATGATGAGAAGAATAAACAAGTCAAGTATCTTGACTTGGCTCACGAGGTTGTCGACGTGTGGGATGTGGACTCAGCGATCATTGTGCGGATAGTCGTGCCATCCAATGGCTTAATAGTCAAGAGTTTCGACCAACACCTCACCAATGCTCTCGTTGGGCAGCTGGTTCAAAGGCTTGATTCAGAAAGCGGTACTTCTGTTCCTCTCTCTGGAGCTCTGACCGCCGGTAGCTTGGACCCTGTTCCCGATACCGGTGGGCTATTTTTTATATTTTTAAAGGTTTTTTTATCATTTTCTTTATAAAAATATTTAAAAATGTAATAAGGATTTAAATAAAATGAAGGAATAATAATTATTATTTGTTTTTGCAAGAAAGACTTGTGGAAATACGGTTAGTGTAAGTAATGTTTTATACATTTATATCGGTACTAAGGTTAGGTACACTATTAATAATCACCGATAAATGTGATTCATTTCTTACTTTTACCTCGACTTTCGGTTATTATTATTAATAATAGATATAATAACTTTCAATTAATCAATTAATTACACTGACCGTAACAGATACACTAAGAAGAAAAACCAATTCCGCACGTATACTGTATCGCCTGTAATTACTGTTCGACGAACGTGTCAGGTGGAACGACCCCCAAACTAAGTTGATCTAATTTGTCAAACTACCCTCGTAACACACTGTTTAAAGGGACGACTATGTATACATAATGTGGGCAGGTATTTATCTTTCGTCGAGGGTCGTGTAACACTTCTCACTAATAATGATCTAACATGACATTATTAGAACAGAACAGAATAGAACAGAATACTCTTTATTGTACACCATACAAATTATAGAACATAAATATATACAATTTTACAAAGGATTTTACAATTTTATATTACCTACAAATAAAATTAAATTGAATGTGTATTTATGTAAGTAGATCTTTAAAGAAACTTCTTCAATATTGTGTCGGTCAATGTTTAAAAAATTAGATAATTATACATTGAATAAGTTATGTTTTGTAACATAAGTGTAAAATATACATAAGTGTAGAATACACTTTCAGGATATATTAAGTTACTAGCTTCTGCCCGCGGCTTCGCCCGCGTGGATGTCGGAAATTATCCCACGGGAACGTGCCAACAGGATAAAATGTACCCATGTGCTTCCCCAGAATGCCATCCATCTCGCGGGCCCTTTGTGGCTAATTACAATAGAAAACCAATTGTGTCTCATTAGTGGTGATTAAGAGGGTACCTATATGATACCTTTACCTAAGTACCAACCTAATTAAAAAAAAAACTCAATAACAGAAAATTAAATACCTACCTACCTAAATAAACCTATTTCTGATGATAACTAATCTAAACTCAATAAATAAGCAAAATCCCTAAAAACTAATATCTATACGAATGACTAATCCTACCTAACAGTATTATAAAATAACCTACGGTCACTACGTACACTATCAAATATACTACCTATACTTTAAAATTAAAATCTATACCTACCTACGACTTATATAAAAATAAACCTAAATAACTCTAAAAACTAAAAGGAATAAAAATGAACTCCATTGCGGGTGACTTAACCTACGACAAACTTATTATTTGCGGTTGGTGCAGTAATCGAGTCTAGGGATCGAACCGCAAAATTAAGTTTGTTTTTTATTGTATATACTTTTCCGGGATAAAAAGTACCCAGTGTGGTGCCCAGGATATTAAAGAATAATTATACCAAGTTTCATCGTAATCGAACCGGTAGTTTTTGCGTGATGCCTGAACAAACAGACAGACAGACAGACAAAAATTTTTTTAATCACATTTTTGGGTTCGGTGTCGGTCTAGTAACACCCCCTGCCATTTATTTTTTTGATATTTTCAATGTACAGAATTTTCACTTCTACAGATTTATTATAAGTATAGATTAGTAAGTGTCAAAATGCATCATCCTAGGATGGTTTTTATTCAATCATGTGACTATTTTTATAGAAATCATTAAATGAGGCTACATTTACTCGTACCTAGTGATTTAACTTTTCTTGAAGAAAAATCTTTCCATGAAAACTCTTTCTTCCAAATACCTTTGGAATATTCCTATTTTCGGACATTATTTTCTTACCTATCCGACTTACTGCATCGTATTTAAAGGATAAATTTGCTTGATAATGTTACGTTAATGTGCATTACCTACTTGACGATGTTTCTTGCGTTTAATTACCTACATACTTACACATAATTATGCTTTCAGATCAGTAATTCAAATGTTGGCAGGTATGTTATTCGATACGCACTGTATAATATATATAATTAGATCGAGTTTGTATTTACCGAGGTACTCGAGGCTATTAGCCCCATTCGTTACTTAGAAAATAACAGCTAGATCATGGTCATGGTGGTTTATAACAAATTAATATTTGGATTGGGAATTTGTTCAAGAATAGGTAGGCCTATGCCCAGCAGTCGGTGACGCCGGGCGGCGGATGGTGACGATGATGATGATGATGATGATGACGTAGATACAGTTCCGAGTCCAACGTCGATCTACAGTTTTTCAGTCATCTTTATTTTTATCTTTTCCTACCACTCTCAAGTTTACTACAACTTCGGTTAGCTGACATTAAAAACGTAGTTCTAGGAACTCCAATCACATATCAGATACATTGCCAATACATATAAAACGAATGCTCCGTCCGTATCAGCAATTCATTGCGGTGGACGTGCGGCGGCGCGCGTTGCGTCCGGTGCGGGATGTTTGAGGGCCGGTCCGTACATTTGCGGGTCGAAGGGAGGTTACTTGCGGTACGGCGCCGCGCGGCGCAGCAACCGCACGGAAATTGAAATATTTATCGTATGCGACGCGCGTCCGATGCGGTGCGATGTTGCCAGATGTGCCAGTAGTGTGTGGGGTGCACTCCATACATTTTGTCGGTCAAAAAAGACTGTACAGGCTATGACTTATTGGCGGAGTGAGGGCGGCACAGTGATTGAAAAGCGAATAGTATACCGCGATAGTTTTTATTGGGATGCAATTCTGTATACTAAATTCTTTATGCGTTTAAAGTTTTATTTCTAGAGCTAGGATCCGTTCGTGAATATTACCCAATTATGTAGGTAGAGTTGTTTAAAATAATATCATGTTACTGTCCTGTGTTAGCGTATAAAAATAGCGTTCATAAAGAATCTGTTACCCCGACGTCTCGAAAAGTTTTTCTATCTCGTTACCTAATATCACCACATTATATGCTATCGTTCACATAGAGGCTCCACATAAAAAGGAATCGTGCAATCATAACGTAATAATAATATTTTTTGCGTCCCCTAAATCTCCGTGCCCCTTTGTGTTGGATCCCCTGGACGTCCGGACCTTAATCACGGTCGGTCTTAGGACTCTCATTTGTTCGGACCTCTAATGTGGACGATGGGACCCCAAACAAGGTAACGTCCGATATTTCTTAGAGTAAAGGGAGCAAAAGGTTCCACATTAAGTCATAATAGGAACCGTTACGTTAAAAGGAGGTTTACTTAGGTAGCTTAGTCGACATAATGACGCTAAAAGCATCCAGTTCTTACTGCAGATAAGTCCAGATTGTGGATACAGACTAATGGACGCGAACCATTCGTAGCTCAGAGCTTAGCAGTTTTACACAATCTTGTATTTTTGATTGCACTAATTTACACAGGTAAGTGTGTTGATATACTTAATTTAATCTGTTCAAAAGGTTCTGTTCTGATCTTAGAGTAGGTATTCTATCTATATATCTGTTCAATATCAAGGAATTGTCTCGGATCTAATTCACAGTTGGTTTCATAATGCCAAAAGTATCATTTAGAGATTATTCAGTCTTTCACTGCAGTCTAATAAACTATTACAAGAATATAACTACTGATAAGTTCGCCTTTCTAATCACCTTGTTTCTATTTATTGGCACAAAGTGTAATCGTAGAAATACAAAGAAGTCTTAACCCGACGAACCAGGCCTATTAAATCACCATGTAAGTCGACAGTGAATCTCAGTCTGGACGAATGACGGTACCTAGGTACCGTCTAGCCGCTAGACAGAAACTAATGGCTCCTTAGCTCACCACAAACTATACAATACTCGTTATTTATCCTAATTTGTAGCAGACATGATAGGTATGTCAAGACAACACACATCAGCCTGAGATATTACTACTTATTCTTTGTATGAAATGTTGACGAATGAGTTGGACGTTCAGCTTTTGGGAATCATTATTAACAACATCTAGATACTAAGTCATTATTAGACTTTAAAATCTATTTATTACACCTAAAGTGCAAATAATTTATTGTATATACATTTTATTTTATTCTTGAACCAGTTTCTGTTACATGCGGCAATATAAATGAAAACTAGATTCTGCAGTAGAGGCGTAAGTGGAAAATTTAAAAGTAAGTAGACATGTAATACTATAATAATAATAATATCCCTGGACATTTCACACAGCGCCATCTAGTCCCAAGCTAAGCAACCTAATGCTTGTGTTATGGTAACAAGATGGCTGATAAACTACTTAAATACATTTTTTTTTTTTTGTAAATACGTACATATTATAGATAGAAAAACACCCAGACTCGGAACAAATACATGTAGGTCATACAAATATTTGTTCCGTGCGGGAATCGAACCCGCGACACGCAGCGCAGCAGTCAATCGCTTAACCACTGCGCCAACCGTGCCGTCGACTATTCCTTAGTCATGTAACGTTACTCTAGTTTAGAAAATTGAATAATATCATTGGATTACTTTTACTGGAAAACAGAACCAACCTACCAGTGCTTTATTTAGCAACGTTTTACATGGAAATCCGGACCAATAGCATTATATCCAACATAATATATCTAGTGTGCTTTTTGTGCCTTTAGACCGCTAATTACCCCACTACTACAACTACAGCCGGTCATTATCGCCCACCAAATGGACGAGCCACAATATATCGGGTTTGACTGCCCATTCGACAATTTTCGGCGTCGGATAATTAGTACCGAACTACCCACAATTTCGCGTTTGTATTTGTAATTGCTTATGGAAGTGGTTAGGTTTATCTAGTGTAGGTACAATAAATAGTATCGTTGTCACATTACAAATAAAAGTTATATTTAAAAGCTGTAGAAAAAGGATAATGGATGCATAGTGAACTCATTCATCTACGATATTTTACAACATAATACATTATTATAGACTTCTTTCATCGCTTTCCTCCGGCGAGATCGAGGTCAAGAGTGAAAATGCATGGAATTAGTATGTACGTAATTATAAATATAGGGTGACCAATTCGGAAGTATGCAACTTTAAATTAAAATTATTTTCAACGCAAAGAAAAAATTTGCAGATATTTCTCCATAATTTATAATATATTATAATACAGGCTTTCCAATTTTGTATGACACATCGCCAAATCTCCAACTTTTTTTTGGTTATTATTGCGCTCGCTTTTCATCGTAGTTTTCAGCAAATTTTCGCATACTTTAGGATAAAATTACAGGAGTTAATGCAGTAGCCATGGTCTAATAAATCGTAAATAATTAATTAGCCACGTTTTAAATAATTAGTAGGCATCAAACATCCGTAAAGTTTGGCGCCAAGTCAAAATGTTGGCCTAAAAAAGTTGTAAATAAAGTTATAAATTCCCAAAAAAGAAACAGTTTTTTAATATAGCGTGGCCAATTCTAATTTGAGAATTTAATGACTTGGCTACTGAGGCATTTAAGTAATGAATAGTTAGTAGAGACACATAACACGCAACAGGCTGAACTCAACTTGTAATTTAACTAATGCAACCTGAAACCAGCCATAACAGACCCAACCGCAACCGTACACAGACCGCAACCAAGACAATGAGCTACTCATTTCATCCAACAAAACCGTGGTCCTGTCATATTTTGACACAATTAGGTACTTAAGTTTTCACGTCATTCTCATCCAAACTTCACCGTATATTTCCACTGGTTATCCGCGGCGTCGCGCGTCGTGTCCCGGTCCCGACAATGGCCCAGCGTGGCGCGGCGCACTTCCACTGACACCCACTTATATCCGTCACAATGGCGACACAATACACTGATATATTCCTCGCATTGTGCAGCTGTATCTTGATCATCTGAGATAGCTCTGAGTGACAGGAGGAATGCTAATAGACGGGCACGCGTAAAATGTACTTGTTTGTGATTTTGGTATTCATTTACCTGGTTGTGCAACTACTGAAAAATAATATTCCTAAGGATTTGTGAAACTCTATAAAGCTCAGTTACACAAGTCTAGTTTATGGTAGCGTGGTAGCTTTAGTAAGTGCCTAAAATATTTAGAATCACAAAGTTTACAGTCTTAGCAATGTATAAACTTTTCATTTACCTCCAGGTAACAAGTTACTAACGTTATTTTTGTACCTCTGTTTTCGGTCCTGTGGTTTACCGTAAAAAAAGACCAACGAGACGGTTTCACATTAACAACATCATAACGTATTTTCCGTTGACCTTCAAATGCTTTCCGCGACTTATTTATTTTAATGAATCACATCGCAATATAATCTTATTTACACATTTCGTAATACAACCTCCCAAATAAATATATTTAACAGTCAATAGACAGCGACATCGTATCTCAAATCGTGTCACGCCGCGCGGCAAGTAATCATATTTTGAGACTTTTCCGTCTTCAGACCTTGAAAATATAAGAAAAGTATTTTCAGTAATAATAAGTTTCTCCTTCCTTTTCCTTTCTTTAGTAGAATCCAAGAAGCTGTAGGGCGAACAATCGACTAGTTTTGGCGTTCAAACTTTATTTATCGTAAATTCATCATAAATGATTCATAATTCTGTAAATTGGTTTTAACGAACACTTATACACGTAAATAAAAATTATAATAACCCACTGCCTGGATAGAGCCCTCCGCTTTCTTCTGACTTAATATGTACTCCCCGGTTCCGTGTGGAAACTCATAAATATTACTCATGCCTATGTTATATATCTATAGAACGCACGTGCATCATTATATAATTATACATACGTCAGTGTACAATATTTGGAGGAATAAAGACACACTCAACAAACATCTCAAGACATAATTGAAAAACGTTTGCAGAGCTCTCTCCCAGCCTCTCAAACCCTGTTTATCGATAACTAAGAATAGAAGATGATCTATATTTTGTGCTTGTTCTAAACTTTCGAATATGGTCGAAAGTTTTTGCTCCTCGGAGCCGCACATGCAGGAGATATTCATAAATTCGATGGCTTTTTCCATAGCGTGGTGATTGAGTGCTTCACTTCCTGCTCCATGGAAGTTTTCCCGAATTTGAACGAGTCAGGAAAAATAAGAAATCAATAGTTGAATTATTGATCTTCGCCACCAGTATCTTATGCAGGTTTCTTTGACATGGCTACATAGAGTTTACAGCGGGACAAACAAAAACAACATTATTTATTTATTTCCGGCGATCTAAAAGTTACCAAAAGTCTAAGTCAACACACCTTAACGCCAAGGGTGTATAAAACGCCCCTTTTGGCCAATTACGTTTAATCACCTCAACGCCTATCTGTGGGCGAGTGTGTAAGAATCCGCTAAGTCTTTCTCATGCAGAGACTTGTAATCGTTTTATGAAACCCGTCGTTTCCAGGATCGGGGTATGAGTCCTCGTTACTAAAATATATTTTGATCTTCCGTCCTTGTTATCATAGCCTCGTTTTTTCTATCATGAACGGTTTATGTTAATAAGGGCGCCGCTGTGAGTTTTAATCTCAGTCGCACTTGATGAGGTTTGGTTTCTGCACAACGCGATTACCAACTATGTTTTTGTACGAGGAAACGTGTTTGAGTTACATTTTCTTGGTAATGCTTTTCTCGTTTGGGTTCTTTTAGGGCCAAGGAGGAGTTTGGAAATTGGTCCTGAACTCCTGATAAATGGGAATAGGCTGCCACAGGACATTTGAAAGGTTGCGGCATGTTACAGTGATTTGAGTTCAAACGTTTTTGTAATAATGTTTTTCAATTGCTTCCATATTTAAGTCTATTAATAGCTGTTTTAGTTAAGTTTGGATATTAAAATTTTATTTTATTTATTAATTAGATATAAGGTGTTATTGGCCATCTTGGGTTTTCAAATATCAACATTAATACTTACATATAATTACTGTAAAATTTTGTGTAACTAGGATATTGATCTCAAGTAATTATGCAAATATAAAGTTTAAAAAAGTCGTATTTATGTATTATCAGGTGATGTTAGAGCTAGGTAGTTTATTACTGACCGCGGATCAACACATACAAATTCTCAGAATACCCAGTATGTTGACAAGTTGTTACATCAAAAATTGTTTTACAAATACGCTGTTAAGTATTTATTCATAATGTAAAGTCAAGTTAGTAACGTGTTAAACTGCGAGTGTATCGTCGACACGTGCGACGCCGAGAAGAGTCGATTCAGATGTGGTTGTCACCATTTTTTAGAGAATTTCATCCGGAAGGTTCAAGGGAAATACACTCATATTTAACTTACATAATACAAAGATAAAAAATGTCAAGGTTTTGATAAGTCGTAAAAACCGTTTGAAGATAATTTATAATTTAACTTCAGATAAAAAATACATTTAAAGTAGGTAAGCCTAATTTGAATGTTCAACTATATAAGATACTCGTACGTCTCTATTTTATTTATTTTATAAAGCGGGATAACGTCTTGGGCTGTCACCCCGACGCCCCGTGACGTGCGCACCTGTCGGGCTGGAGTGGCTGAGGCAGCCAGTTACGTAGCCTGACATTGTAAGTGAATACTCTACTCTCTATCTCTCTCTCTCTACTTACGTAAATAAAAAATAATTGCCTAAATACATATTTACGTTATACAGGAGACTATCAGAAAATTGCTAAACTTTGTTTAGCAATTCTGCAGATTAGTCAAATACGTAAAGTAGCAGTAGGTATGTACTTACTTGAATTTGTAAGTAAATGAAGTTTCCACCACAACATAATTGCAAAACTGCATCAGCGCCGCTCTCAAACGTCCCTATTTTGAACCAATTTTCGAGAGACGAAGCGTGAAATTCCTCAAATTACGCTCTGCAACCGTTCACATTGGACGTGTAGTGACGTCATAGATGGCCATGTATTCCCTACAAATTGTACATGCATGGCGCTGAATAAAATATGTGCAAGCGACACGAGGATCAGCGGAGATTGTCGAAGATCGCCGGAGATGCCCGAACGGTTGCCAAACAAAATATCGCAGTATTTTCCGCAAAACCAATTTGAATAAAGTTTGTGTACCCATTTTTCGTTGTGATTTTAAATACACAACGAAAAATTGGCCTCTTCCAAATGGTAGCACTATTGGAACCATTGTGGCGGTACCATTTGAAGGGGGCGACTAGAATCAATTCTATTTTACTATAATATTTGACGTTCAAAAGGGTATTTTATGTGCCTTTAAAAAAAAAAAAAAAAAATGCTTTGGCTGGCATATTTTGATTCAGTTAAAATTCACCCTGCTTGGGATTCAATTGAATATTTAGGATGAATGCTATATTTTATTCTTATTATTTTTTCCCAAACGTTATAATTTAAACTAACATTCACGATGCAAATATTATGATGCCGTAGCCTTCATAGCTTGAAAGGAGTATTCAACTTTACAAACGTTGACAGGTAAAAGTGCCTCAAGAGTATTTTCAGGCTGGTGGCCTGAAAATACTCTCATTCAAAGCTTGTACCAGTTTTGATCCGGATTTTTTTTTATCGTAAAGAAGGAAGTATTTTAATAACCCAATTAAAAGCGTCTTAGCAGGAAATCCGCGCTTATTCAAGGATTTTGTCGAAGTTAGTCTTTGGCCGGATATTGGGAATAACACGGTCTATATCCTCGGCCGCCGCGCGCTCGGGGTACAGTTTGCCAATATCTGATATTATTCTTTCTACTTTTAAAGCAATCTGTATGGTTTTATTTAAAATGGGTAGAACTACTTATGATCGTTGGATGTAAGAATATGTTGTCTTCTGATGTGAGCTTGAGCCGAATGACCAACAATAAAAATAAAATAGTGAAAGTAATAAATAGTTCTACTGTAGTGTGTAATGTAGTAGTAGATAATAAATAGTAGGTACATAATTACTTACGCATTGATATATCTAGTAGGTAATATGTTGTTTTAGTCCCTCTCAGAGGTTAACAATATTAATATGTGTAGTATTTTTTACTTTCACAGCTTAACTACGCCAAAAAGCGGGGAAAACGCTTGACAGTTGACGCCCATTAATATTCGCCCTGAATAAAATATTAAGCGTCACGAATTTTTAAACCTCTTTTTAAAAGCAAAAAAGGTACAATGTAATCTAAACAACGCAATTTTTCCCTTTAGAACAAGGTTTTAGAATTTTTCCCCCTTTTACAGGAAAATACGAGGAAGGAAACACTGATTAGCAGATTAATATTCCAATTTAGGGGAAAATTGAAAACATAATAGGTTGGCACTGTGGGGGGAAGTGGTTCCCGTTTATATTGAGTTTATTACAAAATTTAATAAGACTTATGCACCAAATTACTTATTTACACTATATTTACGCTATTAAAAGATTAAACTTTTTTCTGTAATAAATTAATATACTGGCATGTAATTATTTATATCGGCCACTGATCCCTGCAACAAAGATGTCACAGCAACATATTATTAACAGTGACGCGCCACTGGCCTTGGCGACAATCATAATCGATGAAGTTCCGCTCAAAGACCAAAACTAACAGCATCTAGCAGTTTTATTTTGCAAGGTTTATTTTTGTATGCTACGAGTATTTTAACCTTTCGAGTTTTCACATTAAATCACTGTTAGTCGTAAATATTGTTTTCCTGTGTGATCAGTGTGTGATGTAGTAAATCTAGCGCATTCAGGTAATGGAATATTATAATGGTTAGAAATAACGTTAGTAACGATAGATAGTGGACCTTCTAGGTGCGAAATTAATATCTGAGCAGTCAATATGAAACACTATTTATCTAACAATAAAAAGGAAAATATTGATGATTGAACGTTCTTTAGTATCGCATTACGGTAATGTACCGAGGCCGTCTCGCACTATCTACTTCGTGTATGAATGAATCAAAATCAAAAGTCATTTATTCAAATTAGGCTGAGAATCAGCACTTTTCGAACGTCAAAATTACAAAAGACAGTCCCCCAAAAACGCCCGCCCTTCGCTAATCTAATCTAGACTAATATTATAAAGGGAAATGATTTGTATGTTGTAAGTTTATTTGTTCCGCTTTCTCGCTAAAACAGCTAAACGGATTTAGATGAAATTTAAGACATAGGATACTTTTTATCCCGATATTCTCACGGGGTCGAAACTTAAGCGGGTAAACCGCGGGGCGCAGCTAGTCTGTAATATTAATAGGAAAAATTGGATGGATATACTGTCAAACTGTTCCAACTAACTCGACGCTAAAAAACTGTCGTCTGCAAACTCAAATAAAAATAATTCACTTTGTTCCAGACTTTTGCACATAAAACATAAAACGTTAAAGTTTTTTCACTGAAAATCCTGAAAAATCTTGTGTTTCAATAAGTCTTGTCAAACGAGACAACTGCTGGCAATGTTCTTATTGCAAACCCTGCACTTGGCCCCTTATTGAAACTTACACTTTGCACTAACCGCGGAAAATTGAAACCTATTTCCATTTACTAAAGACCATTTTAAATCTAACTGCAATTTTTCGGGTAACACATTTCACATTGTAAATTGAACTTAATAGTTGAAAAATTACAGTTTAATATCCTTTGTGGTGGATGTATTCAAAGCGTATGGATTAAGGAAGGATCCGTCGCGATTGTGAAAGAAGACGGATTAAGCCGGGAGCGATAAGGGCGCAGTATGAACTGTGGCGGCCACGTGAGCAGAGGTCGTCGACCAGCAAGTTGGTAACGTGGTGGCAACTGGCGAGGTGCGGAGCGATCTCATAGATGTGCGACGAGATAGGAAAGTGATCCCTTTAGTAATTCGGAGTTGAACATCGAACTGTTCTCACGCAAGTTTGACGTCCATTAGAATTAAACCGGTGTGCTAAGTTCGCCTGAGCGTTTTGTCTGGGTCTGAAATTATTTTCAGTTCAGTTGCAAGTATTTTTATGGCACAGGTTTACTTATAAAAGTCACCCTTTCGTACTGTACGTTGTATAGTGTACTCACAATATTAGACGAATAGTGATTCCATGCGATTTTGTATCTCAGATTCTGATTGTTCGTCGTTGGAACAGGTAGGTACCTATAGAATTTCAAGGAAAATTTGTTTTCTAAACAAGATGCTTATTTGAAATGTCCTTAACCGTAGGCCCTTGCCGTCACGTCACCTGCAGAGAGAGAGAGGCTGACGTGATTGATGGCCATGACGGCGCTTATCGTTAAATGAGCTACCGGGAGGTTGCTAATTATAGGGCTAAACATTCAGAAGTGTATAATAACTGAAGAGTGGTCGCCTTGTTGTGACGTGACTGGGTAAATGATTTTTTGGGGATTTTTGATTGATTGAAAGAGCGGTGAATGTTCAAAGCTCCACTCTGCTACTCTGCTTCTTTTCTCCATTCGTGTTGAGATTGGGACGATGTATACTCAATTAGTTCATGATATAGCGATAAGAGCCAGACAGCCAGGTTGAGGCTGACTTGACTTGGTTTGGAATTACGTACTTTATACCATACTCCCAGTCTCCTTGGAAGAACATAATGCGATCACAATTCAGTAAGTTTTAATTAAAACGAAAATACATTGGAAAGCCTTTGTTCTAAAGTATGTATATGCTCACAGCGGATAGAGATTACATTAAGGTGGATGCTCCAAGGTAGCGCGCGAAATTCAAATTTTCTTACGTTTTTTGCAATTTGCTGGTCAGTACTAAGTTGTACGTTGATTAAAATATGATTCGCGACCGTAACAAATATGTATTTACAGAATTAGAATCAGTAATACCACTTGTTAAGTTGGCATAATCCTAAAATGTCAAGATTTTATGAAATAGTCATTCAGTAGGATTACTTGATCTTAGAGAGTTGTGTTGATGACTTTAATGAATATAATTCTGTAAATACATATTTGTTACAGCCGCGAATCATATTTTAATCAACGTACAACTTAGTACTGACCAGCAAATTGCAAAAAACGTAAGAAAATTTGAATTTCGCGCTACCTTGGAGCATCCACCTTAACATCCGCCTGTGACGTCGCACTGTGCTGTCCCACTGCTGGGCAAAGGCCTCCCTACTCTCCTTCCACTTATCTCTGTTTAAAGCTGTTAAACAGGAGCTGAGGACCAGTTCTTGTTGAAGGGTATTATAATAGGTCTTAAAATAGAAGTTATTTTAAATAGCAGACAAAAAAATCTTTCTTTTCCAATATGTTGATTTACATTACTGACAATGCTTACTTCGTCCATTCATGATACTTTCATCGATACAACACCTGCTCATTTCCTTCTGTGACGAATTTATAAGATTTGATCCAAAAATTCTTCCAACCAATATCGCATCTTAAATTAAGTCAATTTCATTAATTAGATATTAGCATCAATGGAGCTTATACTGTAGGTATGAACCACTAATTAAGTACTGCTTAAATAAATACTTGATGTGTAGTTATGATTTACCAACTACAGGGAATACTGCTATTAAATCATGCGCTGACCCCATCCTCTATTCTTTTGACACAATTTGCATGGTAGCATTTGACCCTTAAAACTTAACCAAATTAATCTGATAAAAATCTGCCCCATGATTACCCAAAACGGGATTCATAATTAATCTTCTCGGTGATTCTCTGCAGGAATGTAAAGTATATACAATTTCACGCTGTTTCCCACTTCTCCATAGAGTACAGAACAAACCAGAAGTCGCGAACGCGTATAGAATGGAGACAACTGCTCTTAAATAAATAATGTAGTTTTTGCCATTTGGTCGAAACATTTTTCTTAAAGTAGCTCTTTGTTTTATTAATATTACTTACCATACGTACGACTATGCTAAACCTTCAGAGAAATGTCCTATTCATGTTTGAAATTCCACGTTTTACACGTAGAATACAAGGTGACAATAATTAACCCTAAAAAAATTAAATATGCTTCCGTATTACGCGCGGAGGGGCAGGAGCGGGATCCCAAGTAGCATTGCAAGCTGTATACAAGCTGTATTTAAGTTGGTTTTTATACTAGAAGCTGCATATTCAGGCTGTATATAGGCTGTTTAAGCGCTTAAACAGCCCCTGTAAGTAAAAAAAGGGCCCATATTATACAGCTTTTGTCGTTAGTAGAGCTGTATAGTAGCTGTACAAGCAAAAGAGAAGCTGTACAATAGCTGTATTAAAGCTGTTATTCGGTGTACAAAGAACCATTATACTACAGATATTATCTTATAATTCTTTTGTAACGAAAAGTGTTCTAAATAGGTTTTTGAAGAGGATTACAAAAGAATAAAAATAAAACAAAACTATTTTCGATGACATTATGCGTGTAGTAGAAATGGCGACACTATTATTTAATATTTATTACTAGAAGTAAAAGATAACCGTAGACTTGTATATCTGATGTTGTTATTTGGTGAATTGAAAGTGCAAATTAAATTTATTGTGAACCTGTGTATATTTTCCTTCAAAATATTCACGCGCCAGCAAAATAATCGAGCTGACATAAAGAAAAATACTAAATACGGTAAGTAAATGTTTGTTTTTAAGGTTAGAATAAAAAAATAATTTTAAAGTAATAGATATAAGGGCACAGTGATCAGTATTCAAGCTGATTATCATGATGCGGCTTAAGGTTTTGTAAAAAAATCCTTTAATTATACTTTAAATTTTGTTATTAAACATTTGAAAATGGCGACAATTAGCTAAGCAGCCTACACGATATTTGGAGAGTATTATAGTCTGAATAGCTGTACTAAGTGAGTTATGGATTACATTGTACAGCTATTGGCTTTTAATCAGTTTTATAATAGAATATGTTTATTACTTAGGCTGTATATTAGTTCTCTATGCATAACTTATAATGCTCTTTAGAGTTACTTAAAGAAATGAAAAACCCTGAGCTCAAAATTACTTTGATCCGTTCCTCACTTTATCAATAATATTTTATTAAAACGCACTTGTGATTTGGCAGTATAGTTCTCCTACACACAAGCCTAATGTTTATTTACTCAGGTAAAAAAGTTGAAAAATTGTTCCAAAAATTGTTAATTTAAACTAAAATATATGTTAACTTGCTATATCACTGTTTGATTTACTCGCAATCGAAGTGAAAAGTAGAGTTTATAACTCGTTCATATAAAATACATTGTTTTGTATGAACATTATTATACCTAAGTAAACTTATTGCAAAGTATTATTAGTGTGTTATTTATTATTTATTTATTTATTTATTTATTCAGTAGTAAACATTCGTTATATACATTTAAGTTGGTGCCAACATAAACTCATTAGAGTTTTACCGTGCACCAAAATCATCGACTACATAATTTAGAGAATTTAACCACTTACCACTTTGTTGTGTATATTATATCTGTTTTACTTTATTTTCAGGAAAATATGCCGTTTAAAATCATAGAAACGTCTTGAAAAATTCTGTGAAGAGGAAACTCAGTAAGAATGAAAGAGCAACTAAAAGGATGAGAACTAAAAAAGATGCGCTTAAAAAAAAATATAACTGAAAATGAATCAGATCAGGGAAATCGAGAGGAATCAAAATAAAATGGATACAGATGAAAAAGGTAAAATTGACAAAAACGCTACAGGTGAAAAAGAAATTATTGAAGAAGAGGAGGAGGAATCTCTTTGTTAGTTTTACAATAATGAACTTTTATAGGGTGATCTTTTCAAGTGGTTAATTTACTTTTTAAACCTTTCATAGAGAAACACTTAATAATCATGTTAATTTGATTGTCCATTGTCCTTAAGTCACAACGTTTATGTAAATGTTATTTGTTATTAAATTTTGTTTATACGTGCTTGTTAGTATTTAAGAGAAACACGTAATCTCGTGGCTGTGGTTGTCCCGGAGACAAAAAATTCTATTGTTGTTTTTGTAGCCTTCCTAGTCATGAAAGAGGAGAATCTTCCACCTCTGAAGTGGAGACTAGGAAGAGTCATCGCCATACATCCAGGTACTGATGGAATTGTCCGGGTAGCAGATATAAAGACCTCTACTGGAGTCATCCGGAGGGCCTTCAACAGGATATGCCCATTACCAGAATCGAAGTCTGGTTGAAAGCTCGACTTTCAACGCTCGGGGGAATGTTGGAGCGCCTACGACATTGATCATAGCTCTAAGTGTTCCGTCCTACCTAAACTATGTATTATGTTTTTGTTATGTGCTCGTACGCACATCATTCATGTGTCACTTTTACTTGTTATTAAAAACTCATACACGTTACATGTGCCTGTTGCCTTTTTATTTAAATCACACTAATTTTCGCACATAATGAAAAAACTTCATTATCAGGTTCCGAAGGTTGTACTAAATCTACACATTTGATATAACTGTTATGATCATTATTATCACTGTTTAATGTTTTTGCTACGGAACCTTCTTCGTTGGACGTCGATGGAATTGACGCTTGACTGTAGGTTGTCCGATTTATTAATGATTCTCTTGCTTCCTCAATAAATGATGGTTCACTATCATAACTGTTACTTGGTTGATAATTTGTAATATTCAAATATTCCCTTTCAATCCTCCTCTTGACTGCACCAGATCTTTTTCTTTTTTTCCACATGTTGCATTTCTTCACAGTGAAAACATTAATTTTATTCGTCATGCAATCAAGTGACTGTGTCAGTAATACAGACTAAAGCTGTACTATAGCTGTCATTTATTTTTTTAGTTTTAAAACACCCTCATAGACAGAAGTCATAAAACCACTGTATTTACAATAGTGTACAATTACGCCATAAAAATAAGTTTGAGAACGGAGTTTGCATACACCATTGTACAGAAACAAGTATCAAGTGATACTGTAATAACACTTAGAGTTGTAATAAGTAAGTGATCACATGTAAAATACAGCCTGTATACAGCTTTAACGATGAAACCAGATTGAAGTGTCACAAAATACTTAAAGCTGTATAGTAGAATTTTAATATTATGATTAAGCACCCCAAGCTTACGCAGATCCCTCAATAAAGATTTTATACAGTTTGAGCTGTATAATAACTCATAAATCACTCTTATAAAGACAAAAGCATTTTATGGCACTCTTGTACGTCTCTAAAAGAACTCTAATTTCTAAATAGGTTGGTATATTGATGTTGAAAACGCTTGTGTGCTGCTTGGGATGTATGTTGTGTTTTGTTTTTGAACACAGCCTGCAGCATGAGATTATGATCGCGCCTGGCTTTCTGGTTTGTTCTGTATTCTGTGTGTTTTCTGTAGAGTGGAACAAATATAATGACTGCGGTGTGAATTTGAATAATGTTATTCATGGCGCGATTGCGCGGGGCGCCCTCTGGCCTCAACGTGGGAATTATTTGTGCAGACGCGGTTGAGATTTTAAAATGCGGGGTCGCTATTGTGGCAGATGAAGTTAAGCCTACCATGGGTTTTGTTTGTTTTCATGGTAGTATACAATGGGCAATTGATGCGGAGGAATGAGGAGCATGCCTTGTGGAACGTCTTGAGTATGAGTTCTATACTTGGGGAAGGACAAATAATAAACAATGGATTGTGAAAGATGACTTTACTCGAAAGTTGGTGAATCCTAAGATGACTGCTAATAGAGTTGTATGGAAGAAGAAGACATGCTACGACCACTAATAAGTTAGGATACCTTTATCCTAACTTATTAGTGCAACTCATTATTTTGGTTTATGCCAAACGTCTTTACGAAAACTTTACACCACAAGTAGGTACAGTCTTAATTAAGGAGTAGGTATTTTTGGTGTGACACTTATCCTTGAAATGATAAAAATAACTTTCAAAACAATTTTCTCCCACAATATTTTTAACCGACTTCAAAAAAGGAGGAGCTTCTCAATTCGACGGTATGTTTTTTTTTTTGTGTTTGTTATGCGATTACTCCGCCAATTGAGGACCAATTTTCAAAATTCTTTTTTTGTTCGAAAGAAGATACTTCTGAAGTGGTCCCATAGAAATTTCATTAAAAACGGTTTAGTAGTTTGGTTTTTAAATCAAAATTACAACTTAAAAGTGAAAAATAAAAACTTTTTTCCAAAAAATAACAAACGACTTCCAAAAACGACACTACAAAGAGAAAAAATAACTTTAATTTCGGAAGTCGGTGTTGTTGGGTTCGCATTTTCGTTGTTTGCCACCGACTAAAGGGTTTTTAATATACCTTTTGAAACAATATTTTTGAAAGTATTTTACAGTGTAAAGCGCGTCAATAAGTGCGTACGCCACGCGGCTACAGAATCAATGTTCTATCTAAATTGAATCAGTCGAAGTTACGATCAACAATAGCGCATTTAGTATTCAGAGCAGGTGCTGAGTGTTTTAAGAAAGAAAATATTCTTCTGAAAAGTATTAAGGACCGAGCATATTTTATACAAAGTACTACATTATTTATAGTACCTTTTAGACACAGGTGATTCGATAAACAATGTTCATTCTGAGAAAATGTACAATAAATAAGTATACAGGCTGATGTTTTAATCGCTTCTCATTATTACAAACAGCATAGATTTTACTTATCTTATTAGACATCTTAGGAACCTACTGTTTACCTACAGTACCAATTGGTTATTCTTTATTACAATCAATTAATTTGCCTAACCTAGCCTTCCAGTCTAACCGGATGCAGCTAAATATCAGTATTTTATATAGACCGACTCTGGCCTCCACGTACCCAGTTACTGAGTAACACAATTCCCTTTCTTGGTACAATACAATAACAAATTGTGTTATTACATAAAGTCCTCCACGCCGTATTTCGGCCACGGCACCCAATCTCAACGGACTAGCCTTCGGCGGGGAGATAGTGAAGTGCGCAAGTGTGCGCGCAGACACAGGTGCACTCCCTCACTCTCATAGTCCGATGGGACGGCAATCCGACACGACCGGAGAGAGATCAGGCCCAGGTCCAACGGCGACACGTGCTTTCCGAGGCAAGGGATTATCACACCGCCAACTTCCAAACTTCGGGCTGTTACTAAGAAATTCCAAATGGAAAAACCCAATAACACTTTGCCCGACCTGGGAATCGAACCCAGGAGCCCGCGCTCAGCAGTCGCGCACGATCACGAGACCAGCGGGCAGTTATTACACGTGTGATGATTATGATTTTACCAAAAACTGATTTTATTACTTTTTTTGTTACAGATTTCACCGTGATGATTCCAAAGAAATTCTCAGTTCATAGGTCAGTATACATGGTTTAAGTTATAACTATGTACATTGTTTATGCTTGGAGTGCACACTACCCCTTTTAACTTTACCAACACCTACCTGAACTAAACTTCTATACATATAAAATCGTGTCTGTCTGTGTGACCACATTGTTCTTCTAAACTACGCAACGGATTTTGATGCAGTTTTCAAGTTACATTAATATTCAACTAGCATATCTTTAGTAATGAAATCTCCGCATTTTGTCAAGTCGTAATAATCGTGCGAAGCAGGGGTGGATCGCTGGTGTTCAAATAAAAGCAATACATATTGATGTTTCGATTTGTCTTCGTCAGATTTTCATTAAAGTAATGTACCTTTCTATTCTGATTTGAATCGACTGCGCTGTTTTGTTCAACATGGCTCGAAGATTGCAATGCAAATCGATTTTCCAAAAATCTCTCTCCAATGATTGCCGAGTAGGTGTTTCAGGAGAAAAGACGCCACGCCTTGCAAAATTTCTACATTTATATTCTGTAATATTTATGATGTCCATAATAAAGAATTCCATTCTGTTCTGTGCCGACCCGAACAAGTGTGTAGCACGCCGAACTTTCGTCCGCAAACACGAATCACGTTCAATAAGAAACAAAAGAGGATCACTAATCACCAGCCCTGTCAAGGTGTCACCCAACTACTGCTAATTATGATGGTGCACTATTCATCCCCGTGACGTCATAGCTATTAACAGTGGATAATAATGGAAGCATGCGTCATCAGCGGTGGACGTTTACGGCCTATTATGTAACTCGTATGTTAAATGATAAATGATTTTATTTTGTAAGTAGGTTTCTACAAACACTTTTACACGTCAATCATATTTTAAAACTAGATGAGGTCGGCGTTTCCTATCTGACGAGTCTGAGAAGAAAGGCCGAAACAAACTCAGAGGTCACAGACTCTTTTAAAGTCCAGATATAATCTTGGTCAGATCATATGAAGACCCTAAAGGTCGATGTCTGAGATGGTCTCTTGAGGAAAGAACCACACAGATTGAGAGGAGCTGTCCAGTCAGTGCAGCTCAACTCAAAACTTAGGGAGCTCAACGATTCGACGAACAATACCAAAGAAAGGACATTTGGGTAGGCCACATTAATTACTCAAACTGCCAGACCATGACAAAAACTAAGAGAACAGAGAGAAAAATAATAAAAAAGACCCACATAGTCTTCACATTCACAATAATTAAAATAATAGATAAATTAATTAATGCCATAGTGTATATATAAAAAAAAAAAACAACAAAACAGAAATCCCAAGCCTTTTTGTCCTCGTTATAATCCTCAACGGTATAAAAGGCTTTCTGGCCCAACTTACGTTTAAATTCAAATTAATTTATTCATTTTGTGAACATAGGGTATATAATTATACAGATGTTATACAAAAAATGTTGATCCATGCTATGTCCCGCCAAAAGGCATACAAAAAAGTGAATGATTTGAGTTTATTAAGGCTTAGATCTTGAACGGGGCTTGGAACTTTATTATAAAAGCGTATACATTGGCATCTGAATGAGCCACCTATTTTCTTGAGCCTTGTAGCACGTACTTACAGTCAGCAACAAAAGTCAATTAACTCTGTTACTTTTACAAATCATCTAAATTGATACAAAATGATGCGATACATTGGTTCTCTCTATTTCATGTAATAGCAAAGAGTTAATTATTCTTAAATATTTTATTACTATATGTTTTATAAGAATATTTTTGCTCAATAATTAAGATTTAAACAACTGAAGTGTTAACCGACTTTTGTTGCTGACCGTACAACAAATTTGTGTTTGTTCCTAGTATTTATATCACGGATATCACTGAATTTTTTGAACAATTTTATATTTTTATGGTCATATAAAATATATTCATAAATATATTGCAAAGGCACAGTCATAAAACTAATCTCTTTAAATTTATCTGTGAGCGATTGTCTCGGACTTAATTTATAAATTGATCCATCAGCTCGCTTCTGCAAAACAAAGATTGTCTGAATATCAGCGGCATTTCCCCACTTCAAAAAATATCAGTTAAATTACGATTTTTTCTAACAGTGTATGCTGCGGAACTTAGCTTTGTTGACAATTTATCTATATGTGGACCGCAATGAAGCTTAGCATTCAAAGTTATGCCCAAGAATACTGTGGTGTCTTCAGGATTCAATTCTTCGCCCTTTATCTACACATTAGTTTTCACCTGCCTAACGTGAGGTAGCGTAAACTTAATGCATTTGGATTTTTTCTCGTTTAAAAGTAAATTATTAACATTGAACCAGCGGACTACTTTAGAGATCGCGCTATTTACATCGTCATGATTATTCTTTATGAGGTACGGCAAGTCATTAATATAAATAAGAAACAAGAAAGGACCAAGAATTGAACCCTGTGGGACTCCTATTGTTACTATAGATATCGGGAGATCTTTTTCCATTAACGTCAATGCTCTGAATCCTCTTACTCAAGTATAAAGTAAGAAGATCCAGAGCAGTGTTCCGGATTCCGTAGTGGCGGAGTTTCCTTATTAACGTTTCGTGAAGAACGCAATCGAATACCTTGGACAAATCACAAAAGATGCCCAAGGCATCGCATTTATCTTCCCATGCACTATAAATATGTCCTAAAAGTTCAACACCCCTTGAACCACCCAGTTGAACGACCCTTTGTAAAACCGAACTGTTTGTTATGTAATAATTTGTGTTCATTAAAAAATCTTTGCATTTGATCTAAAATTATGGTACATAAAATAAGCCTGCCATGCGAGAGTGGAGGATCTTGGAGAGTTTAGAATGTATCTATACATACTCGTATATCAGTGTCTGCTTAATAAGCTTTAAAGTAATTTAAAAAAAACTTGTATTTTTTTAAATCCTTCCCGAATGTGATTTGGGGAAAAAATATTTAACAAACCATTGCATCACGCTGTTGTCACGGAAAGATTAGGCATCTACCTATTAGAAAATCGTGTTTGTCCAGAAGCAGTTCTGGATATTGTATGATTTAAAAAAAGTGTATCGACCTACCAATATTACAGTTTCACAGAATGACGAACCTCCCAGCAATTTAAAATCCTATCACAAAAATCTACTCCGACACTCCGAAATTAATACGAGACGAGTCGAAACAGACACTCTTTGCACGTGGAATAACATTGTAAATTCAATATGACACAGCCCTAGACAGTAGGGCTGCCTGGTTTAAAAACAGTTTTTACTTCGATCTATAATTGAAAAGAAAACAACGTCTGTTTTGTTGTAGACACTGTTCGTTCCTTGTATTTGTTCACGTGGTTATTGGTTTGTACACAATTCTATTTTAGAAATGCTATCCACTTTACCTTTTTATTTTATTTTAATAGGTTGACGTCACACCAGGTGTGATAAAAGGACTGATTATATAGTATATAAAACTGATTGTATAGTCTTTGAAACTTATCTTTAAGATTATGTTTTTTCCAAATGACAAAAAGTATTTGCCCTGCAGCGGGACAGCCACGGGACCATATTATACCCTTAAGATCATATTATAGGTAGAAAACAACGCGGAATGTCTATTACTGACCCGCAGTTTCATATTACTTAGAAAACCTACTTATAAGTAGACTCGTGAAAAGGTCGGACAATTCGTAGTTAGTAACCTAATATTCTACTTTTTTTGGGATAACGAGCATCGAATGAGATGGAAAGTCTCAAGAGATTCTCTCTGCTTATCACGTACGCGTTTATACGTAAAATAGCTAGGTACCCACTCTAGTCAGTTTCTCGAATTCTTACAAATTATTTTCGACTATTTTTATTGTTATGAAACGTTATGATACCTGTATCATTAGTTCTCAAATTGGTTCCAGTAAACACGTAGGTATGTTTTTATTTATTATAAACCGGGCTTTTTATATTTCTGTTGAAATGTGTCTCCAACAATATTTAGACGCCGACATTGTTCTAAAAGAGTATCATTACCTACAGAAAAGTTTGGCACGGTTTTTTTTGCGCACGTGTCAGCAAATTAGGTCTAACTCCAAACAGCAGACGATCGCCAACGATGTCACGTCACGTAATAAAACGCGAATTTGAATAGAACAATTCATATTGTTTACACATAACGCTTGTAATACCCGAACCGAAGGTCGCTCGCTTCATCTATTTTTTTTAAACGCTTTTCTGAGTATAAAGTACCAAACCACAAATTAACTGAAAAATAACCCCTTAAAAGGAGACCCATGGGACATCATGACCCTTCGTAATATGACACCGCGAAACATGGCCTTCTAAAATCTAAGTGACTGTAACTCAGTGTATGGGCGTCAATGGGCGCGGTCCACTGATCGAACTGTCTCCTCTGTTTGCGAGCGACACGCGTGATGTATGAGGGTGAACCCATGGCTTATGCTATGGGTGATTTATACCATTGGCTTTAGCTTGACAAGAGCTCGAATAGGGGAATATCATAATAAGGAAAAGTAGAATTAACGATTCTATTTTCTCGTAGTAAATTCTTGTTATTTATAAATGATCCCTATATTTCTAGACATGCTCGATAACAATAAGGCAGATATAAAAATATGTCTACAAGCCATCCCAAATCACATTAAGTTCCTTGAAACTTTGTTAATGTCGTCAAATTATTATAAAGTTGTCCGTGTGAAGAGGCCTGACCGCGTAGTTCGCCATTATTGCCCAATGGGCCACTAACGTCCATCTTAACTCCAATTGTCTCGTAAACATTTGTATCAGAAAACGATAACTTTTATATTAGTTTTTAAGCTTTGTTTGTATAGTCAACTGCACAACAGTGGTAATATTCGGTATAGTTCTGAATTGCACGTCTTTCTACATCGTTCCCAGATGGTTAATTTCAACACAAATGATATAATCAAATATTTTTTTTTAACAATTTTATGATTTAAAAGTGTGTCCGTGGAGTTTCTTGCCCGTTCTTCTCCATAGGTACCTACGCTTTGAAATTGGCAACTAGCTTCATCTTTCTGACTGACCGACCCTTTGACAATTCAGAAGTGCCTGTAATTGGTTTAGTTGAAATAAATGATTTGAGTTTGAGTTTGATTACTTGCACTACAAAAACCACCCTTACTGCTACGACATTAAGTCAATATCAAATTGTTACATCACTGCTGTGCGTAACAATTTGATATTGCATAAGTATCTTAATACGAACATAGATAGGTATGGTGAGGATGTAGGTACGACAATTGATCTGTCTAAATTTCATGAACATTTTTACTAGCGTAGTTTCTGTAATGGTTGAAAGAATAACGGGTAGGTAAGGCTTATGTACTGGACACAGGTCTCTCCCGCTGAGCCACAACACCCTGTCCTCTGCCTTCGGCATCCAGTTTGTCCCAGCCACCGTTTTGAGGTGGCTACGCTTGTCGATCCGCGGTCTCCACTCCAGGACTCGTCTGCTCCACCGGCCATCGGTCCTTCGACAAACATGGCCAGCCCACTGCCACTTCAGCTTGCTTACTCTGCAAGTTATGTCGGTAACTCCGGTTATTTTCCGGATAACTTCGTTTCTGAATATGCAGGATGTAGACTTACGTATATTGATATCCGTGGAGGATTTTAATTCCAATTCTGCGTGCTGGAGACCAGTGGTGCCCAAGTGGTAATGGCCGCGACTCACGAGTTGTAGCTCGTCGGTTTGAACCCAGACAGGCGCTATACTTTATGTAAACTATCTCATTACCACTGCTCTCAAAACGGTGAAGGAAAAGATCGTGAGGAAACCGGTGTCCTAGAACCAAAAATTCGAGGACATGTGACACCTACGAACCCGCACTGGGCCGGCGTGCTGGATTACGGCCCACCCCCTCTCGCCGAGAGGAGGCATGCGTCCCAGTAGTGGGAACACTACAGGTGGATTATGCTATGCTGCATCCAGTACATTTGACAGTGGGTGGATTATTTTTCTGAACGAAGTCGAATCGGCATTGTTTGGAAACATTTCGTCTAATATTAGATGTTTGTTATGTTGGATTAGAACTGCTGCGGTTCTGTTGTGTGCCTCGACGTTAATGTACTACAAACAAAACCAATTTCGTACGTTTACGACGGTGAAGGTAAGACTGCTTTCAAACTTTAACGAAGATGAATCAAAACGTTTAGAAAACCGACCCGTATATGTTTCGCCATATATTTCGTTTTTTATCAATTAGTCTTCTAGGCACGTCTCCGGATGACAGCGACGCGGACGAGTACTTCGATGCCTAAGTGTCCTTTTGTTTTTGTATTTATTTGTATAGTTAGGTAGTGAGTCGTTTAATTTAGTACCCAGTGTAAATAGTTATTTGTGTCAAATATTGTAAAAATTATGTAATTAAATGGATAAATAAATTATAAATAAAAAGTATAATAAATTAGTAAAAGAAATTCAGTTCTAGCAATAGAACTACTATTGCTAGAAGTGATGCAGATTAGCAGCACTATCGCTGGTATTACTTAGTAACAACTTGGAATGTCTGAACAATCCATAAAAGAGTACCTATCTTGTATTGCCAATAAACGAGAAGCAATACTCGACCAAATATTTAATATTTCATCCCCACAGATACGAGAAGTTAATAGAATTCAATATGCTGAAGAATGACAAGATCTTATTATAAACGTGATGATGAAGTTATTTTGTTATTCCAAGCAAGTTCATATTTTCATTATCTATGTTGGCGATGTTATTAGCAGTTTCTCTAAAACTTTCGTGTTTTCAAGGGGTGTTTTTTATTGTTTTCATTTGACACAGAGTAAACAAACAAATGCTTGATTTTGATTGTGTATGTTTTCTTACTAGCAGAAAAAACTAAGATTTGCAGATTTTACAAGTTGACATAAAAACGATTCCCGCAAGCTATAGTGAAAGTGCAAATAACATAGTTGACGTAAGATGCCTAGATAAGTGAAAATAAGAAGCCTGAATTTCTTAATAAAATGAACTCTCCTCTCATATGATGGTAGTTTAAAGGTGCAGAACTTATTGAGGAAACAAGACCAGTCTTATGAAAGCCGAACAGCTAAATTAAAAAAAGGTCAACATACTAAACTTCCGGCACAAAAAGTAATCTCGCCACAAAGAAGCAAACATTACAACATGCAGCGAACACAACGGACACAAATAATAACAAGCGAGGGCTGAAACCAAAGAACAACAAAAAGAGCTGTACAAAGAGGTGTCTGAAGCCGGATGAAGCTCGAATCATGTGCTTTTTGGGGACAAATAAACTCCGTTTGTGGGACAATTGTAACCCTTTGGGGATCTTTGTGTTCTATTTTTAATACTTATTGTTCTGTGTGAAGAATGTACAAAAAGTTGTAAAGAGGTGTGTTATCTATTGTTACGTACACTAAACGTACGTTTGTATACTACGAGTACCTGAACACAAAACGGCAGTTACCTACATTCTATGTTTAAATAGTTATAAAACAAAACATTCCAGCCTAGCCACGGATGCAGAACTACAGATCTTAAATCATATTGATAGTGAAAGCGAATTTGCACACAAATCACAATTTATTGGCAGCTCAGCTGCGCAAACCGCCGCATTTTGCGCGAGCGCAACGCATGATTGCGCATTAAAATGTACGGAAATATTGCGTGGTTGTGTTTTTTAAACGATTAGACTGTGTTCCATGAAACTGAAAATTTTTACATACTTATCTTTAGTACCTACATTTCTAAGAAAATTCCAATGTTCAACAAACATTGGAGTTGGGATCAATAAACTCCATTTTATTTTGAGCACATCCCACCGGCCATTGTTTATGTTTAATTTACGAGTTTATTTTATTGTGAGCAAATCTTCGTTTAATTAAACACATCCGTTATCAAAGCGTGTTCAAATTGATTTTGTACATTTCCTATGCTTTGATTTATTGGAATCACTTAGAATTTCACAGCTGTACTGTGTTATGCAAATATTGCTGCTTACTGGACATGCCGATGAGCAGAGAGCAGTAAGGAACACATGTGTATTGTGAATGATAGCGATTTCGCAGCGTATGCGCAGACCGCTAGCAATAGCGGTGTTGAAACATGGCGTGTCGGAATGACGAGTTAGAATGTATACAGATCGTGGGATTGTTACAATTTGATTTGTATTATTGACGATTGTTTGTACGAGTTTGTAATGGTTCTACTGTAGGACCAAATACTATTATTACACTGAGAAGGAATGAGCTAAACAGAACTACTGATATTATTAAAAAAAAAAACACTCAGAAGACGTTGCAAAGAATAAGGGCCTGTACTATGAACTGTCAAAGCCAATAAATACCCACTGTGCCGTTAAGAAAAAGGAATTGAGCTTTTTAGACTGTATACTTAGCTCCATTTCTTTCTTACGCTGAACGGTAAAAATAATATAATTATAAGAGGTGGTGGTAGACCCTCGGGTTACGCGTGATGAGTAGACGTTGATCCATGCATGTTATACTTATCGTGATCTCACAAACACCGCAAACGTTGACACATTTCCTGTCATTGCGCAACAAGCCGCGCGACGAGAGACACTCGGGACAGACCTACTTAACAATAGATTTATTTGTTATGTCGGTGTCACGTTTGCGTCACGCGTCTAAATCTCGTCCACTCGGTTAAATTGTGTCGGTGATATACCTAATCATGCCAGCAAACCGCTAAATTGATGGTGTCGCAATGGTTGAGAAGCTGGACCAATCTCTAAAGAGAGAAGGTGTCAGATTGCAATCAGTCTAATCAGCAGAGATGATTCAGTGATACCTGCACTGATTATTGTAAGTTTCAAAACCATGAGTACAGTTATACTTACTGCGTTTGAGGTTTACTTTTTTTATTTTACAATAAATAATGTAAAAGACGGCTATCATTATCTTCAGGTTTTTGTTAAAAATGTTAATGTGTTTGGGTTACCACATTAACATTTTTATTTCCATAATGGTTAAGAGATAACGTTGTTTTCTTTTATCTTTTCGACCAACATTAAAATAACAAAGCTCATTTTAATGTCTAGTCGCCATTCCTAAGAATTCCTTCTTTGACGATGTTAGATAGTCTGCCTTCAAATTTAAAATTGAATTTACTGTACGTATATATCTATATTTTTATCGTGAATTGTTCACAGCGTTTGAAAACCTACTAAATCTCATTACTACGAATCCCCGCGTAATAAGAAGTGAGTTTGATTATTCGATTAGGCTGAACCAAAAAAACTTGAGATAACTAATTATACCTAGTTGCCAGGCGAAACAAATACCATTAGTAACACGCCACTTAAGTACATAGGCCGACCTATTCTGTGAAAATGTTATCGTAAAACCTAGGTGAATTTTTATAGAAGTGAGATATGATTCCACTTGGTGCTAGGGATTAACACTATTGACAGCTCCCTTCACCTCGCTTTTCAAGGTGAGATTTTCACAGAGTAGGTCGGCTGGTTTTTCTTTTGTATTTATCCATTTCCAACATGGCCCTCCCTCATATCTTTAATAACATATTTTCTATTAACATCCCGGAAGCCATCAAACATGGAATGGAGCGAAAAGTCGTAAACATAAATGTAGTAAGTTAATATCTCCGTAGATAATGTAATCAGTGCTTTACTATCGTTCAGCGTATATAGAGTGGCTTGAACTATTACCTACTGCCCATGCTACTCAGTAAGCTAACACGGAGTAGCGGAAGCGATTGTCATGGAGGATTTAATTAAAGTAAAGAACTCGTTATAGCAATGCTGTAATGAAACAACATGGTTAATTCATGGGTTTGGCAATTCTTTAATAGAGAAATATTCCATAAAGAAATTAAAGAAAACCAACCAACGTCAAGATTTTCCCAGAAGTAAAATTACAGTGAAACAATAAAACAGTTATTAGTAAAAACTTTAAAATTGAAATTATTTTATATATTATTAAAAAGTCATCTAATATGTCGAAATACACATCCCACCAAGCAGTTCTGTCGAAACGTGGTTTATCGCTCCGCTACGCTTATAATTTATTTATTTATTTATTTATTTATTTAGGTCAGCCAACAATTGTTTACACCATTTTTTTTACAATTATACTTGCTTAATAGTACGTTTTAAGTGCAACAATTACTTACAGGCTAACACAACATGCACCAATAAAGGTTATCTATAAGTAATACAATATTATAAAGCTAAAAAAAAGGTATTTATCCTCGCCCAAACGGTACAACCTAACCTCCCCGCGTTCTATAAAGCAGAGGGTTTATAAGCGATACGACATTAGCGAAGAATGTATTATTATATTTTATTAGGAGGGATGAGAGACATAAAACAGTTTTTCTGTAACGTTCGTCGGGACAATGTGTGTTGTGTTGAGGGTCAGTCTGATGTCTCAATCAATGATCGTCCGTGATGTGTTCCAGATTCATCCCTGTTTTGTTTTCTGTTTGTTCACTTGTATTGTAACTTAATTATTTTGTTTTGTAGCTATTTCCTGTTGGGAGATAAGGAATTGGCGATTAGATAATTTCCCTGATCAATAAAATTAGATATGACAAGATAAGCTTTATCGCTCAAACCCTGATACAGAGTGTGGCAGCTTTGATTTGTACTCGTACGATGCAATCACATCAAATTGTTTTTAAAAAGTTTGATGTCTACCGCTTGATGTCTAAGCCTCTACTTCAATTCATCACCAAAAATATAACCTACTTGCTGCCCCGCATGACCCGAGCCGCACCGCAGCCGACACGCACCCACCCCGCAGACGCCACGCAGCTGGATCTAATTCTAAACTAGATATTTTCCCCGCATTAATCACATTTGAGTGAACACATGCGTTTGACACATTGCCGAGCTCACAGCAGACAGACAGGCTGCGGCTGAAGCTGAACCCAACAGGAATATTCTCCGTTTAATGTTATAAAGGTTCACAATAACGTGCAGAAGGTTCATACAGACATGGCTACTTGGTTAGTTCTAGTCCGATCTCAAAACTATTCGTACCGTGTGTGGCTGTTAGGTTAGGGACTTGATCGATTGCGTACGACAGCCCTTAGGTCGTTAAAACTAAAAAAAAAAACTTTTTAAAAACAAGCTTTTCTTACTTGTCAATAAAAAGAACTAAAAAGTTAAAAATAATTTAAACCTGATAAGAAATAAATAAAAGCGTGTTATATTTTGATGGAATATCAAAGAACATTTAGAACACAGTGTAACACGCTTTTATTTATTTCTTATCAGGTTTAAATTATTTTTAACTTTTAGTTCTTTTTATTGACAAGTAAGAAAAGCTTGTTTTTAAAAAGTTTTTTTTTATTTTAATTTTATTTTTAACTTTTTTGTATTTTTGATGCGAGATTGACTACGGCGTAGTTCGTAGCGCGTAGCAGTGTTTTTCCGTTATATGCGTTTACTGCACTTAAGCGACCTGTTCATCTTTAGTCCCTGGTTACCATCTAGCACCAAAGTACTCGTCAAGACTGGGTCAAAAAGTCCAAACTCGATGGGGTTGTGCCGTTTAACTACCGAGTTCCTATGGCCACCTTCCGGTTCCATCATCAGATCAGCTCCATGTCATAATAATTTTGCATTGTCATCCGATTCACAAAATTTCCACCCGAACAAACATAGTTACATACATACATACATATATCGCAAGTTAAATAAAAGCTTGTAAAATAGCCTCATCTGAGTGAACTGACCTATGTAGACTCATCTGTTTTTTATAATATATTTTATTGTACACTAGAAAATACATAAAAAAATACAATTAACTCTACAAAACATTCAATGGGCGACATTATTGCTTTCTGCGATCTCTTCCAGGCCACCTTGGAATGGACAGTGATGGCGTTTGCGTTTGTTTATACTGATATCTCCAGAGAGGGCTGTTATTTCTATGGGTTTTGGGATGTCACCTTCAGAGCGGTTTCGCACTAAGTCCGATCCGAATTCAAATTCAAGATCCGAGTTCAATCCGAATTGGGAATGTTCTAAATTCGGACGCACTGAGTTCGGATGTAGTGCGCAACCGTTCATACAAATACGGCTACTTCGGACCGTCATTTCTAGGATTCGGATCGAACGTAGTGCGAAACCGCTCTCCCAGGTAGTAGCCAAAATTTTTCTGCGTTACGAGTGGTTTTTCTGCGGGTTTACTTTGGTGGCATGTCGTAGACCTTCCAAACTGATGTTACAGCTGGGCTATGGACTTTCAACACATCATTATTCTGGCGAGGATGCTTTCTCTACAGGAACAAACATTGTTCTGTAATGAGTTTGTTGTTACAGAACTTTCTTGACAATAATAGAAGAAGAAGAATTCTTAATTTGATTGTATAAAGAGTTCTGAAAAACTGACCAAAATTACAACGTCCCTATAGATCTACAGGTCTTATGTATACCAAATTAAGAATAATATTATCTTTGTATTAATAATAATAATAATATCCCTGGATATTGGTGTTTTCTTGTCGTAGAATTCAAGAGAGAAAATCAATATTCTCAATATTTGTGAATTTCGTACTATAAAGGAATTTTGACAAGCCTCTATCTGATCCTACTACGTAAACTAAAAATCTAACAATGTATTTGTTATTGTTACAGATATACTCCGGTGCCACGTCGACAGCTCTCCAAATAATTGTTTGCTGACACAAAATGTGAGTATCAAAACGAAACTTATTAATTTCCCTGATCTTCTTCATAGTTCTCCTGTTTGTGGAGGCCTATGGCCACGCTATCAGTCTCAATCTGAATCATGTTGAAGATTGCTAATCCATTGCTTCATATGTTCGAAAACTTTATCTGCTCAACAACGTAAATAACACAATCAATGTTGTTTAACTGTTAAGTGAAAGTCATTGCTACTGTTGGCTGTACGCAATCTTCCCGCGGATGTAGCTGTCTCTCTGAGATGATTTAGATTTTGTTTGGGAAGCTAATCGGAAACTATCGTGTACAATTTCCGCTTACCTAATGGAATTTGAATAGGTGCCCAACCTTACTCAAAGATATTCCACAATAATATAAATTGATCATCCGTCCTATTCATGACGTAGGTGTATTCCACGCTCGTTCTATCATCTTGCCCCATTACAAACATATTCCAGTAGAATATAATAATAGTAACGAATCGCCTCAATCATTTATCAGACTGCTTTCAATCCCAACAATAACCTAGCAGTACGTGAAATAACTACTGTCTGCAAACACCGATTAATCATGGCAATGTAAAAATAATGAGAGTAGCTGTGTACCGTTCATGTGGACTTTCGATATTGAATTCGGGATGAATGTGGACATTTCATGATGAGAATGTCATATTAGAAATTCTTTGCAAGGTTCAATAATTTCATGCGCATGTAATATTTGAAAGAAGTCTTTACAATTTTTTTGAACGAAGTTCTTTATCTCGGCTTGCTGTAGGAGTAAACTGGTAGAAATCGTCAAGTAACGAAAAAACGTTATGCCGCCTCCATGCGGCTTTATATGTAAGCTAGGCGGTTTTAGGCTTTATAAAACTATATATGAAGAAAGAGACAGAGATTCAAAATATAAAATCCAATATGGTGGATACGAAAATTTTCAAATTTTTTATCATGGGTATCGTTTTCAAGGTTTTCGAGGGTGGTAAAGTCAATAGCGTGGTCAAAATTAAAATCAAAGAAGGCGGCCGCAAAAAATTTCAAAATTTTATCATGGCTGTCCTTTAATTTTTGAGGGTGCTTAAGCCGATAGCAATGACAAAATGAAAATCCAAAATGGCGGCTGCGAAAATTTTGAAATTTTTCATCATGGGTATCAAAGTTTCTAAGGGTGCTGGAGCCAATACTGAGGTCAAAATAATAAATCCAAGATAGCGACTACGAAAACTTTCAAATGGTTTGTCATGGGTGTCGTTTTCATGTCTGTAGAGGGTGCTAAAGCCAAGTCCAATATGGTGACTACTTTATGAGAGCTTTTAAAAACTGTATTAAAAACGCGTCTTAAATTCACTCTTTCTCTTTCTCATTGATCCATTCCTATACGAGTGTATATGCGTGCGAGTATCGCGTAAGGTACTTCGTTCCTGACGGGGGTCTTCCGACCGCACATGTTTTTTTTTTTACATATTTTTTCGATCATGTGATTCATGATGAGTTTCATAATATAAATGGATTGTTATCTGTTTATTCATACTTATTCCCCGCAATATTTATCTCGACCACACTTCTAGTAACCCGAGAACATAACAGACTCTGATTACATTAATAGTAATTACCGAATCACAAATATTAAATCCAAACATCAGTCGACTGCCACTCGTGCCGACCTATCCAGTGATCTAACTTATTATTATTTGTTGTTTCCAGGTAAATATCCTTTACGAGAAGCTACTTCTAAATCCATCACAATGGAGTTGGAAGACGTGGAAATGTTCCGAGATGGAAACTACTCTTACGACGAAAACGGCACGTACAACGGAACATTTGAGAACTGCCCCAACATCAACCTGCCAGTAGTGTACGTCGTGACGCAGGTCCTGTATGCCCTCGTCTGCGTGGTCGGACTGCTGGGCAACACCTTGGTCATCTACGTCGTTCTCCGCTACTCCAAGATGCAGACAGTCACCAACATGTACATCGTAAACCTGGCCATCGCAGACGAATGCTTCCTCATCGGCATACCGTTCCTTATCACCACCATGTCGCTACGATCCTGGCCGTTTGGACGGTTCATGTGCAAAGCGTACATGATATCCACCGGGATCAACCAGTTCACCAGCTCCATATTCTTGTGCATCATGAGTGCGGATCGGTACATAGCTGTGTGTCACCCAATAGCCGCGCCGAGACTTCGGACGCCGTTCGTCTCGCGCGTCGTGTCTGCTGCAGCGTGGACGGCGTCAGCGCTGGTGATGACGCCTATCTTCATGTACACGACGCTGATACCGACGGACAATGGCCTTTCGTGCAACATCGTATGGCCCGAGCGAGAGTTCAACAAAGGTCAGACGTCCTTCACGCTGTACTCGTTCGCTCTCGGCTTCGCCGCTCCTCTCACTCTTATCTTCGTTTTCTATTTCCTCGTCATCCGTAAGCTGAAGACTGTTGGCCCGAAGAACAAGTCCAAGGAGAAGAAACGATCGCACAGAAAAGTGACCAAATTAGTTCTGACTGTGATTGCTGTGTACGTGTTGTGTTGGCTGCCATACTGGGCGTTCCAAGTGGCGCTCATATACTCTCCACCGAACGAGTGCGCCAACCGCATCACTATCACAGTGTTCCTGGTGGCAGCGTGCTTCAGCTACAGCAACTCCGCCATGAATCCGATCCTCTATGCTTTCCTCTCCGACAATTTCAAGAAAAGTTTCCTAAAGGCGTGCACTTGTGCGGCCGGGAAGGACGTGAATGCGACTTTGCATGTGGAGAACAGTGTGATACCACGGAAAAGAGGAGGCGGAGCAGCGCGAGCGCAGCTGCGAGCGGCGGAGTCGAGAGGAGCTCTGTCGGTGGGGGGAGGTGTGGGGGCGTCGCGCTCCGAGGCGTCCACGGCGCTGACATCGAAGTCGGTGGCGGCCAGCGAAGCGCTGCCGCTGGAGGCGCGGCCAGCCACGCTGGCGCCGCTTATAGCTCCCAACGGACTGTCGCACACGAAGCTCTGAGTGCGGGCCTCGCGCCGGTGCCGCGAGCCCTGCAGTAATTTGCTGGAGGAGGAGACGCTGATCGTGTCCATCGACTAGACTAGAGACTGTCGGATGGTCGCCGGCGGCCGCAGAGACCCGAGCCCTGTCTCTCGGCCGCCGACCTGCCTAGAGTCCAGATTTGTTCGGTTCAAGTGTTTAGTATTACGTGTAAGGTGTGCTGTGTGGACCGATATGTGATGAACTTGTTCAGTTTCTGTATAAAGTCAAAATTGTATGGAGTCGATTCGGCCTACGGTTGTAACGATGAATTTACTAAAATGTAATTTTTTATCGCATAGCGAATGTAAGGTTACTGTTTGTATACTGTGTAATTAAGATGTAAAAACTTGTACATATCGTGTAAATATTCGTAAATTGTCATAATGTCACAGTTGTAATAAAATTACGTTCGTGAAAATGTGTTCGTTTATTTTATAGCCATTCTCGATCTTATGATAACTCTCCAGCCCCTCTGTAGAGCCAAGCAGTTGATATGAATAAATGACTACTATTTGGGAAATGGTGTCACATTTCGAGGCCGTTGTGAACACTGTTTATGGCTCAGTTTCAAACAGCTCGTTTAGTTTGAACGACTTGAATATAGATAGAACACTAATACGTGGCTGGTAATCTAGGTTTACTGCCTACTGACGGACAAGTCTGCGTTAATAACAGTAGCAACTTGTACACTTGCTCAATTTCATCTGGAAACGGTTCGGCCTGTCGCTAGGTTGAACCAAATCGACTGCAAATGAACTGATCGTAAGTATGAAATAAATACTGAATTCATAGTTCTATCGTTATACTCAAGTGGCGTATGCTACGGTCACAGACCTGGGCAAACGGATACGTGACTGCAGTATGAAATTGCAAAGACAGGGGAAGATATGGAGCTGGTATTGAAAGGTGCAATAATTATTTTAAATCAATCAATACTCTATCATAACCTATCATAATCGCTTTACGAAAAGAACATGGGCGACTCATAAATACTGCTGAAAAATTATATCCGTTTCAATAACCACACACGGAAGTCTTAAGATGATCTATACGCAGGTAAAGTATACTCCACGAACATTTACAAATGACTGTTGACCAGATCTGGGCAGCTCTTAACGCTAACATAAATCAGATGTTAAAAACTAACACATACAAAAATACATGTTATTATTTCTGGCTCCGGCGTCCACGCCGAGCGTTGTGTTGGGAAACTTCGCCAAAACACACAAGAGGGCAAGAATAACGCTTTCCGAGTGAGTTTGTGAATGTATTGTGTGAATTTGTGTGGGAAACATATCACACAAAACAGCAGCAGTAGGTCCACCCACTTGGAAAGTGCTGCTTAAGATATTCGCTACCATGGCGACAAGAGTAAATGGATTAATTTATCGCAGAACCAGTCTTTCAAGGAGACACTAGGTACACTAACATCTGTATTACCCAGAGTAAATTTTAGGTTGGACGTGTGGCAGTCGGTCAAGCTGAAGGTGAAGCAATTTTTTTAGAAAACTGATATTGTATCCCTTAGAAACTGAAGAAAATAATTCTGCTCTGTTACTTTAATTTTATCTTTCTTGTGATGATTGGAGAACCACAGTAAGAACTGAATAAGTTCGTCGAGGATGTTAGGAGTGATACTTCTGTTTCTTCCTGTTGCGTGTCTCATCCTTTCGGGTTACGACCTCATTTCGGCTCCAAAGAATATCCGGAGAGATTTTGCCCAAGTAATTATTATTATGTTATTTTCCCAAAGGATTAGAGACTCTTTTTTATTTTAAGTTAACTTCGCAAGAAAAATAATTTAAATATATAGTCAGCCCACAGCTAGGACACAGGCCTCCTCTCTGTATGAGGGAGTGGGCCGTAATACACCACGCGGGCCCAGTGCGGATTAATAGATATTTGGTTCTAGAACATGCCGGTTTCCTCACGATGTTTTCCTTTACTGTTTTGAGAGCAGTGGTGATGACATAATTTCTACAAAGTAAAGAGCCTGCTTGGGTTCGAACCCACGACCTACAACACGTGAGTTGCGGCCGTTGCCCCTGGACAAGCACTGCTCCTTGTTAAACACATTTTTAATTAATTTATTGTGGACCGGTAACAAGATTTAACTGAGTGGAAATGAATTATATAGTGGGGTAGCGCCTACATGTCAAGGGAAAATAAAGTTGATAAAACACGAGCTTATAAAACTCT
Source organism: Apamea anceps (assembly GCA_951799955.1). Lineage (NCBI taxonomy): Eukaryota > Metazoa > Arthropoda > Insecta > Lepidoptera > Noctuidae > Apamea > Apamea anceps. The sequence continues at coordinate 21,001,138 of OX637511.1, read as the reverse complement.
ACTACGACATAGTGTAAACTGCAGACATATACCACAAATAAAGTACCTAAGTAAGGACGCAGGGCTGGGGTGAATCGGGACAAACTTTAAAATGGATTTTAACGTTGAAATAATATAAGTACCTAGTTTGTTGCCAACAAGTGCACTTAATACAGTAAACACATCAGAGTCCTTTTGGCAACACACTTTATAGTTTCAAGGTTAAAATACCTTTTCAAGTTTCATCCCTATTCACCTGGTTGTACGGTAGATACAAAGTTTATTACTGCCACTACCTCCTCCTCATCCTTGACTAGATAATATTATCTTTTTAAACCTCAGTTAAAACGGAAAATTAAAATAATCACGGAGTTAATTGTCGGAGTAAGTTCACAAAGTTTGTCTGAAGTTCATTAGTATTCACAAAAGAGCTGTAGGTAATTGATGAGTGTTTAGAAAGAAAGAAAGAAAGAAAAATCTTTAAACTTGAGAAAAGTGGTCACTCGAATAAAAGAATTGATTTTGTGAATTTTTTAACTTGAGGAAGTAAAGCTACGGTGTCCTCGAAAAGTGGTGACCGCACATAACGGCTGCAGTGACGGCTGTCATGAACATGATGACAGCGACAAAGATAGTCGCGTTTCTGTTTCGATTTGACACCTCTGACACACAATTATGTCAAAAACGTTCTCTAGGAAAACACACCAACTTACTTTCATAAACAACAATTCAGTGACATTTCCTTCGTCCTTTTCGGGTAACCACTGCAAATCAGCGCTGTGCTGTGGGTGTATAAATGATAAATGATTTTATTTTGTAAGAAGGTTTGTACAAACACTTTTACATGTCAATCATATTTTAAAAACTAGATAAGGTCGGCGTTTCCTATCTGACTAGTCTGAGAAGAAAGGCCGAAACAAACTCAAAGGTGACAGTCTCTTTTAAAGTCCAGACATAATCTTGGTCAGATCATATGAAGACCATGTAGATCGATGTCTGAGATTGTCTTTTGAGGAAAGAACCACACAGATTAAAAGGAAGTCAGTGCACGCATTTGTCAGAAATCCTGCAGCTCAACTCAAAACTTAAGGAGCTCAACGTTTCGACGAACAATACCAAAAAAAGCACAGTTGGGTAGGTCACATAAATTACTCAAACTGCCAAACCATGACAAAACTAACAGAACAGCGAAAAATAAAAATAAATAAAATGACCCACATAGTCTTCATATTCACAATAATTAAAATAATATAATACAAAGTAAGCAAATGTCATTGTATATATAAAATTAATGAATGTCAATTTGTATATAAAAAAAAAACAACAAAAGAAAAAAACACATTCAATCTATAAAAATTGGAAGCAGCTCAATCCCAAGCCTTTTTGTCCTCGATATAATCCGTAACGATATAAAAGGTTTTCTGGCACAACTTACGTTTATTGAATGTTTTTTTTTTTAAATTAAATCATACCTTTATTATTTCAAGTTAAACAAATATCAACTAACACTAATATATACTATATACAAGTATATGATACGAAAAAATATAGAAAAAGGCAGGAGCTCATTGGGCATCAAAAAATTCGTCCGCATCACTGTCAATGGGATAAGTGCCCAAAAGGCTGGCAGCATTACCACGTTGGATGGCAATGCTGATTCTTTGGGCTAAAAATAGGCCAGCCTTCTGGTCACATGAAGAGTCAACCAACCGCTTGGCGATGTCACGAAAAATTTGATGAGCACTCGGACCCCAAGGCCCTAGTGTTTCAACCCCAAATGGCTCAAACATATAGCCATCCCAATAAGGTTGTTATATTTCCGCCGTTTGAGGTTTTCTGCTCCTGTAGCAGCCGAGCCAGCACAGCCCACCGTGCTAGGAAGATGGGATGGCGCGAGAGTGTTTACACAGATTGCATCCCACACCAAAGGCCTACCCAACTTCGAAGGCATTATGGTTATTCCATCGGGCCTCTTTCCATCGTCGCGTGCCAAGTCATTGGGTTCTAAAACAGCTGGCACCCCGGCGGAGACAAGAGCTCGACGGATGATGTCGTTAATGCTGGCGTGCCTTGCCATCCGTCCAGCGCTCTTGCTGCAGGATAGGCCATGGTGTCCGAGGCAGTCGACTGCTTCACCGCATTGACAGCGATGTGAAGCTCCGCAAGGAGCGCCCAGACGCAAACATGTAGCGAGCCGGAATGTGGTGTCATCATCCAGATAGTGCCTATATTGGGTGACGGTAGCGCCTGAAGCCCGACTCCCATTCACCCATAGCCAGCAGGCGGGCACGCTTAGCGGTATTGGTGGACGTATTAATAAGTTTATTCCGTACCAACCTGCAGAACGGCTCATCCCACTGTCTCTGGGAAGACGGGTTCTCAGGCTGAACCGTGTGCGGGCAAGCCACGTTCCAGGCGTTCACCGCGTCGGTCAAACACGGCACTTCAGAGTCAACCTGAGCAGGAACCAAGATTCGTGTGGTTAACTTTTCGGTGCTGTGGACCGAGGACAGGAACGCCGGTAGGCTTACACTAGAAATTTTGCGGACGCCGAGCCCACCAAAACGAATGGGCAGTGTGGCTTGCAGCCACGCGCGATCGTCCAAAGCCACATTAAAAATGGATGTACTCGTAATAGTACTGCGAATAATGTGATCGATTTTTTTTTTTCGAATTTTCGATTTTTTTGAATGATTTGAATTTATTAAGGCTTTAGATCTTGAACGTGGCTTGGAAGTTTATTATAAAAACGTATACATTGGCATCCACCTGGGACATTGGGAACGAGCCACCTATTTTCTTGAGCCTTTGTGTTTGATCCTAGTATTTATATTATGGATGTCACTGTATTTTTTAAACAATTTTATATTTTAATGGGCATATAAAATATTTTCATAAATATACTGAGAAGGTAGAGTCATTATATTAATCTCTTTAAATTTGTCTTAAAGAGAGTGTCTCGGACTTAATTTATAAATTGATCGAACAGCTCGCTTTTGCAAAACAAAGATAGTCTGTATAGCACAGCATCATGCTGAGTGGAAACCTTCTGGTCACAGTCACGACGTGCAGCCGTCGACTATGTCTGCTTTATGCTCGTGATTATAGATATATTTTGTTTTTATTTTAACTTACATTAGAATTAATTATCTTTTTGTATGCAAGGTTTTCTGTGACAAATAAACCTATTTTTCTTTCATTCACCGGTAAATGGTGGACGCTATGTGGGCGGTCACCACTCTTCCAGGTAAGCAAAGCTAACAAAGGAAAGCTTGAGACCATTGTTTATTAAGGAATCCTAATTATACATCGTAAATTTTTCACTGTTCTGAAATTGGAAACCTTCAAGCCTTTTCAATAATAGACACGTGTAAATCATAGTCCAGTAAATGAAAAGATTTTCTAAAACCTTTTCAATATATTTTTAAATTCAAATCAACAAACAAAACAATACGTACTGAAAACGAAAACTCAATATATTGACTGACAACGTATATGACGGAGAAGTTAATGTCTGTTTGTCGTTAACATCAGGCATAGGTATTTTAATTACTGTGGGGGTACTATGGGTTGTATTTTTTTTTAACCTTGCCCCACACTAGTAATTTCTTCTGTATCGTGGGTGCGTTTACAAACATTTAAACTCACATACACAAACAGCCAGACCCGGAACAACTACTTGTAGGCCATACAAATATTTGTTCCGTGCGGGAATCTAACCCGCGACACGCAGCGCAGCAGTCAATCGCTTGCCGTTACCGTCAGCGTCACCGTATTGGTTATACGAGTAGCACAATAGAAAAACGGTTTGCAGTTCAAATCAGATTACAATTTACGAACAAGTTAGTCACACTACCGAATCACACACTGTAGGTACACAACTCAACGATACGGTACGCGAGACAGTTTCTAAGCACATGTTGTTCGTACGATGTCCAATGTTTCGATGTTCCTGAGAGCTCTGCTCACACCGCTATTGTAGCTGTAGCTCTTGTACCCGTCCACGAACTCAGGCTAGACTCCGTCTAGCGCCACGAGATGGCGCTAGCGTTCCGAATAGTCAAACGAATGACTCCGACGTATATATTGTAAACAATCACTTACTTATTCTTGCCATACCTAAACAAAAAACTCATAACAGCCTCACTACTTAGGTACTACGAGAAGTCAGTATGGCTAAGACCATGGGACATACCTACTCTATGCCAGGAACCACAAACCTATTTGTGGTTCCTGGCATTGAAAAATTGATTGATAAAATGAAAAATTGATTGGTTTAAAAATTGATAGTGCATATGTTTGTGTATCATAATACACAAACATATGCACTATCAATTTTTATTGATAGTGGTTGTTTTTGCATCCTATAGGTATATGATATGGTAAGACATAAGGCTTCGTATATTTCCTTAGCGTGCTATGCCTTACGCAGTCTTAGGGATGAAATAGATATAAAACACCTTAAAATGGTATACTATGCTTTAATAGAATCAAGGTTGAGATATAGTATTCAGTTCTGGGGGAATAGCTTTAAATATAACTGCCAGAGAGCCTTTATACTCCAAAAGAGAGCTATACGAACCATGGACCGGAAATCGCAAATAGAGAGCTGTCGCCCGCACTTTATAAATTTATAAATTCTTACTGTGCCCAGCCTCTATGTTTAGTATTGTTGGTGAATTTTAAAAAGTACCTGCATAAGTATGAAACAGATGAGGAGAGACAGTTGAGGGAAAGTACGCGCAGGAAAGACTTTAAAAACAAGTTAATACCCCAACTTCATATTGTTCAACATAGTCCTCAATATCAAGCAGTCCGGATTTTTAACGGGTTGCCATTGGATTAAAAACTATAATTTACAAGAGCTCATTTAAGTCAACACTTAAGGCGTTCCTATTGAAGAAATGTCTGTATTCTATAGACGACGACATATCCACGTTTTAAAATTTGATTAGTTAATGAGAGACCGAATAATAGTAGTATGTAGTAGCTTGTAATGTATTGAATTTTATTGTTAACGTATTTTCTTTTTATTTTTATTTTTTTCTTTTATCTTATATGATTTATTGTATTATGAATGTGTTAGTTTTATAATTTTAACTAGCTTCTGCCCGCGGCTTCGCCCGCGTGGATGTCGGAAATTATCCCACGGGATCGTGCTAACAGATAAAATGTATGTGCTTCCCCAGGGTGCCATCTATCTCTATGCCAAATCAGAAGTTCAGTGGTTTAGGCGTGAAAATGTAACATACAGTTTCAAGTTCAAATCCTCCCCTTAAAAACTGAATTACCCCTTTTTGTCCCGTCAGTGGTAAATTTTCGCTACCCCTTTTCAACCCGTCAGGGGTAGATTTTCGAAAAACCCTGATACGTGTTACTCTTTATTTTTGGTCTTAAGTATAAACACTGAGTTTCGAGTTAATCGGACCGCGCATTCAAATTATTTCACACAAACTTCAACACCCTATATCCCCCTTTGAGAGGTAGTTTTGAAAAACTTATAATGATAAACTTTATTACTTACTTAGGCGACTATTCTTGAAAAGTTTAAGGTTTATTGACCTAACGAAGAAGATTTTTCATATAAACTGCATCCCCGCTTTTCACCCCCACAGGGGTGGAATTAAAAAAAGAATCGTTTGGGGTGTATTCATAACTTGACTCAAAGATTATTTATACTAATTTTCGAGTTAATGAAGCCATGCAGTAAAATCCTCCCCTGAAAAATTGACTACCCCATTTCAGCCCATCAGGGGTAGATTTTCAAAAAACCCTGATACACATTATTCTTTACTTTCAATATTAGGTACAAAAACTGAGTTTCGAGTAAACCGGACTGCGCGCTAAAATTCTTCCATATAAACTTTGAAACCCCCCAATCCCTTATTAGGGGGTAATTTAGAAGAAAAAAAACTGCCAATCTTCATAATTTATTTAAATAAGTATTCGTGCCAAGTTTCAAGTTTATTAACTCAAGGAATAAGATTTTTCATACAAACGAATTCCCCCCTTTTCACCCTCTTAGGGGTGGAATTTCGAAAAATCCGTTCTTAGTGGATGCCTACTTTTCACGAAGAACACACCCTCCAAATTTCATGTCTCTAGGACCAGCGGTTTAGGCTGTGCGTTGATCTATCAGTCAGTCAGTCAGTCAGTCAATCAGTCAGTCCGTCAGGACTTTGAATTTTATATATATAGATGATTTCAAACACAATGTGAATTGTTCCTGAATAAATGAATTGAATTGAATTGAAGAATAGGAAAGTCATTGTCTACAATATATACTACACAACAAAGTATACAATATTTAGGTAACCATAGGACGAATGTACCACCGTGTCATGCAGCGCCTATCTCAGGAATCCACTCAAATTCCATTCGTTACGAACCCACTCGCCCGATGACATAAATCTTCGGCCAGACCATAAATAATAGGGATACAGAATATGTAGGTCTATGGTAATATACAGGGTGCATATTTGAGCCCAAAGAGGCGGTTGGAATATTTGATTTTGGAACTGAATTAATTAAATGGATTGTTGGCAGACATCTTTATTTGACATGCCGTTTGATGAGGGGATTAGCGGGTTACATTGTGTGATGCTGTGCTTCAGTTAGAGACATGGTACTTTACTATTAATCATATCATGTTAGAACCTATTCATAAGTAGGTATTCCAAACCAGTAAAGTTAACAGACTACGAAAGTCTAGCCTAGCTTGATGGCGTAACGATTACGGAAAAACTTGGTTTAAAGATTTGATTGCAAGACAAACTGGTAAAATATCAAAAATGTAGTAAAACTAACTTGAAAGAAAGAAAAAAAGAAAGAAAAGAAAAAGTATTTATTGCGACTCGTACAGGATCATAAACTAAACTAAACACAGTTAAAAATAAAAATAAAACAAATTGTATAAAAAAGTAACAAAAGGAAAAAAAAAATGAAACAAAGTCCTATACGAGGCCAAAAGGCTCCTATCTCAGCATGATGCTTCGACATTTAAAAAAAAACTTGTGCCCTGCACCGCAAACTTGAGACAAGCCTATCTCCACCAGAAGACGGGTATACAGGCTGATTGTATTGCAACATTAAAGTCAATAAGCCGGTCTGTTACAGTAAGATAACAAAGATGTATGTATTCACTTAGAGCGCAAGATCAGATTCAGAACCGCCTATTAGGCTTGTCCGGGCCTAAAACACACCCTGTATAAGCAAAGTGATACTTATCTTTTATGTTAATAACAACATTGGACGTCTGTATACTCGCATAGTTTTGCTAAATAGAGCCCTTGAAAGCCCTTTTCTTTGCATGATAAAGAAAATAAATGTACGTAGATTATATCAAAGAACGGTTTTTAGAAACGTGTGCAGTGAGTGAATGTAGTTTACATATTTTACTACTTAACGAACAAAGATGATAAAAAGTAATGCAAGTATATTAAAATTTAAATCGCAAGATATTTTCTAACAGAAAGCTTCTTTGAGAGTTGTAAATCTCTTTTAAGTTTATGACATTGAGGTTTCATGCGTGTGAGCGTTTGATCGTCAATATTATGGTATTTTACGATATGCCCGCGCTATAAAGAACACCATGGCTTCCCATCATATTGGAAATACTTAAATACCCCATCAATATGTTGGAATGGGGTTAGCGTGAACACACGTTTTATATTTTATGGACACGTCCTACTTTCCTCGGGTTTTTTGAAGCCAGTGGCAATATTTTCTAATATTTCTACCATGGTGAACTGGTAGTTTAAAGTTACGATCTTGGTTTATCATTTATCTCTTTGGAGATCTCCCATGCGTCTGAAAAGGTGGAGAGGCGAAGAAGTGTGGGCTGTCCTCTACAAAACAAACAAGTTTCTCGGTAGTTAGGTGGTTTATAATCCATCAGTTTTAAAGGTGATACTAAAATTATTATAATATCCATACTAATATTATAAATGCGAAAGTAATTCTGTCTGCTACGTTTTCACGGCTAAACCACAGAAGCGATCCAAAAATCTCGAAGAAGTTAAATTTCTTTGGACAATACATACTAAAAAACCGGCTAAGTGCGTGTCAGGCCACGCAGAGAATAGGGTTCCGTAGTCACCCATTTCTACTTTACTTATATAGCCTGTATTGTAACGAAACCATACCACGATTCAGAAATTTGGAATAAATGCACAACGCCAACTATAGTGTCGTTGTAAACTTTTATAAGTCCATAATTCAAATTAAAATAAAATCGTGTCCATAGATAATTGTTATGATTTTATTTTTAATATTTTACATGTTTACATAATATTTCGTTATCTTTGTACGAAGTTTTCCAAGTAAGCGCATTTTACAAGTTAGGCCTCTATAACTCCTGTACTAACAAAGTTATCTAAGCTGTTATAGTTTTCCTCCAAAGTTCATCACATGGACTATCATCACGATTTTTTTCAGATTTTTCGAGCCAGCCGTTTAGATTTTAGAGGGGGGGAGGAGACGCCCTACTTTCACAAAAAAAAAAAAAACGCTTTAAAGTTGAATATCTCGCAAACGGATACCTCAATGTTTTTAAAAGACCTATACTATAATGATACCCCGCACTATGAGTTAGACGCGAGAAAAAAAAACATCCCCACTTTACGTGTAGCGGAGGAAACCCAAAAAAAATTAAATTTTTCGTGATTTTATTTTAGCACTTTGTCGACGTGGTAAATACACATATCCTTGCAAAGTTCCTTTTTCTAGCACTGACTGTTTGGAAAGTAAGCCGAGGACGGACGGACGGACAGTCATGACGAAACTATAAGGATTCCGAGGCGTGAACTACGGAACCCTAAAAAGGAGTTTGTAAGCAGAAAGCTAACGAAAGAGAAATACGATGCAAGAGCGAGCGAAGCGAGCTTCACAATATTTAACAACTTGCAGCGGAGTGGTTAGACTTCTTTTCTTATTTTTTTTTCTATTCATACATAATATTCCATTGGACCTACCGTACAATAAAACAAGCCACGGTACCTATACCATAGGTACCATGGCTTGTTTTCTTGTACGTCAATGCATGGGGCCCTCCAAAGTGCGGCTCGTAGTTTTTGCTGCAACTGCAACATGGCTTATCCGGCTTTTCCTGAAATCCGGAGTAGATTTGAAAAATTTTGAAAACCTGAGAACCTGGATAAGGAAATAGGCCATTTGTCGTCCTCAATATTTTTATTAAATAAACAGCTAATTTACTATTAACAAGTTTATAATATTTTGATATCAAACATCCCTAACTTATCCAAGGCCAGTGAACTTTAACGTATTCATCAAAATTCTTGCAAAACAAACACTCACGCACTTTCCCTCACAACCTGCGTACAAGGGCCATCCTACAACGACGCTACAAAGTGTGGTGATCAATCACCGCCTGACAAGCGCCGGCGGCGGTGCTGGCGGTGGCCGGACGACGCTTCGATGGCGTTCCATGAATATGCAAAAATGCGAAATCGTCGCTTCGCACCCGACGACTAACTGACGTGTAACATGATTTTGTATGGGAAAGGCAGTTTTATTTATAAATATCTTCACCTCGGCTTTTCTGTAGGGGCTTATGAGTTTATCATGCTATTGATCAAAATTGAAAGCTCGGCTAGTTTGAGTGAGGAGACAGGGGTCCGAAATATTTTAGTAAAGTTATTAAGTAGGTAAACATCATAATAAAATAGGGAATTAATAACAAAGCAGATTTTACAGTGTATTGGAAAGCACATGTTTGCCAGTTTGACGACGCATGTTGAATTTTTGATTATTATCGGTTAAGTTTAACAACTGCAGCTTTCGTCTCCAACCATTACAAAATAACTAATACAAAACGGTAGCACAATGACTAGGCATGTACCTATTTCTCAAATCATTGGCCTATAATGTTAGCAGTAAGATGTTATATGCTGAAAATATAGACGTAATAAAAATGTCAATAGCTAAAACTAATGGCGGCTAGCTATCTGAATGTCTAAACACTGAAACAATTTATTTTCTAGCGAAGAATCTTTAGACGCGAGTCTAGTTCGGTGGAATGCGAGCAGATAAATCGTTAATTTCGTAACATTGCTCAACAAAATAATTTAAGCAAAATAAATTAATGTTTCTCCAGTGCGAAATCCGTATTTCCATCTAAGTTAAGACAGCCATTCAAATATTAATTGTTTCAGTGAAAGCCAAAAGAGGAATCCAATTGTACGCAGTAAACTTGGATAATATCTTTTTTATTGCTAAATTAATTTAACTACTACTATCTATCGCTCCTGCGACATTATAATTGTTATAGCTACAAACTTGCTTTTAAGGTTGAAAAGATTTAACGAAAAGCAGACGGCGTTTTACTTACCAGTTTTTGAAGTGTAGGTACTTATAGTGAATCTCTTATTGGTTTTATGTAGGTATTAAATTAATCATCGAAAACTAAATAATATTAGAATGCTCTCTGAAAATATCTCATATATTATGCACAGAAAAGACAAAGATTTTAAATAATGCCAAAAATTTTAATTTTCTCAAACAAAAGATTACCTGTACAAAATAGCGAAGCATTTAAAACGTGGGCTCCAGTTTGCAAGTAGCATGCATATTCAAACGAACTATATATTATATTATGAGCAAACGGATTAACGCTCAACTTTCACGTCTCGACTCAGATAGCGCCGCCATTTTGAATTTAAGAGAATCGCTTGGAGTATGTGATTTGAGAGTGTTGATTGAGAATTATGTTCCAAAAAGTTTTAGGATTTTGTTTTGTGAAGATTAGCGGCGTGCGAACGTGAGATAAAGTGGTTGGATGTCGAGCACCAAACTGCTGACAGAAGTTTCAGAATAAAATAAGTCTCTTTGATCTACTTATTTATACGTAAGTAGAAGTTGTGTAGATATCTTATAAATATGATTTTGTCCGTCTGTGTAGACTGCAGAGAGAGCGGTAGAGTCTGACATTTAATTATTATTTTGTATGGTTTTATCCGATACGTACTAGTTGGAATTAGTTTTACTTCGCAGCTGAACTGACCCAATTAGATTGTATTCGAAACGAGAACACCCGCCAGGCCCTGTACGTGGCATTGCAGTGCAACCACACATTGTAAGTTTATCGAAATTAGTGCTACCTATGAGAAAAGTCTTTAATTTGTGAAACTGACCACAGTTTATTGCTAGGTCATACTTTGAGCAACTATTTGTGGAACACTATGGTAAAATCCATAGAGCATAGGAAGTCTGCCTAGATTAAAAAGAGGAAACTTTGCGATAGACAGAATTAGTTAAAACTTATGAATCATTTATAATCTGTCTTTCTATGAATGAAGATGTCTAACCTTGACAGAAACCACCCCCAATGCCCATGGCTTCACTCGCGGCTTCACCCGCGTGGAGCTCGATAACAAGCATCCTTTGTATTAATTAAAAAAAATTAAGGTTATAAACTATCTGTGTGCCAAATTTAATTCAAATCCTTTCAGCTCTTTTGCGGGATTGTGTAACAAACATTTAATTAAACATGTAAACATTCAAACTTTCACACGCGCCCCGCGGTTTCACCCGCGTGAGTGTTGATCCCATGAGGACATCGGGATAAAAACTATTGTATGTATTAGTCTGGTGTATAAGCTATATTACTGTAAAGTTTCATCAAAATCCGTTCCGTAGTTGTTGCGTGAAAGAGTAACAAACATCCATCCATCCATCCTCAGAAACTTTCGCGTTTATCATAGTAGGAAGTAGGATAGGATATTGCTAGTAGAAAGAAAGAAAGAAAGAAAGAAAGAAAATTTATTTATTGCGACTCGTACAGGATCATAAACTAAACTAAACACTGTTAAAAATAAAAATGAAACAAATTGTATAAAAAAGAAAAAAAATGAAACAAAGTCCTATACGAGGCCAAAAGGCTCCTATCTCAGCCTGACGCTTCGACATTAAAAAAAATAAATGTCGCAGCGCTGGTATTCTGATAGGGCCCGCTGTGATGTCACGGGCAATCACAGTAATAAATAAATAATAAAATAGATATAATATTATGTAAAATATTAGCAATAAAATAAATATTATTTAATTTTAATCCGCGCTAGACGTAACCTCATTACTTGTCTATGCCCTGAGTGTCAGAAGCACTCTGTAGAGTATATTATGTTCTGTGACTCTGTGGCATTGTAGGATGTTCCACTTCAACACAGAACATTAACTGCTCATACGTTATAAATAATACAAGTCCTTCTATTATATTATCGTTGCATAATGAATCACAGCCGCTATCACTGTCTGTTTCTATTATTCCTCTCTTCAGCGACACCCACACAATGTTGTTGGAACATAATTTATGAACCTTCAGCGCTGAATTTACATGTATTCCTGCTTGAAATCCTTCACTAGAGAACGAATCCTTGAACTTTCCGCTTCATAACTAACTAAACATAGCCTTTTAATCTCAAGGTGGGATCGTTCTGGATTTGTTTAGCGTGGATAGCGGTCGGTTAGTGTTATCCTCTAAGGTCTCAGGATATGGGTACTGATGGAGCTGACTAAGATTTTTCTTTCAAGATCAGGCAGCACAACTTTTGATAAGCACTCTTGCCCTTAGTACGATGGCTATGGTAACTTACCTTTGACCATGCATAAAGCAGCCTCTTTATCAGTAGCGAGCCCTCTCTACCCTCCTTCCCCTCGTAAACATAAAATAATGAACACCGAGTTAAAACTACTTTAAAACACAAAAGTTGGCATGTTTGGCCGCAACAGCTTAACAAACGATAAACTTCAGCGCGGAGGGAAATGCATCCTTTATTATTCATAAACAGCACATTTTCGTAACATAACACCGTCATGTAAAATCAAAACTTGCTCCATATATGACGATAACGAGTAAGCAGGCCACATCTACATACATATGTATGAGAAATTACCATATAAATGTCGCCGGGATTGAGACAATGTGTCTGAGACTGGTCTGCCTGAGGCCGGTCTGGACTGAGATCGACTGGACTGGTGCAGCCACGACTTATGAGTTAAGTGGGTAATGTGCTAGTGTACTTGTCACTTGGTTAGAAAGTGAACGTCGAAATATGAAAAAAATATATATTAAACAAATTATAGATATCTACCACCCGGGGACGACGATACGACTAAAACACAACACGAGTATTTTTAAACTATGAAATATCTAAACATCGAGGTTTAAAAAATGACTTGTCCAAACAATCTTCTCTTACTCTGTCCTTCTCATACGTCTGACTTTGTTCATTCTTCTTTTCATGTTCAGTCCATTCTTCTTTGGAATGCGCTTCCTCTTGATATCAGGGCGGCCACCAGTTGGTATGCATTTAAGCGGAAATTGCAGAGTTATTTTCAAAACTCAAAAAATCGCGTAGTCTTCTTAACACCTCTCTCCCTTGATTTTGTATATACAATATATATATACTCGTATATCATAAGTATCTATTATAGTAATAGTATGTATGTGTATATAACCCATTTATGTACATAGTCTTAAGAGTTTTTTTTTTTATCATTGTCTCTCTCAACCAAAGCACCTGCCATTTAATCTCGTCACCACCCTTGGTTGACTGGTAGAGAATGCCTTTTTTTTTTTTGGGTGCGAAATCATCAAATTACCTTGCACAAAGTACAAAGTACCGAGTGTCAACTTTTACTGACTAAAACCCACCCCTGTTCCTTCAGTTGCCTGTGCCAAGGGCCACGGTATCTCTTTCGAACAACCCGCAGCCCTGGCGGCGGTAGAGAATGCCTAAGGCATTGAGTCCGCCTTTGTACCTTTTTGTGCGAAAAGTTTAAATAAATAATAAATAAATCTAAATGGTAGTGATGAACCGACTATGAGTTTTTATACAGGATGGCAGGGACATCGACGTGCAAACTGTAACCATGGACCCAGCACATCAGTTTAGACCCCATAGTGTCGAAATTTTTCGTCGGCTATCAAAAAAAAAATCTTCTGTTTCATAGAAAAGGGCAATTCCTACCCGGTCAAAATGTATGGAACAGCAATATTTTTTTTAATAACCGACGAAAAATTTCGACGCTATGTGGTCTAAACTGATGTACTGAGTCCATGATTACATTTTGCGCGTCAATGCATCCCGTAGATAATTTAGGAGTTAAAGTATGAAATTGCCGATTTGTACTGAAAACTTGAAATTAGTTTTTTTTTTATTTGACATATTTATTTAATCAATATAATTACCATTACTATCTATACATTGCTGCCATCTCATAGGAAGGTCATTTATGCCTTTGCGATAGAACTCTCGTGATCTAGATTCGACAAACTGTGTGAAAGCATTTTGTACTGCCTCCTGAGAAGAAAACTTTGTATCACGTAGAAAATTGTCCAAATCACGAGAAAAATGGTAGTCCGCTGGAGCAAGGTCTGGCGAATACGGAGGGTGACGAATGGTTTCTAATTGCAGTTCCTGTAGAGTTAAAACGGTTTCTCGTGCTGTATGAGGTCTCGCGTTATCATGGAGCAATAATGGTGAAGATCGACTCATGAGTCGGGGCTGTTTCACTGCTAGTTTTGCTATCATTGTTCGGAGTTCGGCACAGTAGACATCTGCCGTTATTGCTTGACCAGATCGGATAAAACTATATTGAATAAAACCATGCTGAGACCGCCAAACAGTGACCATTACCTTTTTATTGGTAAGCTTTACTTTAGGACACTGTTGCGGCGTTTGACCTGGGGTCAGCCATTGCATTTTTCGCGAACGGTCATCGTAAAGAATCCACTTTTCATCACATGTCACAATTCGATCCAATATTCCTTCATTACTGTATCGATTCAACAAGGCAACACAAATTTCAACACGCGTTTCTTTCTGCAGATCAGTCAAATCATGAGGCACCCATTTCTCATATTTTTTTATTTTATTGATTTGACGCAAATGAGTCAATATTGTTGGTAAGGTAACGTTAAACCATGCCGCTAATTCCTGGATAGTTTGGCTCGGATCGGCTTCCACCATCTCTTTCAATTCATTGTTATTCACCCGTGTGGGCGGTCTTCCACGTGGTTCATTCTTCAAATCAAAGTTTCCATCACGAAAGCGTTTAAACCAAAATCGCACGGTGCGTTCATTAGCAGTCCCCTCTCCAAACGCAACATTGATATTGCGAGCTGTTTCTGCCGCGTTAGTTCCGCGTCGGAACTCGTATTCAAAAATAACTCGAATTTTCGAAGTATACATCTTTTTTGTCTAAGCTGAATAAAAAAAAACCGAAACAACGACTCTGACACGAAAGCGACGTCATTTTGCTCCGATTACTATAATCTAACTGACTCCCATGTCTCCCACGAATCGCGACATAATGTTTCGCAGCGGAATTTGTTTAGCGGTTTGGCACCATTATTTTCACGAATAACTTATTTTCACAGCGGAGTTGTGCCCTTCAAACTTTCAGTCAACTGTAAAAGCTTTGATGATTGTAAATTAGGTTTTATTAGCGTGTGTGATCGTATTGTGTGGTTTAATTACCAACCGCTGTCGAGTTTATCAGATGAGATACTCATTTCCACCTTCCTGAAATACGGTGTGCAATGATAAGAACAGGCAATTAAATTATATTATTTTATTACTACATTACTACTATTACTTTTAGACTAACAGCTTCTATATTCCCTCTCAACAACAATCCAACAATTGGTTGCAGCATATGTATATAGAACAGGCATAAAAAATCATCGCGTCTCAGTCGATCGATGCGCCTGGGCCATTCACACCATTGACTGAACCCACTCTTACAAACAAAGGTTTGCAGGGCCAGCATGGCCAGAGATCGCTCAAGACAGCGAGGTTTGAAAGGAACAATGGGAGGCCTTTGCCCAGTAGTGGGACACAAAATAGGCTGATGAAAAAAAACGTATTTAAGTACTTATGCTCGTGACAGTACCCAGTTTGATGATCATTTGAATAAAAAACTCGCCATCCGACATTGCAGTAAGCAAGTCGCTCAGATACGCGTAGCTCTTTCCGTCGGATTTAGCACTGAAGCGCGCTTCTTCAAATAATTGCCCACTTCACAACTACGTAGCGTGTAGGCAGTAGGTAGGCTCATCGGCTCATTAATACAAGCATCATCTGTCTTCGTTTCAAGGGAATAGGTTATTTCTATCTGTGTTCCAATTAGTCTTATGTTTGTTAGACAAAACAAAAATACTAGAGACAAACTAATTAATGTCTCTATTATTTTTGTTTTATCTGTCCCTTGTATTTCCAAATAACTTCATCTAGAGGTTACAGTGTCGGGGTAATCATTCACCGAATAAGTACCGACACGAACGAAAAAATACATAGGCAATAAAAAAAAAAAAACAATAAAATTTAGAATGAACCTTACCTGAGTTGAAACCTAACTTGAAACAAAACCTTTCCGTTAGTAATTGAGCTTGTTTTGATATGAAGCTCCTAACCTGAACTAAAAGCAATAAACACGAACATTTAACCTGAAACCAGTTATTTAACATACGATCAATTTAGCCAAAATGGGCCATAGTCTAAGTAGTGAAATATAGTAGTGAAATATGGCCCCCTACCACTAAGTAATTAACTGAACTGTTTTCACCTACACCTCACTTTTACTTTGGGAAGTAGGCTATTCGCGTTCTGCCTAAGTAGTCTAATTTATTGACGTTGAATTTATTTATTTATTTATTTATTTATTTAACATAAAACGGCCAAGGCCAATTACATTAGTTAAAGACAAATACACAAACACATTTTAAAAGTACAGTAAACAAGAGTAGGTATACAACTACTCACCAGTCATACGCTCATCTCACAATACCCCAGACATACTGACAAGATCTTCTTCCATCCATCCGCGAACACATCACAGTCAGGCTTAGCGTCCAAGAGCGCGTTAAGCGCAGAGAGTGTGCGAGGAACAGGAGACTGGGCTCGCGCGACAGTTCGACTCCAAGGCACGGCGAACAATCTATGCCTTCTGCCACGGCTGTAGTTTACCGGAGCGAAAAGATGGGACAACTCGTCAAGCAGTTCAGGAGCATCTGTTTTACCGTGAAGGATCTTAACCATATTGAAATATAGGATTAGTTATATGATATACATCTACCAACCCGCACTGGGTTCGCGTGGTAGATTACAGCCCACTGCCTCTCATAGAGAGGAGGCCCGAGTCCCAGCAGTGGGAACATTATAGGCTGATTATGATATTAATTATGTATAAAATGAGTTATAAGATCAACAAACAAAATTCTATCAAGCTGTGACTTGTTATCTACTGAGAGGCACACTTTATATTGAACTAGGTTTTGCCCGCGTGGAGGCCGTTAATTATCCGACGGGATAGTTCTACGGGGATAAAAAGTATCTTATGTGTTAATCAATAATTCCGTAATACATTCTTTTCATAGGTATATAACTCTATTGGTTTCCGCGGCGCACGCCAGTAAAGCTCCCAGTCAGCATGACTTTTTCCGACATCTTCAACAGTCATCGTTAGCACAAAACTTAAATGAATTAAACACTTAAACCATGAATCACTTCGTTCATTGGTGAAAACCGTATGAAAATCCGTTCGGTAGTTTTGAAGTTTATCGCGTTCATACAGACAGACGAAGCGGGGAGACTTTTTTTCATAATATCTAGTAACTAAATACGTTAAGTTTATTCTTGGCCAGGTGTAAGTAGAAACAATAAATAATTTTATTTTAATAAACTTATTGTTTAATACTGGTTTTCAACATTGATGGATCGGCGACTATAAATCGTATTCACTTTCGACTATGATTGATATTTTCAATTTATAATTGGAATCGAACTTGTTTGTGAAGTAGGTCCTGCTTAATTCTTAACTAATACTTACTTTACGTGAGTTGAAGTATGGAGAAAAAGACATGTTGCGCCGACCGGGCGACCCCAAATACATTGGGACTTACTTTACGAGAGTTCAGCAAGTTTACAAAAACAAAAACATTTTAGTTCACAACTTCAACTATTTATCAAAAACAAACTAAGCTATCAAAAATCAAAACAACAAAAAGCATTGATTCGAATTTTTTCGATGTTTATGATCGAGAGCTCAAATTCATAATGTACCTACAATTAATCGTTTAAAAACTTTTAATTGATTCGATCGCTCATCGGCCTGGGACTGCACGGAGCGGCACGTCACGGCACGGATCTGGTTTATCGGCTTTTATCTTCAACTCAATTTGGAACGCAGATTATATTAATTTCGCAAAGTTTTCACCAAATTCCAACGAGGTCACTACGGAATTCTTTCCTAATTTCGCGTAATATTGTACGTTTTCTTCCAAAGATTTTGTTTTGTTTGTTTAGGTTCGTTTTCAGACAGTTTCCGTATGTTTATATTTCATATGTGTTTACAAATAAACATTAAATATTTGAAGAAACAATACCCATTGTTATTGGGTTATAGCAAATTATTGCGTTCCATTCTTGAACTTATCCTAATGTCAACACAAGTTCTAACAAGCAAAAGTCTTCATAATTAACTTATCATGTAAGCTATATACATATGTATATCGTATCGTCCAATTAGAAAGTTGTCTATCTTCAAAAAGAAGAAAAACATCTCCAAATAAAAGTTCGTCCTCTCAAAGTAAATGAAGTCACATTTTATAAACAATAATAAATCTGCTAATTGCGTATGTTGTGTGTATGATGTGTATCTGAGTAAACATGCATCGGTCATACTGCGCCCGTCTAGACTGCGTTATTCAGACGTACGGTGCGCTTATCAGACGTATGGCAGCACATAATTTTGAACACTATCTACTTGAATTTCGCAAATGTGGTGGGTTTGTTTGTGCATATGAGATGTTATTTTTTTCTCTCAGCTATGGTGAGATAAGTGTCAAGTATTCTAAATAACATTGTACCAAATCAATACCATACAGTGCGGCGATTAGGTTATCACATTAAATGAAACCACGTAACACGTCCTATAAACATACACTATTAAAATAATTAATAATAGTTAACATTCAACAACATTTTTCTTCTACCCGCATCGAATAATATAATTAGTTATAAGATTTATTGTTCTCATGTAAGTGACGATTGTCTTAATGAGAAATAAAGTTCTTTAAACCGAACATTCTAGCCGTGGGACTTTTTTTTCGTTCAATAATGAAGTATATAATTTGTTATTATTTGGTAACAATAAGTTTGTGTCCAATTGTTGATGCCGTCGCCCCTCGTGTCTAGTGCCATATTATCAAGGGTAGTATAAGTCGTGCCAATTTTTACGCTATTTATTTTGTTTGAAAAATAATAACCGCTGTACTGTTTAATGTGATAACCTAATAGCTACTCTGTATAACATGACTTTTTCTATTTTATGTCGATCGATTGATAAGGATTAAAAGTGCTGTACCTGACCCGACAGTAGCAGGTAATCAATTACGTAAATAATTTAGGTTAACCTTCAATTGCAGCCACATCTGATATTTTTCCGTCCATAAAAATACATACTTTAAAACTCCAATATCCAAATAAATCCCAGCAATCCTTTCGTAATGGCATCCGCCGTAGACACCTGAGTCAGTGGCTGCCAACCTTCAGCCGACGCGGACTGATGCGCGCCTCCCAGACGTAGTAGTTCTTTCACCTTACAACAGGTAGTTGTAGAGAGTACACAGCGTGGGAATAGAGGGGAGTATTTGTTTACTAAGCTTGGATGTGGGATTGTTTTCTTTTGTGATGTTTTAAATGAAAAGCTACCTATCAAAGTTGTGTTGTGTGTCGGTTAAAATCCTATCCCTCTTTTTTTATAATATAATAAATATAATTATTTCATGACTTTGATTACAAGCAATGTAAGCATGTTGTTTGAAAATTAATATTCGCTTGATTATCCAGTCAAAATGCATCCGGGTTTTTGAAAGCATGAACAAAATCTCATGAAGTATTTAGGAAAACCGCTTTAAGCGATAAGACGGCCCATTGCATTGTGTCATCCCTTGTAAAAATTCTACATTTATATCCGTAATTGATGGTGTACACACGGTGCCACATAAAGCTATACATTTCTAGTTTTCGCATTGTATAGAAAAAGGCTCGTACAATCAGAAATCAGCTTATACTGTTTATGTATAGCTTGATGTGTAGCCGGGCGTACATAATAAAGAGTAATCTATCTATCTTTAAGAAATAAAAAAAAGCTCATTAATCTCATGTCAGAATGTGTGATTGCCACTGATTGGTAATCCGAAATATCAACAGCCTTTATCAACCTGTAATACTAAGTTACGGCTCTTTAAAGTGACAGTAATACTAAGTTACGGCTCTTTGAATTGATAGTAATACTAAGTTACGGCTCTTTGAATTGATAGTAATACTAAGTTACGGCTCTTTGAAGTGACTGTAATTCTAAGTTACGGCTCTTTGAAGTGACCGTAATACTAAGTTACGGCTCTTTGAAGTGACTGTAATACTAAGTTACGGCTCTTTGAAGTGACTGTAATACTAAGTTACGGCTCTTTGAAGTGACTGTAATACTAAGTTACGGCTCTTTGAAGTGACTGTAATACTAAGTTACGGCTCTTTGAAGTGACTGTAATACTAAGTTACGGCTCTTTGAAGTGACTGTAATACTAAGTTTCGGCTCTTTGAAGTGACTGCAATACTAAGTTTCGGCTCTTTGAAGTGACTGTAATACTAAGTTATGGCTCTTTGAAGTGACTGTAAGGGCCACCCACGCATTGGCCTTGTGTACGTATCTCATTGTTCTTAATAAAGTAAATAGACCTAGATACCTTCAGGTAAACAACGAAGACTGATTTAGGACGATCATTTTTAGTGTACTTTTATCCCTAACCGTGGAGATACACTTACGTAAAGTGTGTAATGTGATACTTGTTATGTAAGTAATTTAATGAACGGAACCTAGATTAATTTGGACCCTATTTTAACATCAAACATTTACCTTCGTATATTGAACCGGCGGCGGCGTCACACTAAGTTATAACCTTAATTATAATCTCAATGTTTAGCAAATGTGTTCGAAGCAGCATAAAGACATAAGCACGCGATAATACTCAGCTTTCCCCTGAGTGGCTCTCCAGGCACTGATGGAGGACTTACCGTACGTCTGCGAGGATTATGTTGAGAGAGAAATTATAACATGTTTAATTACAAATATTTATGATTAATTAATTATACATTTTACTACGTTGTTTACTCATCACATTTAATAGGTTTCAATCAACAACACGTAGGTATCCCAACATGAAATTGATCAAATGAGTTCAAATAGTACATTCAATTTAGTTAAATGAAGCAAACGAAAAATAACATCAAACAACTTGAATAAACATTTGCATTTATATTCGTTTAAAAAAACAAACGATCATGCATATTCATGTAAAAAGGTCGGTTTATTGAACGTAACAGCAGTATAAAACCCAATAAGGCGTCTCCATGCCGTTATTCCATCTGAAGGCATTATCACGATTTCGGAGCATTGTACTAAAATCCGACGATTTATAACAAAACATGTTTTTACATTTCACTAAAAATCCCCACCTGTCTCGACCGACCAATAAATTCCGGTGAATAACTGTCCTGCTGTCCGGGATTATGCACGAGTCCCGGCATTCCCGGGATTTGCATAGGAAAATGTTTAGAACCGGTGTCTCTGTTCTAAGTACTTTATTACCTCTTTGTTGTGGCTAGTGATGTGCTTGAATAATACATGACATTCAATAATCTTTTAATTTTGCATAATCGTTCATAATGTAAGGACTAACGGCAGGCAATGACAGGAATAAAGCAAAGTGACGTGACGTGATGAATGTTCCAGGTAGGTACATAGGAGTTGGTAGATCCGGAACTTTCCTGTAAGCAAAAGAACATCAGCCATACGTCGTTACCTACGTACTGGTGCAGAATTAAAATGCTCAATTGTTTGGAGTATTTCCACGCTACCACTGAACAAAACAAAAGAATATAGTTTGCAAAATATTTTCAGTTTTCGACATTTTGTACCTACAATGAATATTTTATTTCAGTATACAATTTAAAAAAATCCAATAGTCATGTTATTTTTACTGTAAAAACATGCTGTTTTCATAAAGGTTCGTTTCAGCGATTGCTACCTAACGATGTGCGTGACTCTGATGAAGCATTATTTCATTATTTCCATTATTATTTCAACATAAAATAATATTTTCTCTTGCAAAATGTGAAGTCGAATCCTATAGAATTTTTATTATGCAAAGTGAAAAAAATTCAATTCAATTTTGTACATAAATGATTTCAATCAGCATCGGTTTGAAAATGCTACGTTTAAAAAGGAATTTGAAATCAAATAATGCATCATTAAACTAGACGTTTTTATAGATACTTTAGTATCACTATCAGCTCAAACTGCTGCTGTGATATAAAATAAAGCTGCTGTAACTTGTCACCGTGTCGATCAATCGTTCAACATTTTCTATCGCTATGTGATACAGGGTGTCAGTAGCGCGTATGAGAGTGAAGCGTACGTCATCGTAAGCCGATATGGCGGCGTGAGGTCGCAACTGTTGACAACAAACCATTACAGCACTGATTCGAATTAGGGCTGACACGGGAAACAGTTTTGGCAACCACTAAAACTATGTGTTTAACAGCAAGGACACAGGACAACGATGAAATTATGTAAGTACAGTCAACCAACCACACAGCAGTGTGCAGTAGCGACAATTTGATAGTGGCAGCGCTTTATTGTAGTAACAATAAGTGCGATTTTCGTAGAGCAAATATTGCCATTGATGTCCGGTTAACTGTGCCTAAGTGATTACAACAATAGAAATTAAAATGTAATCCTATCCTGCCCAAGCGAGCTACTTTTACTACAACAGTTTGTGCATCGTAATCAAAAGATTTGCCAGACTACACAGGCCAAAAGCGGAGTAAAATGAGTTGTGCCAGACTTATTTAATATCGTAGAGAATTTATGCGGCACACATTATAAAAACCATCTCCATTATTGTAATTTAGGCGCCCTAAGTAAACACGAACAATATAATATAAAAATTGCCCAACCCTAGGGCCTATCAGTCGCATATCGCACGCTCGAGGCGCCATCCATCAAAGCGACACGTTGATGGACGAGTTCAAACACACTCCCAGATTGAATTCGACGCAATATCATTGTGCCGAAAGCCGAACCTCCGTTTGCTTAGTCGTTTGGGATGTTGGCGGAATAACAACAACCTGTAGATAAATGTTGGTACACTTTTCGCCGTTTATATTGACTGATTGGGTTCGTTTGGGAACTTGTTTAGGACTAAATGTTTGGAGGACAGGGGCTCAGGGGGGCTAATCGGCAGTTGGTGAATCAGAGAAGTTTTACTGCAATGTACCTCAACTTGTATTCTGTAGGTAGGCACTTATGAGTTAAGAACATCCAACTTACTTACTAAATTGATTCCTATTGGTACTAAAATGTACAGTAAGTAACCGAAGCAGTAACATACGTCTTATTAGTAACTCAAACTCAAACTCAAACTCAAACTCAAAATATTTATTTCAATTAAACCATTACAGGCACTTTTGAATTGTCAAGGGGTCGGTCAGTCAGAAAAATGAAGCTAGTTGCCCATTCCAAAGCGTAGGTACCTATGGAGAAGAACGGGCAAGAAACTCCATGGACACTCTTTTAAATCAATATAATATGGTTACAAAGTATTGGTTACATCATTCATGTTAGAAATTATGCATGTGAGAACGATGCAGAACGTTAAAAGCGTCCGTAATGAAAAGTTTTGGAAAATAAAAATAAGAACAATTCAAATATTAAATTAAATTAAAATAAGCCATGGCAGCAAAAAGATGACCAGTCCCTACTGACGGCGCCCGTTCACGAACATGACGCATGGATTAGCACCATTCAGCTCAACCATTTTGAAGGGAGCCAAATGATCCAACACATGCGCCACCGTCAGCGAGACATTTGAGTGAGCATGACATACTCTCTGCTGCCAGGGCACATTCAAGTCACTGAAAGACGTACCCAGTAAATGGTAGCTTTATAGTATGTACATAGTACTCACACATGTGCTATACAATTATACAATACTAGGAGATTGAGTTTATATAATGCAAAAAAAAAGTATTTTAAAATCTTCAGCAGCTCCAACAGTATTTTCAAATGCTAATCAATTTATTTATGCGTCCTTATGGAGCAGGACCAGCGTTTAGCCAAGCATTTTTATCAGCGATGTAATCCCCCAATTTATAATATGCCTGGCTGCATAGTGTGCGTTTTATACAAGATTTAAATTTCGTTTCATTCTGTTCTATTATGTGGGGAGGTATTTTATTGTAACATTTTAAACAGTACCCCATGAAAGATGAATCTACTTTAGCCAGCCTGAAACCTGGTTGAACTAATTGCTCCCTATTTCTAGTGATATAATTGTGTCTTTCACCTCTTTTACTAAAAAGATGTAGATTTTTCCTTACGTACATAATGTTTTCATAGATATATTGACAAGGTACCGTCATGATGTTAATATCTTTAAACAATTCCCTTAGAGAATCACGCCTGCGGAGGCTATATATGGCTCTGATGGCTCTTTTCTGCAGAATAAAAATAGACTCGATGTCTGCAGCCCGTCCCCATAGCAAAATACCGTACGACATAATACTATGAAAGTAACTAAAATAGACTAGTCTCGCGGTATCAACATCAGTAAATTGACGGATTTTTCTCACAGCATACGCTGCTGAACTTAGTCGTCCTGCAAGGGATGTTAAATGAGGACCCCATTGAAGCCTTGAGTCAAGCGTGATCCCCAGGAAAACAGTTTTATCGACGAATTCTAGTTTCTCTTGATTCAATTCTATCGCACAATGACTACTTTTGACATTTGGTAAAGAAAATCTTATGCACTTCGTTTTTTTCCCATTTAATACTAAATTATTAGCAGTGAACCAGTTTTGGATCTGCAGTAGGGCGTTATTTACGTCGTCAAGATTTGATGCACGTCTATTAATTTTAAAAATCAAGGAAGTATCGTCAGCAAATAACACCATCTGTGGTTGGGTTTTTAACAAATGGGGTAGATCATTAATATATACTAAAAAGAGGAAAGGACCTAATATCGAGCCTTGTGGTACACCCATTTTTACTTTTAAACCGAGTGAATTGACACCATTTATTTGAACTTGCTGTTGTCTATCATTTAAATAAGATTTTACTAAACTGAGCGCAAGTTTTCCAAGTCCGTAATGCTCAAGTTTTAAAAGTAAGGTTTCGTGGTCGACGCAATCACAAGCCTTGGAGAGGTCACAAAAAATTCCTATGGCGTCTTGGGACTCTTCCCACGCCGTAAAAATGTGTTTTAATAAAGTGACACCGGCATCAGTCGTACAACGTCCCTTGGTGAAACCATACTGTTGGTCGTGCAATATTTTATTGGTGTTAAAATGATTGATTAGTAGATATTAAGGTTCAACTTTAGTACAGTACTGACCAAAGTACAGTCTAACTACAATTTGTTTTGTGATGATTTGCTTTGGATTCATGCAAAGATAGATTTTCTTTTTTATTTATTGATGCATCGGTTCAAACTTGGATGTTCTAACTTCTGACCCTGTAAAGTGTCAGAAGTATGATATAGCATAAATGTTTAGGGTCACACGTGCACGCGTACACGTGCATCGCTGGGAAGTTTTTGGCTGTTCGCCTATTACAACGTACCAAAACCATATTCAAATCGGCACATGCGATTAAATATTATTTGCATAAATGAAATAACGCTCACGGGACCGTCCGAACACCGATCAGAACAAATGACATATTTGTACAAACACGAGTAAGTTTATCACGCAGTTGCCGAAGAGCTATTATCTTTATTTTAATGTTAATATGCCATATTTGAGATCTATGGATCCCAGTGCAAACATCTGCTCAATTTTTTCGAGGCTTTATCCATTGTATACTACGCAAAAACAATTGTTAGAAAATGTTGATCAAATATTTGCGTCAATCATCAATTAATCATAAAAACCATAGTAATAATGTATATTTGCGTATTGTGTATTTGTTATGTGTATTTACGTGAGTTTTCTCATACAAATAGTCTTACACTCGTCGAATACATGCATGCATGCATGCATGGAAAACATTTGACTTAACGTCGAGTGGTGAAACGTATAGCTATGTTCCTCTGTAAAACTGACAAAGTCGTTTAAAATAAGAAAAATAGTACCAAGTTTCTATACAAAAGTTACTATTACCAAAATGACAATGCCAGATCCTGCCCCAGCAATTTACAGAAAATGTAAATTAATGAAAATAATTGTAATTAATATAGAACCTTTTCATAATAAATTGTTTTTCTTTAGAAGTTGCGGATTATAAATCATTAATAAAAGGAATTCAATCCCTGAAATTCCTTTTTGCCATTTCCTGTTTTCAGGCGATCATCTGCGTTACGTATTACGCATGATACACAACAAATAAAAGTTGGAAATACCTATAAAACTTATATTACGTACATAGATGATTATTTAATTATTATAATAATTATGATAATGCGTAACGTATGTATATGTTGTTTAAATCACCTATGATAATTATGCGAATAGTTATGAAAATCAAATAGGTTGTATTAAAATCATAGTTTCCCATAAATGGATTTTTTGTAACGAAACGTTATTGACGCGTGTATATCAAACTCAAAATGTCAATGTCATTCATTCCCACTCTGTGTTCCTGGTGTTCCTGTTGTTTACCCTCACGCCTCACTTATTTACAGCGCTTTTTATTGTTTTTTCCTACCGACGACTTTTGCTTTTGCCTACGGATGTCGATTCTCGCTTAGTCGCTGACTTTGTGCTACTTGCCACGAATTCTGATCATTGCTTGTGATTTGGTGAACGATGTTGTGGTGCATAAATTGTTACCCGAGTGTCTACAGGATGTTTAGACATGTTGTCGAGGGTCACCTTAGGGTAGGTGAAATACTAGGTAGGTATTTGAAAACCTAGTAAAGGTAAGAAGGAATAACCTTAACGAAGTAAGTGTTTAAACCAATCATCTATTTAAAGCAACCCTTGCTGTTGAACGATAAGCGCACTGCTGTTCATACAAGCTGTGTATCTAAAATATATGTATATTTAACTTGTAGCTGCCACCAGAAACTGTAATCTGTAATTCAAGTGATGATTACCTCAAACTAACATTACATAATATTGGTATTTCTTCATAATAGTCGCATAGAACAACATACAATAACGATATTATGAAAAGCAGTATTGAAAACTACCAAATCAGTTGCAACTTTCTATTCTCCTAAGAAAATAAAAACCAACTACCTTTAAATAATCAAAACCATTGTTACCTATGCATTTAAATAATATTTTTCTTTGCAGTTGACATCAAGTGATGCTTATGTTTGCCATTTATGTTGGATGCGTGCCACTTGCCAGGTAGAACATAGTGTTATTAGAGGACAACTGGACACAGGTGAACATGCTGAAATAGAGCCTCAACCAGTTGGACCAGAACAATTGCTAGTACCTCAGCAAGCAATACCAGTACCTCCACCACCACCTCTAGACCAACAGGTTCCAACAGCATCAACGGATGGAATATTTCTAGTCATACTTTGTTATTAGGATAGGGACTGACCCTAAATAAGTACTTTCTGTACTCGCAGAATGCCCTCGTAGGGATAGTACTATAATAATAACACAGCAATAATTTATTTTAACAATAAACTGCACCTAACCTATAATATTCAATGTCTTTATTGTTTTTAGATTTAAACAGAAACCGCAAGTTCTACAGGCATTAGGATAAATGTTAAGTTATCAGTAATACAAAAGCAATAAGATGCTGCATACTGCATGATTGTAAATTAATTTTATTGAGTGGGGCAAAGTTCTATAGAGTTTCTGGCATTGTCCTTTATAAGAATAAAATGACAAGTTACCCTTATTTTTGCTACTTGACCCGTAATGTACCGCAGAATAGCTTTCTAAGACAATTTTGCAATATTCATCGTTGCTTAGACGAAACGACAATAAAATGACAACGGACAATAAAGAACTTTAAATTTACGAACTCTTAGCGCAATTTTTTTTTACTAATTTTTATTGTTTTATTTCTTCATACTCGTATTAGTAAATTTTGATTAGTGCGATTTACTGGAACAGTTTGTTCATATGATTGGAATTTCTCGATTTTTTTTTTGTGATGGGATGTAGGTACTTATATTTTTTAACCAAACGACAAAAAAAAGGAGAACGTTCGCAAGTCAGCGCGTGTATAATATATTTTTATTTTGTGACCATGAATAACTGTTTACAGGGCTCCCCTAAACCCATGGCCATAGTATTTAGTAATAAATGACAGGTATATTTTTAGACTAAATGTATTTTAACGTGCATTTATTATCAGGTTCCGTCATCTGCTAATACCCTATCCATCAACGTACGGCGGTTTGTCAAATGATGCCGTAATTGATCGCTTAGGATCAGAGAACCGTTGCCATGCACTAAACTAAATTAAATGTGCAAGAATCCTATTATGAATATACAGAATCCTATTGTGAAAGAAAAGAAAATTCGTATTTGAATTGCAAAAAAAAAAAGGTACTGTGTCCGAGAATTTCTCTCACATTCCGTTACAATATTACCAACATAGGTACGCTTTGTAATAAAAGTGCCTTTATTTTACCTGCGCAAAATCTCGCCTCCGCATTAGCCGGGAAATAACCAGATAATTCCGCCTTCAGTCAGTTCAAACTGAGTAAATCCAGTTGGAAACGGTTAGAAGCGGGCGGCGGGTATATCGATAGTTACTGTTATGTTTGTGCGTCCAAGTACTTCGCCAGATGTTCTTTTGAGAACCGTGTAATGGCTGGAAGTTGGATCGATCCAGATTATTTACCGCCTCGGATCTCGAGTTGGGAACTGAGCTGAATAACGAACAGTACTGAACAAGTAAGTAGTTCTTGTTCGTTCGAGTACCTGTGTGTAAAATTAGAATTTGTTTACGAAGCAAGTTTAGCTGTAATCTCGCGGATATTGAGCGTGAATGTTGTTCCGTTTTACTTTTATTGCGCTCGTTTCAGTAATATGATTTCAATACAAATTTGTAATTGCTTCACACTTGTTTCATCACATTTGCTATTGTGATATTATTAGTATATGTAGATAGTATGGATTGTTGTGTAACACCTCTAAAACCACAATACCTTCATATGAATCCTTCTACCAAATTAAAAAAAACCTGCGGAATAGGTACCTACCACACAAATAGGAGAATCTATTACGTAATTGTACTAGATAAACCCAAGCAACACGCACCTATATCTAATTAAACACACCCACGTTATTGATTTACGCATTCACAAGAAACAAAACAATACTATTGTTTATTTCATAAACTATTGTACGTTATAACATTGATAAATACGCAAGTTGCGAAAATCACCAGAAATTCCGTTTCTGTTCGAAACGTATCTACAGTCAACTGCACGCCCCCGGTTACAGTTCGACTTTGATAGCGCCTTTATTTCATAGCAATAAAGGTGGTTTTTGTAGTGCAAGTGTTACTAATAAAGCGTGGTTGATAGTACGGCACCCACCGATTGACGGCTGATAAACAAAAGCGAATGAATCGTCGGTTTGTTTTGTTCGCACGTGTTTTGTTTGACGCACGTTCCGATCTTTCACTCATTACGACCCACACGACCGACACCACAAACATACAAAATTACAATCAAAGCTCACGAGACACGTTATGGCGTTACTAAACTGAACCTAAATAATTAAAATCTTGGACTTAAAAGTATTTTAGTGTAACGTAGTTGCATACGTTCAGTTTATAATACAAAAAAACACAAAAACTGTTACGGTTACTCCGCGCATTCGTGCTAGGCCCACAGATTGTGTTCCATGTGTACCTTGACCTTGAAATAGAAACCTATACGCCGCCACAAGGGTGACCGATAAAAATCTGGACATTAGAAGGCTTTATTTTAACTAATCATCAAAATAAGTTAATTTAAAAAATTCAATATAAAAGGTAATCATTCAATATCAAATTAACAAAAACTTTCGACCAAAATTACCTGTTTTCAATAACCTTTTATGAAGAGGCTTATGTTCACTAATTGTAGGTGATAGGTGAGCGGCCAGGATACTGTTCAGCAACGACTACAGAAACTCTTGTAGCCCTGGGGAATAAACAGTATCGTCTGCGGACGGACGGTCTCACCTTCACCGAATCCCCGGTTTCCCGCCCCCTTTCCTCCCTGATCCGGATTCAACTGCACCCAGCTGATTGCAGCCGTAAGTAAGCTCTTTCCGTAGTGGTTCCGCCGGCGGCCTGACTCCTCAACATTTAAAAGACTTATTGAGTTCTGGCGCCGCGCGGGGGAATCTGGTGGGTCGCATTTGAAGGAGCCGGTTTTCGCAAAAGGGTTTTTTTTTGATCCTGTTTCTTATAAGGATCAAAACTCTCCATCGGACCAACTGAGGTTTGAGTACAAGAAAAATCCGAAATCGCAAATATTTTCCCATACATTACGTAAGAAGTGAAACTTCAGTTTCCAATTTCTGTTTCCTCACAATGGAGCAGTTGGCTTTTCATTTGTATACATAGACTTGTGTTTTGTTCTAACTTAACTAAGCGAACATACAGCTGTATACAATACGACTTTTTTAATTGATTGGCGAAACTTCGGCGTAATCGATATATTATGACGTGTAGTTAGTTCATCAAATAAGTACTAAGGTACTAACGCAGCAGGCACCGGTCGGAAGCATTGTTAACACAAAGTCTATACTTACATGAAAGTGTGTACCCAGTATAATTTCAATAACAAACAGCTTACCCACTCAATATATTCCACTAGCCTTGCCCTACCTTTCAAAAAGCCTCACAACCTCTCACACTGCCCAACGGAACCTTTTGGCGGAGATTAGGAAAGGCTCGGGATTCGCTCACGAAATCTATTGGTGTTAATACAATGGGCCGTAGCACAACATGGGTAGGTAGGTGCAGAAGGTCGGCTCGAAACGAATACCAGTACGCTTGCACTCGCTGTTACGTAGACGCGTGTCTATACTGTTTATGTGTGCCATCATCCATCCGGGTTTCTCCGGATATGTCCGGCTTTCGGGCCCCCTGTTCGGACTTCGTCCGATTTTTTTCGTTTTAAGGGTTTTTTTATAGCAAAGTCTAAAGAGACCCTGAAAAAGGAAAGATTAAATAGTAAAATATCTTAAGGCCAATTCTCGTAATTTAAAACGTTAAAAATCTAGTCGCAGTCTCATCTCAGCGACAAACAAATGTCAAAAACTGGTCAAAATGTAGGGAAATCAGAGGTATTTTTTTGACAAATTGAGACTGAGATCAGACTGTGAACGTTATTAAAATTACGAGAATTGCCCCTCAGTTCTTTTTACAAATGTGCGGATTTTGTCAGGACTTTTCAAATTTCGAAACGCCTCACGCACACACGTGAGTGGTTCGCTTGTTGTCAGGAGCCGACCTTCTGTACCTATATCTGTTGCACTGTGGTGTCAGTACATGGGCGCTGGGGTCAGCTCGACCCGGCAAGTGTTACCGTGTGAACATGCGCGTTTAAGGGTTAAGGTCCAACTTGATGGATGTGGAACGATTCCAAAGGAGCGTGGTAAGATTTGTAGGGTTATATAAGGTGCGTATTAATAATGTTATAAATAGATTCCTGCCATAATGGCAAAGAAAGATCTATTTTTAAATGATCATACAAACCATTGGTTTCTCCTCTCCGGATATTACTTAGTTCAAAGAGTTTTTTTACCTGGTTCTTTCTCAAAGAAACCACTTTTTATAATCTTGCTAATTAATTGATGTTTTAAAACCCAATGGCTTGGCACGCGACGATGGGAAGAGATCAGATTTAATGACCATAATGCCTTGGAAGGCCTTTGGTGTGGGATGCAAGTGTGCCGATACCCTTCCTAACACGGCGGACGAGCAGGCCTGTGCTGGAGCGACTGCTGCAGGTGCGGAAAACCTCAAACGGCGCATCTTATTGGGACTTTATGTTCGAGCCGTTTGGGGTTGAAACACTAGAGCGATGGGGACCGAGTGCCCACTTAGATTTTCAAGACATCGCCAAGCGGTTGTTGACTCTACACGTGACCACAGGGCTGACCGATTTTTTGGCCAAAGAATTAGCATTTGTCATACAACGTGGTCTTTTGGGCTCTTTTCCCGTTGACTGCGATGCCGATGAATTTTTTGATGACTTTTGTTTTCCCTTCTTTTTTATTATTGTACATATTATTATTTTATGACTGTTAGCTTTTTAGATTATGTAAATATAAATAAATAGGGTGATGTTTAAAAAAAATAATTGATCTTAGTTTTTTGGTCTTTTCTTGCACTAAATAATTATTTTATTTGGTTATGTCTAATTTTCGATGTGAATCATAATTTTTTTAGAGATTTTAATCAATTTAAAAATGATTGCGATTTTGACTAATGAATTTATTTTACAATTTTACTTTATAGTTTATATATTTCAGTTATTTAATTTTAGTTATAATGGTATTATTGTGGCGTGTATTTTAATATTTGGTTACTAACATAATTTTTAAGTATACTAACATAACTATGGATCACTACGAGTATGTCTGACTTAAATAAGTAATAATAATAAAAGTTCCTCTCTCTGGAGCCCTGACCGCCGGTAGCTTGGACCCTGTTCCCGATACGGGTAGGCTACTATTTTTTTATATTAAAAAAAAAAAAAATTATATGATTACATTGAAATAAAGGAGATAATAATTACAAAGTTACCATTATTTTGTATTGTAATTTGTAGGTACGATTTGTATCGTAAGCCGCTTGGCATGCCCCACTCCCAAATATTGACAGGTATTAAATATTCCAAGACTGGTTTCACCCAGATTGTACACCGGCCAACTCTGAGGGGATGATTTACGGCCCTTCGATTCCAATCTAATTGAACGCTATGTAGCTAATCGATATTGGCGAGCTCGGACACTAGAATCCAGAGCTCCAATTGACCTCAGCCCTTGGAAATGTTCCAGAACAAGTGAGTTTGCTCAGGGGTGGGTGCGCCGCTAGACATGAAATGCAATCATTTACGAATTTCCCAGTAGCAGCCTGAAGTCTGGATGTGTGCCCGGTGGAGAGCAATGAGCTCCAATTAAAATCGCATGAGAAAAAACGCTAATAAATAAATTTGGCTGCCTTTGCGGGGAATATAGATGTTTTGTTATGTGAAAGTACAAAATATATGAAAAAAGCTACAGTTTTTCGATCGGCTCCAAAGCTTCGATTTACAAAAGTTATTTAACCATTCGCTTTTGACAAACCAGACACCCTAGCATTATAAATATGCACGTAGATAATTACGTCATATTAGGACGTCAGGGTTGTCACGTGTGTGTTACGTGCACATAAAAAGGGTGGGTTGGTAATCAGGGATTATGTGAAGAAGGTAGGCAGTAGCAGAGGTACTTCATTGTTTCAATAACAGACAAATTTAATGCAATCCAATGTGTAACACACGCAATAATTAGCACTCAGCTTCAGTAAATTAACGAGTTGCCAAAATAATATTTTAATTAAACGCGAAATAAATGAAAACATGGTGACAAACATTCGTAATTATATTTGAATTTAAATGAACAGATGCCAATTATTTTACTGAATGATCGAATCAGGGTAGCCCTTCACGCAAATCCAATTATCGAAGAAATAAATTACAACTACGGTATCGGGACGGTTTGAATCAGAGTGCAATAATCATAATGTTCGTAGTATCGGCACCTAACCGTGATATTATGCGGAACAGTGGGTTCTGTCTATGGTGCTAAAGTTCTACTAATTTTGAATTGTTTCAGCTTGAACCATTTTGTTATTACTGGACCCTGATTGTTACCGCGCATCTGCTTTAGTGCTGCGCTTTATGCTTGTGCTGCTTGCAAATGACACTACGAGTATTTTGCAATACTTAATAGTAGCAAATTCAGTAGGTTCAAAGCTAGGCACTAGCGGGAAACGAATGCAGTTGTGTATTGTTTGTAATATTATGATCACTTGGTTTCAGTAATGAATTCCTGTTGAAAAAATAAGAAAACCAAACTCTATCTCGAACAACATGCGTACCTAGGCATTGACACGAAAAAGAAAAAAAAAGCAGTATATTAAACACGAATCTTACAGTGAGTGGAGTATTGAGTGCAGGTGACAAGTGCACTTAGTTGCTAAAACAACGTCGCAGTAAGTGCACATTACTGTACATACAGAGACAACTTCGTGGCGCGGCAACTATGCAGATTTGTTTAAGTTTTAAAGTTTGCAGGTTTAGATGGTAATGTTGCACATCATTTAAATATTAAACAAGAAATCAACCAAGTGATTTCGATTTTAAACTTTGTTTTGCCAAAATTTGCAAATTCTAGATCATAAAAGCTTTAACCAATTTTTCTATTGTCTTGAGCTAAATAACCAAACCATAAAGTGCCAACTCATAAGTTACGAAATTTTTCAACAAACCAACCAAAAATCGCGACATTTTTGCTGTAATGTTGTCATACATAATGTATGTATACACAAGTAGGTCTACATACGTTCACGCAAGTACTAAGCTGTCTGGGGTACTGTTTAAAATGTTACAATAAAATAGCTCCCCACATACTCCAACTCAATGAAACGAAATTCAAATCTTACATAAAACGCACACTATGCAGCCAAGCATATTATAAGTTGGGGGATTACATCGCTGACAAAAATGCTTGGTTAAACGCTGGTCCTGCTCTATAAGGACGCATAAATAAATTGATTAGCATTTAAAAATACTGTTGGAGCTGCTGAAGATTTTAAAATACTTTTTTTTTGCATTATATAAATTCAATCTCCTAGTATTGTATAATTGTATAGCACATGTGTGAATACTATGTACATACTATAAAGCTACCATTTACTGGGTACGTCTTTCATTGACTTGAATGTGCCCTGACAGCAGAGAGTATGTCATGCTCACTCAAATGTCTCGCTGATGGTGGCGCATGTGTTGGATCATTTGGCTCCCTTCAAAATGGTTGAGCTGAATGGTGCTAATTCATGCATCATTTTCGTGAACGGGCGCTGTCAGTAGGGACTGGTCATCTCTTTGCTGCCATGGCTTATTTTAATTTAATTTAATTTAATATTTGAAATGTTCTTATTTTTATTTTTTTTTACTTTTCATTACGAACGCTTTTAACGTTCTGCATCGTTCTCACATGCATAATTTCTAACATTAATGATGTAACCAATACTTTGTAACCATATTGTATTGATTTAAAAGAGTGTCCATGGAGTTTCTTGCCCGTTCTTCTCCATAGGTACTTGCTTTGGAATGGGCAACTATAGCTTCATTTTTCTGACTGACCGACCCCTTGACAATTCAAAAGTGCCTGTAATTGGTTTAATTGAAATAAATACTTTGAGTTTGAGTCTCGAGGTTTCTTATTTTTTATAGAATTTACATACATTTTGTTTATTGAAATTCTCGTAACACCGATTATAGGTGTTATCTTCAGACACGTAACACGGAGAGAAGACAATATTTTCCAATATGAATATCAACCAAATGGTTACTTTTTCATTGTATTGTGAATTTCCCCCGGCGCGGGCGTTCCAGCGAGATGTACCTAATTGGCAATAATTTAATAAAAGATATTTTATTGTGTTTCTACGAAAAAAACCGGTCAAGTGCTAGTCGGACTCGGGCACTAAGGGTTCCATACAAATTTGTAGGTATGAAACTACAAATTTACGGTTTTCGTATTTTTCCCTTTACTTGTGCTACATGATATTGCTTCTCGCCAAATTTCATGATTCTGGGTCAATGTTAAGTACCCTATAGGTTTTGATTCCCTTGCGAGTGTCAAAATATTTGGCATAAACGGAACATAAACACACACGTACCTTTTGATTGCGTTGACTTAGCAGTTTGATTTTTTCATTGGCTCAAAAGATTGCAGCCCTAAGTATTTTATATTAATTTCAACTTGATAACTCTACGTGTTCCTGAGAAAAAGGGTCTTGCCAGACGAACAGACAGGCGGACAACGAAGTGATCTTATAAGGGTTCCGTTTTTCCTTTTGAGGTATGGAATCCTAAAAATGATAAAATTGTGTTAACATAATTCGGTTTTGTGACTCGGTAAAATAATTGCGTAGTAAAGTAACAGACAGGCCTTTTTTGAGATGGAGAACAATTTATGCCCCCGGCACAATGTAGAGAGTTATTTGATCATCAATGCTTTAATGTCAAAAGCTATTTTAACCTAAATAAAGTATGGAACTTCTCAATATATTCGACAATTAGCAGGGACAATTCTGTTTCAATTGTATTTCATTTTTTTTGTTGTTTTCCTGCTTACAAACAAAAACCGTAATGCGATACCATAATTATTTGTTTTAAAGGACTTGGTAACTCGGTGCTAATTAATTGTCCAGGAATCAGTCAGTTATTATAGTCTGATATTCGTGGGAATCTATGTAACAGGTACATAGTTGCTCATTCCAAAGCTTTATCTTCATCTTCTTCAACAAGTTTTTAATTTAAACAGTGCTACTGATGCTCTCTGTCCTTAGTCCTGAGTTCACGACACTCACTCACACTTCCATACAGACCACACGTACACAGTACACGTTCACTCAACAACATTGTTTACGCCAACTATTTAAGATTAATTGACGACCATTAATCCGTCAGCTGCAAAGGCGTAGTTAATCACTTCTCCATACAAATACTTCAGTGAACTATTAGAGCATGTGCCGTCACAAATGAAAATCTAATGAGGCTTAATTAATTAAAAACAAAAAGCGATATTCATTCTCCTGTGTGTTCAGTGCCGGTGGGCTTACAATAGCCTAGTTCATTAATTTATTTTATAATCTCTTCACAATATTGGTTTCCTTAAAAATTAACAATGTTTTGACTAATGTTATATCCCGCCATTGGAAGAGACTGGTGCCTGAAGTAGGTTTTTGAAGAAGCCTATGTTACAGGTCACCAGCACCCCCCCAAAACAATACAGTACAAGGTTTAAAGATGATCTTGTGTGAATATTATTCATGGTACAAAGAAAATCAAAAGACATAATCAGGCTTAAGCAAAATAATAACAAATATTTTTTAAAAAAATGGAGAAAGTGCAGTATCGTGTATGAACGTATTGTAGTGTGCGAGAGCGAGTATGAGATGTAAAACAGCTACGATACTGACGAAACCATCGTTGTTGTTCGGTCGCAAAGCTTTTATTAATGAATAAAACAAGTTAAACAGTCTGAAGTTAATACAACGATAGATGAGTGAACAGATCGCTGTTGTTTTTCGCCCGATGTTTTCTCTAACGTCACGTTGTTTTTCCTAAAGGGGCAGAAGCAGACCTCAACCACTATTGCCCACTATGTCCCAGCCTAATATAGTCGCGGCGTCCATTTGCGGACACTCAATAACAGACCTCG
Organism: Apamea anceps; assembly: GCA_951799955.1. Classification (NCBI taxonomy): domain Eukaryota; kingdom Metazoa; phylum Arthropoda; class Insecta; order Lepidoptera; family Noctuidae; genus Apamea; species Apamea anceps. The sequence continues at coordinate 20,963,663 of OX637511.1, read as the reverse complement.
TCGCAGCAGTCACCTTTGTGCCCTCGTGTGCAGGCGGGAATACACGGCTTGGTTGATTAATGTAACTTGATAGCACTAACGGGTTCTGTATAACTAGTTATCCCTATCGGCCCCGTTGGTCTTGTGGTCGCAAGTGCGACTGCTGAGCGTGAGGTCCTAGGTTCGATTCCCGGGTCGGGCTAAATGTTATTGAAAAAAAAGCCCCGAGCGTGCCCGCCCGACGGCGGCGGTGGCGTGCGAGCCCGTTGCGTTTTGTAAAATAAAAAGCCCCGAGTTTGGTACTTGGCGATGTGATGCCTCGGAAATCACGTTAAGCCGTTGGCCTGATTGTGTCAGATTGCCATCCCATCGGACTATGAGAGTAAGGGAAGAGAGAGTGCACCTGTGTCTGACACACTTGTGCACTATATTATCTGCCGCTCTGCTGAGATTGGTTGCCAATGCCAAAATTCGGTCGGGAGGACTTTATTTATTTATCTCTAGGTTGCTATCTTTTTCTAACAGAACAACCCATAAGGGCAAATTTCACTATTCTACAACAATGTGACACTGATCGCTCTTGAACGCAGCTTAGATATGCTGATCGGGTTTAGTTATATTGGTGATATTCGCCCTTAGCCGTTGAGTACACGATATCATATCTCAATGCTGTAGAAGTTGTTCCTGCGACCGTCAAACCAAGGAGGCTGTATTTAGAAAAGCCAATATTTGATATAGAACCAAGGTGACCGACATATGTCAAAGAGTTGCCCAACTGAAGTGGCAGTGGGCAGGGCACATTGCTCGCCGAACAAATGACCGATGGGGCCGAAACGTTCTGGAGTGGCGACCGTGTACCGGAAGACTGATGACCTCGAAGGCCGCAAGAATCCACTAGATGCGGGAACCACAGAACTGATCGAAGTGGCAATGCTTGGGGGATGCCTATGACCAGCAGTGGACGTCTTTCGACTGAAATGATGATGATGACCTTTGCTACACCTACAACCCAAAACACGTGATTACATATCGGTATTTCCAAACCATGTATTTCGGATCCCAACTTCGCTGCGAATCTATCCCTGATAATTTCTGAGTCTAGTTGATGAGTAAAATACTTTGCCATTAAGCTCATCGTTTTATCCATCTACAAATCCAACCTTACCTCAAAAGGGCCATTCTTTAATCACGTGAGCTTTTGACGCCACTTTTATACGTCCCCCTTGAGACGTGGTCAGGTTTGAGGCTACTCCTCCTCGCCCCTCCCCAGCATCACGTGTATTTATTACTATTAAAAAGATCATTTTTAGAACCTGTTTTACTCACAGCCTAGCATCATAACATTTACCAAAGTTAAATAGTATCGTCGCACGAAAAATACACGTGATTGTCATATTATCACATCCTCTACCCCATCGCGGTAACCTCACGACGACGACCCCTAAGGGTTGTCCTAATTACGTGATAAGCACGTGACATTTCAAAAAAAACAAGATACACGTTCACACTCGCGCCGCTACAAATCAACAGCTCGTTTATTTCCCTAACCCTCTCAAACGAACGACCTTCAAGCACTTTTTCACGTCAAGAACATTTATGTGGCCATTAGTGAAGGTGCTGATGTATGGGAACCATTCAATGTTATGGGAAACAACTCCATTGTAATAGTACAGGCGATAGATCATCTGTTAAGTGTCACTCGTGAGTAAGGTTGGCAGACTTTGAAGGTTGTAACTTGGTAGGTTGTTCCAGCGTTAGACTTTCTAAGTGAGCGATCTCCTTTTTTACGCATGTAATTCGCAAGAGGATGAAAAAGTATAGGGTTCACTGTTAGTTTTCTTGCCAAAGATAAATTACATATTGAAATAAGTTATAGGCGTGTGGGTCCGAAGGCACTTATGGATTTAGGTCTTCCCGAAGGCATCTATTTTTAGAAGTCAATAGAAGCGGTATAGAAATCGCTTTCTACAGTATTCATGTGAAAACAAGGTTTAGCAAGAGAAAAAGCCTAACTTTATCGCGAAATTCAAATGTCCTTACGTATTTTTTGCAATTTGCAGGCTGGTAGTATCTAAGTATGATTCGCGGCCGTAACAAATATTTATCTAGAGAATTCTAATCATAAAAATCATCAATAAATAGTCATTCAATAGGGTAACATGAACAGATAGTTCATTCGTTAGCCTATTTAATGACTATTTCATGAAATTGTGAAATTTGAGGCCATTTCTAACTTATGGAATTATATATTGCTGATTCTAATGATTATAATTCTGTAAAGCCATATTTGTTACGGTCGTGGATGATATATTTTAACCAACATACAACCTGAGCTGTACAGAGCACAAACAGTAAGTAAAGAATTCCGCGGCTACCTTATCGCATCCCGCTTAAACGCGACCTTCTAAGAAACATTACCAAAACACGTCACAGTGCCGCTGACGAGAACACATCTACAGTTAGAACAAGCGATGTGGAACATTAGTACCTCCTACCTGCCCTGCCTTCATTAGAAGTTTGTCCCAAAATCAGCGACAACCCTAGGAGAATGACTTGGCCTTCGCTCAAGGCTATAGTCAAAATGTACAGCGCGACCAAAGTATACCCGTTAGCCCGACTATAAATAAGACCCGATAATCGGAACGACTGCTTTATAGGTATCGATATTATAACAAATTGAGCAATCGATCTAAGTAATCACTTTCAGTAATTACTTAGAGAGAGAACCTACACATTAGTCCGTAGGTATATATAATATGAAGCATTTGGAATTTTCGATGTACTCTACGTGTATGTTTTAATAATTTTCTATTTTCATCCTGGTTCTAACGTTTTCTCAGATAAATTTTAAAGACTCTATTGATTCAATTAATTAAATTTTGTAGCTAGGCTACACAATAGAGATTTATCAAAATTATAGATTTACTTAGCGGTAGATAGTCTGAGTTGTTTGGTGACCCCAGAACTGCGCATAATCAATCTATAATGTTCCCACTGTTGGGATACAGGCCTCCTCTATGTGAGAGGGAGTGGGCTATAACCACCACACGGACCCAGTGCGGGTTGGTAGATGTCACATGTCTTCGATTTTTGGTTCTAAGACATGCCGGTTTCCTCACCGTTTTTAGAGCAGTGGTGATGAAATTATTTACACAAAGTAAAACCTGGCTGGGTTCGAACCCACGACCTACACTTCGTAAGTGGGGTTCACTGGGCACCACTGCTCACCTCAGAACTAGCGCTATCACAACAACGAAGCGACTGTCTATTGCCGAATTCAGTGCAGTCACGAGCAAAAGTATGTAAAGTATAAAAGCACTTGGCTTTATTCAATAGCGATGTACGCCTTTATTTTTTAATTAAATTTTATGTTGTTACGAACATAGCATTTTCGAACCCATAGGTTTATGTAATGTGTCGTATTTCAACAAAAATCGAAAAGAAAAGCGACAAATCGTAATTGAAAGTTGCCAAGTGTTGACATATTGGTGTTCGTGACTGTACATGCGAAGAATGAAGAATGATGAATCGAGCGCCATCCAGAACCTTCAACTTGCTGGCTTAAGAAAAGTCGAGACTTTTCGGTAAACTAAACATAAATTCATAATCCGACCGAAATTACCCAACCACTCCGGCATTTTGTCTACTTACCTAATCTACAGTGAAATTGTCAAACACTTAAAACTCAGCCCTAGGCTCAGCCTATTGTTATTCGTGTCCAAAAAGTTAGATTTTCTCAGAACAAAGTTCAACGACTGCAGAACCTTTTCCTCTAGTAACAAAATCACCTATTCAAACACTAGCTAGTCTCCCAGCCTCATCTCGCCCCATTCATTACACGTAACGATGTTGACCCTCGTTCAGTGATCGTGCGGTAATCGCGTCGAGATCGTGTCGTGATCGCGCCGTGATCGCCTCGCCTTGATTATTGTTTGCGCATAAAATCTCATGAGCAAGATAAGTGGTTATGTTTGCGTCGCCTTATTTGTTTGCGTAGTTTGGGATATCGAAGGGACCTCGTAGATATTGTAGTTAGGATAAGTGATCACGGGAATGTGACCCTCTTTTTTCTTGCTTCATTTTATTACTGAATTGACCTTTAAAAAATGAGTGTCTTACATAATTATTTAACTTCAAATGCCCCTATTTGTACCTATTGCCTCTCACACTTTATCATTTATCCATAGGTACCTACATTATGTAATAATAATATTATGTACCTACTGTATAGAAGAGTGAAGCACTTCTGCTTACCCACATTTGCCGTAGGTACGTAGCTATAGAATTCACTTGCCGTTCAAAAGCTCACGCGTAAAACTATTCACATCCAATTCCCGTCAAAATCCGTGAAGGGCATAAAAAGAAAGCCGAAAATAACCTTTACAATAAAGGTATTTCCGAAAATCGTCCTGCGTTCATAATTTGTTGGCAGTTCTTCTCCCGCTAAGATCTCTGAGTGACAAATGAGCTTACCACCAAACTGCCCTATAAGCAATTAATACCTAACTATGAGCGGTGCGTTTTCGTCACTTCCATTCCTGCCTACCCCGCTCCCCGTAGAGTGACATTATAGCTGGTACATCATCGTTCGTATCTGTCGGGAACAAGCCACCTTTACAGCTGATGTCATTAATTTACTCAGAGTTGATACGAGAGTTTTTGTTTAAGTCTTGTTTTTGGGCATACTTATGTCCAAAAACTTAAACTCTCGTGACTGACTTGGTGAGTGAAACTAACATTGTACCTACATAAACTCTGTTATATAAACTGATACAGACCCACCTTTTGACTCTAGATTATTAATAAAATATAGGGTAATGGCAGCCAAACTATTTAAACTCTCAAAACTCCCACAATATTTGGGCAGTATTTAAACTTTTATTATTCTAGTATTTTATTCATAAGAGATAAAGAGAAATGTACCAATAAAAGCGCAGTTTTTCCGTTTCATTAGTGGCAGAGTGCCAGCTAGCCATAAATAGTGCTTCGCCACAAATCAAAAAGAATTTGAATGTGAAAAATTGCCCGTCTGTGCCGGGCTACATCCCTCATACTAGAGATTTGGAGCTTTTTTGTGTTCGTTATTTTATGGCGGGGCTATGAGAGAATGAATGAACTATAGTTGACCTCGGTCATTTGATGGTATTAGAGAAACTTTAAGCTGGTTTTTCAATAAAAACGGCACGTGTATTGGATATCGTACTTTTTTGTGTACAGCAATCTTTTAATCCCTATCTGACTTTGATGATAATAACGAGTAACAAGATTACCTAGGATCTATCGATATCAAAGATTAAACTTTACTTTCTGTATAGAAAACTTCCTCTTATTTATTTTGACAATAGGTACGGCTCACAATAACCATAATAATATGTGAAAGTTTTTGTTTCATAAAGTTACAAGAACTTTTGAAAGACATTACTAAGAAACTAGAAGCGAGGTACCAAATAGTTATCCGGAGCGTGGCGCTGCTAACTACTTCCATACGGCAGCACTTATTTGTCATACATCTTTCTTGTTGCGTTCCAAACAGTTTCAACTCAACCACAGCGCGAGTGCGCAAGTTACGCCGAGCCACGTAAGTTAACCAAATTGTTAAGTTGTTGCCTTAACTTTCTTGTTCTTGCTTACTGGTTGCACGAGTTCATTAATCTTTGTGAAGCTTGGATAGCTTTCAGTCATAGTGGTATGCTGTTTGTAGAAGTAGAGATACCGTCCAAGAATTTCTGTAGGGCACACAATCATTTTACATATTTTACCGCGAAACGCGAGTTTAAAATGTATTGTTCCCAAATAAATACTCTAAGATTAATTATCAGAGTAGATAATCGAATGGTTCCTCGTTAGTCTGTCAAGCTTAAACATATTTTTAACCGACTTCTAAAAAAGGAGGAGGTTCTCAATTCGGATGTTTGTATTTTTTTTTTATGTTTTTCGCGCATAACTCCGTCGCTTACCAACCGATTTGAAAAATTCTTTTTTTGTTGGAAAGGGTATACGCCAGATAGAAATTTCATCAAAAACGGTTCAGTAGTTTGGTTTTTAAACCAAAATTACTAGTAAAAATTACAACTTAAAAGTGAAAAATAAAAACTTTAATTTCGGAAGTCGGTGGCAAACAACGAAAATGTGAACCCAACGACACTGACTTCCGAAATTAAAGTAATTTTTTCTTTGTAGTGTCGTTTTTGGAACTCGGTTGATTTTTTTTTTTTTGCAAAAAAGTTTTTTTCCAGATGTAGAACTACTTGTACATACATCATTTTACTATTAACAATATCAGATATATAGCATTCAGGAATACCTAAACTCGAGAAACAACAAAAGTACAAACTAATACAAATTATAACGATGTTTGAGTGAAACACTCAAAGTCTACGCTCCGTTGATTTCCCAAATGGTATGTGTACAAATTGTGAACATCAATGTTTTTGCTATTTATAACTACTAACAAAGAAGAAGTTGGAACTACAGTCCGTAGGTTACATTAGTTAATTTTTTCCTTGATTACTATTCTATTACGTAGTTCCCCAAACTAACCGTCAAAGATAAAGCTATAATTTCCACTTACCTAGCCATAAATTAGTGATTACTTTGAGTTTTTGGCACAATGGATTAATTTGCTGGCCATACTTGTGTTATAATCTAAGTAATCTTTAGTAACCATGTTTTGATAACACTCGTAGCATTCTCGTAGCACCCACGTAGCACCCGCGTAGCAACAAGCTACGACGCGAGCTTGACGACCAAGTGGAAGCCTCTCTCCACACCATTGGATGATTGACGTGTAGCTAACACGTGATAAAGTGAAACATAAACATTCGTTTGCAGTGAAAATTTATTTTGCATAATATAACATAAAATAACGGCTGTATGCACCGAAGGGTTAGGCAGAGGTGTGCCTACAGTGCACCCACAAGTTATGTTTAAGTTCCATGTAGAAGGAGGCGAGCCTATTGCCAAAAGTCTAGACTCCAGCTGCTACTGAAAAATTCCTGGTGCGAAACCTCAATAACACTCGAACCCAGGACCTCATCCCAAGCAGGAGCGCTTGGGACCACTAGACCAACGAGCATTATTACCTGATACTTACTACTCTACCACATGAACGTCCACCACTATATTTATAACCAAGAAGTGCGATCAACTTGTAACTGATCCATCACTGGACCTAGCTTTATAAAACACGAGCCATTGTACAAGATTCACTACTCTTTTCCTGAATACTTTCAGCTCAATGTGGCTATAAAGAAGTTTGGATGAGATTCCACTAGTTTACTAGTTGCTGGTGGACAAACTATTGTGGTAGGTGCTGGCTATTGATCCCGTTGTTGCGGGACAACCCGCGGGAGAATGTTCGCAACTATGTCCGTGACGTAGGAAGTTTGGTGTGGCTAGTGAATAAAGTTACAGTACGTACTTTGATTATACGTGTGATACGAGTATTACTTTGATTATAATTCAGCGCAGTTACAAATTGCTTACGCTGAATTATAATCAAAGCCGCTTATGTTGGGGACGTGTTAAACATTCTTGGAAGGGAACATTTTCGGGGATTAACAACGAAGATGTTCCCTTCCAAGAATGATTAATACGCCCCCAACATAAGCGGCTAACACAACCACGAGGTCCTACTTAATTCACCAATCTAACTCATTATATCATAGTTGCAGGTGGCAGGCCAAAGGGAATTGCTTCCCACCAGTAATATCGTATTCCTGGAATATATTGTAAGCACACAGGCAGGATAATCTAACAGGTATTAGTGGTTAGCATAAGTGGCTCTAGTGCATATTCCCAATAAGCTGTATATACAATTTGGAATTGATTGCATGCATGGAATCACAGAACGATACGTACATAATGTATGAGATATAAGCACGTGTAAATGACTCCTTAGGTGGTGCAGTGGCCCAAGCACGAAAGGCAGGTTCGATCCCCAGGTTGGGCAAGGTGTTTTAGGTTTTTCTATCAGGATTTTTTCAATAGCAGACCGTCTGTATTTGTTCTCAGTAAATAATAATATTTTATTCAGTATTAAATTGATAAAATATTTACATAAAGTCTTAGAAATAACTTACAAAGGTATAATAATGTTAGATGCCTGTACTAGGATAAACCTGTATCACAGGCGGCATGAGCATCTTTATGATAATTGTAAGACAGTAAAATTCTTAACAATATTTAACATTTGAAGTCTTGATATAATGACAAAAAATTATTAATTAGTGATTTTATACCTAGTTTACTTAAATACTATTTACCTTAAAGAACAAAATAACAAAAAGTCTTATATACGTAATTATTTATTTTGCGTAAAATAGTTTCTTGCACTTTATAACCTACATAGATAAACACACATGATATGATTTTGCGTCAGCAGAAATTGGTAAGTGGGCTAAAGTCAATGTTGCACAAAATTAAGTCACGTTCGACGCAATGTGTTTATTCGAGGTTTGCCGCGCGCGACTAATGTGCTTAAACATAAAAAAATCGAGTGTTTGTAGGCCAGTGCAGTGTTTAGCTGAGTCAGCAGCAGGCATTAATCACGGAAGTCTGGCCTTAAGCTTGACACTCTAGGCGCCCTCGTAGTCGATAGAGTTGATGTACCTGTATTCCGCTATTTTCCTAGCAGGGCTCTCAGCATCTCCCGTTTTGTGGTTATTGGGCTTTTTAAAACGTGAGCATGTCGCACATTTCGGTGTGTCAACTTTGAAACTGTCGCGTCATCCCGCCGAGCGTTCAACTGACTAATTACTAGTGTGCTGCGGGGTGGTCGTTTTCTGGTTATACCATGCATAGTGACGGACGAATGGTGGTACTACTGATTTGTTTTGTTATACTATTGTGGAGAAAGTCATTGGTACGTGGGACAACACCAGCACCCTCACTGCGTAACACACTTTCAATTACAAACACTCTTTTAAATACAATCCAAGGATTTTGAAGGAAATTCCTAATCCATTGCTGCATAGGTTTAAAAAATCGTCTGCTCAACAATGTAAATATTATATGTAAACTAATATGTAAACATTAACATACCCTCCACAAGTGGGGAATCATGGACGGCTCAGACCTCCGGGTGTATGCGGCGTCTCCATAGACAATGGCTCACCTCCCATCTTGCACCGCATGCCGTGTCACCTGCACACGCGAGCACCTATGGCTGCGTCAGCGAACGGTATTCATGTTGCTGAATATTGGGCCAAACAAAAAAGGAACTATATATTTTTCGTGTTATTTTGCCATTGACAAGCTAAGCAAAAGAACACAATGAACGTGGCTGAACTAACAAAATAAAAACATGGCGGTCGATTGTCATGTATGTGTGACTAGCTTCTGCCCGCGACTTCATCCGCGTGGCATTTAGCAAAAATGCCGTCCGCGCTATTACTTCTTTTTCCCTTAGCGTTCTTTCTTCTTTCGGACTTTTTTTCTTTGTGCTCGACTCTGAAGAGTCGTAGCGTGATGTTAAAAAGCCTTTCTCAAGAATTGGGCTATCAATCAAATGCAAAAATATTTTTTCATATCAGACTGCTAGTTCCAGAGATAGCGCGATCAAACAAACAAACTCTTCAGCTTTATTATTATTATTACCTCAACTTGAGATAGTTAGAAACAATCGTAAACCAGAATTACTAAGAAGAGAAGGAACGAAGTATCTAAAACAACCAAAGCCAATAGAAATCAATAGAACGACATCCAACCATTTTACATCACCCAATGACAATACCGACAATGTCATCAATCCGCGTAAAGTATGAACACCGCGAGTTAGAAAAAATACGTATTTGTACAACGCCATCGGTGGGTAAATTGATAAAACGTCTGCACAAAGCATAATTTATGTAGTTGTATTCGTGAATATTTTTGCGGCATTTTGCGTTTTAGTAATTTTCTATCATCTCCGAAACTATATGATCAATTGACATACAGTAATCGGCAAATATTATCTCTATAATGTCCTTGTGATCATTAAATAATTTACTTGATAAGGATTCATAGTAAATTAAAAATGCATGTGAAAAAAATATTTTTTTAAAACCTCTTTATAATATTACCTCTTTATAATATTACTATAGATTACTATAGATAATTGTTTTATGGCAATTATCGCACTGGTTTATGACTTGAGAATTTGAAGTTGAGAAGTGGCAAAATCTACTTTAGCATTACTTGAGGCGATTCCTTTAATATATCCCCCGAAATTCAGAATTTAGTACGTTTATCGCAAAGAGTTTTTGAATTTCGCAGGTTTCGTCTTAGGTCGAAAGAAAATTTGACAAGTTTTTAACTTTAAATTCTCAATTCAGAAACCGTAACAGAATAAGTAGGTAAGTATTATCATTGAGTATTTCTCCTGAAATAAATAAATGTAAAGTACACAAAGTTGAACTCCTTGAACAGTTAGTACTGTTCTAACTTTTTAATTCTAAGAAATTATTCTTCTGTTGTGTTCAAGTTAAACTTTTAACAATTCAACAAATAATTAATCCTTAAAATTAATGATAACTAAGGGGAAGGATAGTGTAAGAAATACTGAAGTAAGTAATCTAAAGTTTATGTTGGTCGAGTAACCACGCCTACTTCTAAACAAGTTGCCTTACAATCAGTGGCAGATAACGTGGGCGGTAAGAAAATCATCAAGCACAACTTTTGCTGACTAACAAACTAGCAGTTAAAGTAACAAACCAGAACAAAAACAAAACTACGTTTAGAAAGGAAATACTTTTAATTCTGATCAGTTTCCAGCACTTTATTTGAGTCGAATATGAGTTTTTGACGTTCGAAAAGTGTTGATTCTCAGCCTAATAATAATAATAATATTTATTTGCAAAAAACACAGTATTAAGAGATGTTACAGTACAAAATAAGTCCAAACATGTTTTGCCTAATATTAAAGCATGCAAAATTATAGTAAGTAGTTACATTACAGTTTATGATCGAGAAATTCTTTAACACTATAGAAACCATTTTCATTCAACCAGTTATACAATTTAATTTTAAAAAGTCTATTGTTTAGGTCTTTAAACGTATTTGGTAATTTATTAAATATACATACATACATAGGTATGCTGGAAGAGATTTCTTATGAAATAAGCATCACCTCTGTACCTATTTTTTCTGTTCTGTCTTTCAATGTCTGTTTATATATGTGTGTACATAAATGGTTAAATAAATAAATAAATAATAAATACACACATAGCTACACAGTTTTTATTATATTTAGCACATCGGGGCATCTCGTCTAGTACAAGCCTGAATTGGTCACGCCGACTACGTGAACATACATCTTCCGCTGTTTTGAACAATTCTCCTAGTTTGAATAAATGACTTTTGATTTTTTTTATTTCGATTTTGAGGTTTCAATTAAACGACCATGTAAATCGAAGATGTCCAGGATAAACATCAATAAGTTAATTATAATTCACGTAAGTATAGTAGTCCAGTTGCAGTGCAGTTGTGTAAAAATATTTTCATTTATAAAAGTGTCTATGGAGTTTCTTGCCCGTTCTTCATAGGAACCTACTATCTTTCTGACTAACTGACCCAAAGTACCTGTAATTTATTATAATTAAAATAAATCATTTGAGTTTGAGTTCCTTATCTTTCATCCAAAACAACGCTTTTCGTAGTCTATAGCTGTTAGATGCGCAAGCGCGCAACACGAGCGCATGAACTTAACAGCAAGTTCACCGCAATTTGATCTTGTCATGATATTAGTTACGTGAATTAGCTTACTGATGGACTTACTGCTTGAAATGCTGTTTGAGCATAACTGAACAAGGACAGTCGCGATGAAAACATTGAATCATGTTCATTTTACATAACCAAATGTTTTCACTATTTAGAAGTCACTCCAACGAAGTTAAATCAAAAAACCGGCCAAGTGCGAGTCGGACTCGCCCATGAAGGGTTCCGTTACGTTACGATTTATGACGTATTAAAAAAAAACTACTCACTAGATCTCGTTCAAACCAATTTTCGGTGGAAGTTTATATGGTAATGTACATCATATATTTTTTTTAGTTTTATCATTCTCTTATTTTAGAAGTTACAGGGGGGGGGGACACACATTTTACCACTTTGGAAGTGTCTCTCGCGCAAACTATTCAGTTTAGAAAAAAATGGTATTAGAAACCTCAATATCATTTTTGAAGACCTATCCATAGATACCCCACACGTATGGGTTTGATGAAAAAAAAAATTTTGAGTTTCAGTTCTAAGTATGGGGACCCCCAAAATTTATTGTTTTTTTTCTATTTTTGTGTGAAATCTTAATGCGGTTCACAGAATACATCTACTTACCAAGTTTCAACAGTATAGCTCTTATAGTTTCGGAAAAAAGCGGCTGTGACATACGGACGGACAGACAGACAGACAGACAGACAGACAGACATGACGAATCCATAAGGGTTCCGTTGCCATTTGGCTACGGAACCCTAAAAAGTAGTCGTCACAGTCACAACATGACTGAAGTTCCATGTTTGTTAAGGAACTATGTGATCGAATATTTTTATGCGAACATTATGCAAATATTATTATATTATTGGCATTGTTTTATTCTTCAATATTACCGAACGCAACACGATGCTACATGCTGAATTAGTACTTATAAAAATAATTGTTCAATTGCTTCGAGGTCATTCGAGGTATTAACCAGCACTGTGCCCTCGTGATGGAGATTACGGTTCACTTCTTTTGTCAGAGATGAGGCCTGTGTCCCATCACCATCATCATCAGCCTATAGCAGTCCACTGCTGGACATAGGCCTCTCCTATTGCACGCCATTCAACGCGATTTTCGGCAACTCTCATCCAGCTAACAGCCATCCTGCCTGTGTCCCAAACAAATGATTTACAAATCGAATAGAACTTCACATTTCAAGGTGTTGAATTTTTGATCCCCTTATTTAGAAAAATACTGACTAGGCAAAATAAAAAAATACCTAAAGCCAAAACATGTATCACCGTGAAATATGTGTATTTGCATATATAATCCAGTCTCATGAACACGTAAACAGGCTTATTAATCAAGCTTAAACTTGTTCAGGCATGTCACGTTCACCTCGTCATAACTTTATATCTAGCGAGCTTCTCTAGTTCTGTGCGAGATCGAATTGAATGGCTTCGAATGACTGCCATACGTTTTACAGCCGTCATAATTTAGCGAGTTAGTGCGAAACTTGGAGATGCACTCCCCTACCTCCCCTCCACGACGAGACAGTTTTTTATATTAATATTTTAGTTTGTAAAGAACTGCGTTTTTTTCTTCTTTATGAAAGAAAACTGTATATTATGTTTAGATTTTCTCATTTATATGTAGTATAGTAAGGTTGTCTTTAAAAGATCGCTCTTAGCGATAAGACCCCTTCGACCGATCAGCCTTTGTAAAATTGTATATATTTATGTTCTGTAAGTTGTATGGTGTACAATAAAGAGTATTACTACTATTCTATTCTATCATCCAAAGCCAATCATAACGTTTCATATCATTCTGTAATCAGTCGTATACTATTCTATTCTATCATCCAAATCCAATCATAACATTTCATATCATTCTGTAATCAGTCTTATACTAATGTGGTCCCCAGTATTACAGTATGCTATTAAGTGGAGTCCAATCATTTGGTTTAGAACTGAAATACTGGAAAATAAAGTTCGATTCACACATATCAGTGAAGTCACAGTTCCGACACAGTACCGGCACAGTGCGCAATATTTTTTCATACATTCTCTATGAACGCATCCCCACTTGTCAGTGTCAGTGACGATACAGTGCTCTCAGTGTCAGTGCCAACACCGGCAATTACGGAAGTATTCGTTGACAACGATATTTTTTGTCGGATCACGGACGCCGCGGCATCAAAAACTAAATATACCTAGCCTTCCTCCGACGAGTATCTTTCTACAGAAGAATATTGAAACAGCTCTCTGACATTTTTAAATATTCGAAATATTTTCTTTCATCTTTAACTAATTCTTTGTATAATCTCATGAATTCTCCGTCTGTCTCTCTTAATTACCATGCTTCATGCAACCATTTCTTTTTTCCTTGATGCTGCTCTTCATCTTCGTCTAAAGCAATAGCTATCATTGCTAGCTCTAGTATTGAACAGAGCCATAGCAACAATCACGATACTTGACGACGGACACGTTTTCACTGAAGTACCGTGAACTGAATACTGACATTTGTGAATTGAATCACTGACGCAACACTGTAGCACTGATACTGAAGTGAGCGAACACGTTGACGGAACTGTGGCTTCACTGATATGTGTGAATCGACCTTAAGTAATCTATCTACAGAACAAACACTCCTCTGGTAAAACTAACAGATTAAACATATTACCAGCTTATCGACTCAGGTTTTGTCGATAAATTTTACTAACCGTTCATCATTACAATTGATTTGTTTATTAACGAAATGCAAGCTATTAACGTTATCCTCTCAGCACTTACTCACTTAGTACAAATTGGTTATTGATTTCGACTCCACAGGATAATCACATTGGGATATTGTGAATTTATTTAGCAGAACATTTTAAAACCCTACAGAAAATGGTGAGGCCGATTGTATTCTAAAGCATTTGATAAAAACGCAATCTAAACTCCTCAGGAGAACGTTATGGAATTTATGAAGAATCCTTGTTCGTCGGCTTCGCTCTACTCCTACTATGAGTTTTGTTATCATATTATGAAATGTTAGATTATATCTAGAATAGATAGCTGTATCAATCTAAACTTATACTATAAAGTGATAAAATTGTTTGTTGTTTACAAGTGTTAAGGCTCCCGCAGACAGCACGACGCGTCAGCGTGATACGACTCTAGTAGAACAATTTTTATGAAAACTTCTTGGAAAATGTTCTACCAGAATTTTCGTCGAGGTGTCGCGAATTTACAACCCGATTGTAAGTACTTAGAATCGGGTCGTAAATATGTACTTTTCGTCGCGGTGTCGGCCCCACTCACCATCATTACAGTTATTTCATTTCAGAGGTCACCATCCATCGAGAGCGATTTAATTTTTTTTAAAAATTACTTTGGTATACAACGTCTGTCGACGACAAAGTCCTACGTACGATACCTACTTATCCTTTGGAGACTGTATTATATAAAACGTAAACACAGAAACCAATTTATACGGAGAGCAAGTCAAAGCTCAAAGATTACTAAAGGAACACTGACTAAGTAATAAGTCCCGAGGTGTTCACACCCTCATGGACATGAAAAGCGTTACAATCTTTGTTTAGGAATCAATTACGAAATGGGATCTTAAGATATCCATATTGAACAGCAGGTAGTCAGGCCGGGTTTCGGGATTGCCTTTGATAAATCATGAATAGGCCTCTTTTTTGTACAGGTAGGTACTATGCAAAAATTGGAACTGTTAAGGAATCAGGTAC
The DNA here is from genome assembly GCA_951799955.1 of Apamea anceps. Lineage (NCBI taxonomy): Eukaryota > Metazoa > Arthropoda > Insecta > Lepidoptera > Noctuidae > Apamea > Apamea anceps. Next base: position 20,948,275 of record OX637511.1, on the reverse strand, counting down.
GTCTGAATACAAAAAAAACTTTTTTACAAAAAAATTAAACCGCCCAAAAAACTGAAAAGCAGAACATAATAAACATTTTTTGAGTCGGCGCCGTTTAAATTTAAGGCAATTTAGTGATCTTTGTTTATTAATTGTTTGGCGCCGACTCAAAATTACTTATAAATACTTACATTAGTTTAAGAACTTAGTTATTAAGGTTAAATAAAAAAGGTTTATTATTTTTTGTTAAAAAATTTTTATTTTATGATTTTTTGTGGCTATAATCTACCAATTGTTTGCCAAAGGGCAGGCATAAGTGGCACTGAGTACAGTAATAATACACAACTCAGCATTCAAATCTGTGAGTGAACAATAAATCACCCCTATTTTCCCACACTTAGGGTTGGATTTTTTCAAATTTATATAGAATCATCTTGGGGGCTTACCCTTTCCAATAAAAAAAGAATTATCAAAATCGGACTACCCTGTAAAAAGTTATGCGTGGTCATATATAAAATATATATATATAAAATATACGCGTCACATGAGAACCTCCTCCGTTTTTTTTTTCGTCGGTTAAAAATAAAATATGATAAGACAAGTTTTGATTTTATTCTGATGGCTAGTAAAACTATAACAATTATAGTAATTTGGGAAGAAAGTAATAGTTCTGAATGTAGCGGCAGAATCGCAGCGCTAAACGGTGATGTATTTCATGTTTTATGTCCATCGACTTAATACGCGCTTCTTCTTCTTCTCCGTGTCGCTGCACGACTGAATTTTATATCTTGTTAACCCAAAACTTTGCCATTTCCACGGCGTCATCAGTGTCAATACGCTCTTGGTCGTAGTATATTACTAAGCCAATAAATTAATATTCATCATTTGTAGATAGAGCTCGATAGATGCGACAAATTCTACAATAGTAAGAGCCATAAGCCAGGCGCTGCAGTGTCATGGAACATTATGAAGCGCGGCGGCGCCCGCCACTACAGCACAATAGGAATAACACGACTGCTTGCATCCCCAATTTTAATCTGCCCACTGCATTCCGCAGAGTGGTAAATGATAAATGATTTTATTTTGTAAGTAGGTTTGTACAAACACTTTTACACGTCAATCATATTTTAAAACTAGATGAGGTCGGCGTTTCCTATCTGTCTAGTCTGAGAAGAAAGGCCCAAACAAACTCAGACGTCACAGTCTCTTTTAAAGTCCAGTCATAATCTTGGTCAGATCATATGAAGACCATGTCGATCGATGTCTGAGATGGTCTTTTGAGGAAAGAAACAAACAGATTGAGAAGGCCTGTCCAGTCAGTGCACGCATTTGTCATAAATCATGCAGCTCAACTCAAAACATAAGGAGCTCAACGATTCAACGAACACTACCAAAGAAAGGACATTTGGGTAGGTCACATAAATTACTCAAACTGCCAGACCATGACAAAACTAACAGAGCAGAGAAAAATAAAAAATATATAGAATGACCCATATAGTCTTCACATTCGCAATAATTAAAATAATAGAATACTTTACAAAGTAAGCAAATGTCATTGTATATATAAAATTCATTAATGTCAAAGTGTATACTTAGAAAAAAAAACAACAAAAGAAAAACAGGTCTGCTGGAAGAAATTTCTTAAAAAATAAGCAGTACCTTTTTACTCATATTATAAGTATGTCATATCCCTATGTATTTTACTGTGTGTACATAAATAATAAAAAAAAATATAAAAAAAACAACACTCAATCTATAACAATTGGAAGCAGCTCAACCCCAAGCCTTTTTGTCCTCGATATAATACTTAACGGTATAAAAGGCTTTCTGGCACAACTTACGTTTAATGAATGATTTGATTTAGTAAGGCTTAGATCTTGAACGTGGCTTAGAAGTTTATTATAAAAACGTATACATTGGCATCTGAAAGAGCCACCCATTTTTTTGAGCCTTGTTGTAGGTACAACAAATTTGTGTTTGTTCCTAGTATTTATATTATGGGTATCACTGTATTAAACAATTTTATATTTTTATGGGCATATAAACAATTTCATAAATATACTGAGAAGGCAGAGTCATTATATTAATCTCTTTAAATTTGTCTTTGAGAGAGTGTCTCAGACTTAATTTATAAATTGATCGAACGGCTTTTTAGTTGACTGAGGCCGCTCGAACTTATCCCGCGAGCTCGCTTCTGCAAAACAAAGATAGTCTGAAAGTTTTTAATTATTTTTTTTCTCTCTCTCTCTCTATTATATCTCTTATCTCTCTCTATCTCTATCTCTCTCTCTCGCTCTCTATCTCTCTCAGGTAATATGTTCAAAATGAAATTCCGAATCGCAACCATTAACATTTTCCTTAAGCAACAGCAACAGAAGCAACAAAAGGTTAGGGTTAGGGAAATTTAGGATTTAGTAGTTGACACGGGAATATCTGAAAAGAAATGTTGAAAGGCCTCGGCAACTTGTGAGTCTGGTTTTATTATGTTGTCATTAATAGACAGGCTGTAGTCAGTATTTCGGTTGCTAGATCTTCCCGCTTCACTATTAATAATAGTCCAAGTCGTTTTAATTACATTACTGCTGTTTTTAATCTTTGAACCCAAATAACGTGACTTGGCCATATGACAAACTTTTAAAAATAATTTTGAATAATTTCTAACGTACAAATTAAATCGATCAGTGTTAACGTAAATCCTTTCATTGTACAGTACCTATAGCCGCGTTATATTTTATGAATACCAATGGCAGCCCAATCACTGAAAGATGCGTTACTATCAACCGAGATAGTCTTTCGAATAAAGGTGGACTCAAATTGTTTACAGTATACAATTAAAAAAAAAATATCATATAGATGATTAGGATCAGCATAAATTGACAAAACTGGTAATTTATTTATGAGTTCAACTTTAAAAGCCTCCAAGTGACTTGCAATTTTGGGGTTGAACAGTGATATCATTTTTAGCCACTTTATTGTTTTGGTTTTGAATAGTAATCCTTTGCCCGCAATGATCAGAATCTAGTTTTATAATTTCTTTGTGGCTTAGTATATCTGTTTAAATATTATCTAAGCATGTGACACTAATAGGTGTTATTCTTGTGGGCTCCAAAAAATAGGTTTACAAGATTGCAGGACTGAAACAGACTAATCATTTTACTACAAGAACCTGAGTTTTCTAATAAATTGACATTAAAATCACCGCAAATGATAACGGACTTGTTTGAGTTACAAATCCTGTGTAACACTTCATCCATTACCTTTTCAAAGCAGTCATACAATCCTGAAGGGGGTCTATACACACTTAATACAATAAAGTGCTCCAATTCTATACAGGCAATTTCAACTGTACGCTCAACAAATAGGCTCACAATATCGTTACGATGTTTAAATTTGAGCTGTTTCCTTACTAAAATTAAAGAGCCACCATGTATAGCATTTATTCTGCTGAACGAACTACAACACAAAAGATTAGTGCTTTTGCTAAATCAAATTTATTAGGTGATGCGATTAAAAATTCTAATAATAAAGTACCTAAACACCACTTGGAAAATTATTAACAATGATACGGGTAAATCAGTTAAACAAGAAAAACAGCTTGAGATTATGGTCGACTGACGTAGCTGAGGCATTTAATGGGTTTTTTGCCAACATACCGATAACTACGACTCGCTCCTTAGATTCGTCCCAGTCTAAACCTGAAAACCTTTTGTATAGTAGTGTACCTAAATGTAGTCCTTTATTTAGTTTCGAACATGTAACCCCGCGTGATGTAGTTAATATTTTTAATACACTTAAGTTTAAAAACACCGGTGATTATTGGAGCATCTCCATTACACTTTTCAGTAATATAATAGACATCGTAGCCCCCTATCTAGCTGTTACTTTTAATAAATGTGTTGCTCTGCTGAGACACATATTTGACGCATGGGAGAAATCGCAAAATGCTATTGGACTTTTCTGTGATCTCTCCAAAGCCTTTGATTGCGTGCACCATGACACGCTTTTGCGTAAGTTTCGTCGTTACGGTGTCCGAAACGAAGCTCTCAACGTAATAATTTCTTATTTACATAATAGGGTCCAATGTGTAGATGTTAATGGCGTGAAATCTTCCGGGCTACCAGTTCAGTTAGGTGTTCCGCAAGGCTAAATACTGGGTCCATTCTTGTACTTAGTATATAATATATCAATGATTTACCATTCCATTTGAAGGGCATCTGTGATGTTGTACTGTTTGCAGATGATACCTCTCTTATTTTTAAAGTAGACAGGAATAGACAAGATTTTGACGACGTAAACAGGCACTCTCAATAGTTACAGATTGGTTTACGCCAAATAACCTAGTTCTCAATGCCAAGAAAACGAAATGTGTAAAGTTCGCCTTACCGAATTTTAGAAATCTAGTACCCAACATCGTCCTTAGATAAAGAGATGCTTGAAACTGTAGGCTCGGCAATTTTTCTAGGAGTAACAGTAGATGCCAAAATTCAATAGGGACCTCATATATCAAGTCTAGCAGGAAGGCTCAGTTCGGCTGTCTACGCCGTCAGGAAAGTAATACACTGACGTTAATACAGCTCGTTTAGTCTATTTTAGTTATTTTCACAGCGTTATGTCCTACGGTATTCTACTGTGGGGCAAACTCAAACTCAAACTCAAACTCAAATCATTTATTTCAATTAAACCCTTTCAGGCACTTTTGAATTGTCAAAATTAAATTGTCGGTCAGTTAGTCAGAAAATTGAAGCTAGTTGCCCATTCCAAAACGTAGATCTCTGTGGAGAAGAACGGGCAAGAAACTCCACGGACACTCTTTTAAATCAAGATATTATTACAAAATCCTGGGTACATTATTTTTATTGCTTCTATATGTGAGAACAATGTAAAAAAAACTAAACAATTTAAAATATAAAATTCAAAAATAAGCCCTGGCAGTTAAGAGATGACCAGTCTCAACCGACGGCGCCCGTTCACGAACATGACGCGTGGATCAGCACCATCCAGCTCAACCATTTCGTAGGGAACCGAATGATCCAACACACGCGCCACCACCAGTGAGACATTTAAGTGAGCATGACATATTCTTAACTGCCGAGCTCTGTCAAGTCAACATCAAAATATCGTAAAAAAAAAGAAACGAATCCATGGTTCTTACATTTACAAAATTTAAAAAAATGCTTCTAAATTATACAAAACTATAGTTTGCAATTTATTTAAATATGAGAAAAAAGAAAAAAATACTACCAATCGGGAAGAGGTATATAATATTGAAGTATATTAAGAATTAAAACTTGAATGAATAAAGTATACATTAAGTTCGTAATGTCAAAAATATTTAAAAAAAATAAAACAAAAAGGGGAAGCATCTCTTCCAAATATTGAAATTGCAATCAACTAGCGTACCCAAGTGCCTGTGGAGCAGGACCAGCATTAAGCCAAGCATTTTTATCAACGATATACTCATCCAATTTATAATATGCTTGTCTACATAGTGTGCGTTTAATGCATGTTTTAAATTTCTTCTCATTTAGTTGAAGAATATCGAGTGGTATTTTATTATAACATTTTACACAGTACCCCATAAAAGAAGTTTTTACTTTAGACAATCTGAAACGCGGTTGATCTAGCTTGTTCCTATTCCTAGTGTTAAAATTATGCCTGTCACTTATCTTACTAAAAAGATGTAGATTTTTCCGAACGTACATAATGTTTTCGTATATATATTGACAAGGAACCGTCATGATGTTAATTTTTTTAAACAGTTCCCTTAGAGATTCGCGTTTGCTGAGATTGTAAATGGCTCTGATAGCCCTCTTTTGCAGGATGAAAATAGACTCAATATCTGCAGCCCGTCCCCACAGCAAAATACCGTAAGACATGATGCTATGGAAGTAACTAAAATAGACCAGTCTCGCGGTATCCACGTCTGTTAATTGACGGATTTTCCAAACAGCGTAAGCGGCTGAACTTAGCCGCCCTGCAAGTGATGTTAGGTGAGGACCCCACTGCAGCTTTGAGTCAAGCGTGATCCCCAAGAAAACCGTATTTTCGACGAATTCAAGTATCTCCCTATTCAATACAACGTGACATTCACTACTTCTAACATTCGGTAAAGCGAATCTAATGCATTTAGTTTTTTTCTCATTTAATACTAAATTATTTACAGTAAACCAATTATGGACCATAAGCATAGCGTTATTTACGTCGTCAAGCTCCTGTGCACGTCTGCTTACTTTAAAAATCAGTGATGTGTCATCAGCAAATAACACCATTTGTGGCCGGGTTTTTAGTAAATGAGGTAAATCATTTATATATACTAAAAATAGGAACGGCCCCAATATTGAGCCCTGCGGTACACCCATTTTGACTTTTAAGCCCAATGAGTTCACACCGTTTATTTGAACTTGCTGAAATCTATCATTTAAATATGATTTTAATAAGCTAAGAGCTAGTTTACCCAGTCCGTAATGCTCAAGTTTCAACAGCAGTGTTTCGTAATTCACGCAGTCAAATGCCTTGGATAGGTCGCAAAAGATGCCTATTGCATCTTGTGCCTCTTCCCATGCGTTAAAGATGTGTTTTAATAAGGTGACACCGGCGTCAGTTGTACAACGTCCTTTGGTGAAACCATACTGTTGATCGTGTAGGATGTTGTTACGATTGAAATGATTGAGCATTTGATTTAACATTACTTTTTCAAACACCTTGCTGAAAACCGGCAAAACCGATACGGGTCTATAATTATTTGTGTCTTTACTGTCCCCAGATTTGAAAAGTGGAATAACTTTACTGAACTTCATTAAATCCGGGAATACCCCTTGATCTACACACAAATTAAATATTAGAGCTAAGTAGGGTGCAATTGTCTCAATAATGGATTGACAAACTTTAGTAGACATGCCCCACAGATCTTCGGTAAGTTTAATCTTAAGTTGCTTAAATGCCTTTATAATGACTATAGGGTTAATATGGTTAAATTTAAATTCCACAGTACAGGCTGAGACATTCGCTCTTAATAATTCTATAGCTAGTGCGGGCGAGGAATTTAAAGTTTCTGTAGTTTTAATTGGGATATTGGTAAAGAAAGTTGTAAATTCCTGAGCAACATCGATGTTATCGTTAATGAGACCGCGGGAAGTGTTAAGTGAGAAATCAGTATTACGTGTTTTGTTCCTGTTCGTTTCATTGTTAATAATCTTCCAAACGGTCTTTATTTTATTGTCTGCTGATTTAATCTTGTTACTAATGAATGAAATTAATGGGCAAAGCCGCTGATGTACAAAATATATTTGTCTTTCAAAAACGAGCTATTCGAGCAATCTACCAGCTTGGTGCCAGAGTTTCTCTAAGAGATTTTTTTTTAAATATTGGTATTCTCACCGTTGTATCACAATTCACCTTCGCCAACATCTTATATATTAGGCAAAATTTACACTTGCACACTAAAAACAGGGATATTCACAGTGTTAACACTAGAAATAAGGACAAACTACGTGCCCCCTTTCACCGGCTTCATAAGGTTCATAACTGATTTGTTGGGCTTGTTTATCCTTTTATAACAAGATATCCTCTTCTTTGCTAGACTTTCCTTTTAATGCGTTTAAAGCTCAAGTAAAATCCAACCTTTGTTAAAAGGCATACTATTCCATCAACGACTACTTATACGATATTTATACTGACCGACTATTTAATTTTGACAATTCAAAAGTGGCTGTAAATGGTTTATTTGAATAAATGATTTGAGTTTGAGTTTGATAAGAATAGTTGGTCGCCCTAATAACCTCAAGACAATGTTCATGATCTTTCTCCAGAATTAGCTTACTGACAGGTTATTGTTATTAGGATTAACTTATTTATTTATTTTATTTCGATGGTCCCAGTTTATCATCTGTGACTTCAAGTGACAGCTATGTGAACTTCTGTTCACATAGCTGTCACTTAACCTAGCAATGCATAAATATGTAAGCTGTCACGCCATTTATGCCTGGAGGCCTTTATTTAGGTAGTAAGTTTTTATTTACATTTTAATTTTAATTAATTTTTTGTTTTAGCTTGAGTACGTATAGTTTTTTTTATATTTGTTGGTATATTGGCGTGGCTAGCTGACATATGGCAAGTAATTTAGTTTTATGTTATGTGCCTTGTAATATTAATTACTTAACAGCTAGTATTGTATACAATCAATTATCAAGTATTTGCTAACTGAACAGATAGCTGTGCTGCTGGGGAGTTTGTTGCGCCACTTCTTCTTCCCGGCGATAGCACTAGGAAGTGGTGAAGGGCGGGCGTTTTTGGGGGACTGTCTTTTGTAATTTTGACGTTCGTAAAGTGCTGATTCTCAGATTAATTTGAATAAATTACTTTTGATTTTACCAACCTGGTGATTATAAAAATTTTACGAGAACTGGTGACTTTTCAGCCAATGTTTTGTTACACTAAGAATATCAATACTATTAAAATTCATAAATACTTCTAAATCTTTGTTCATAAATCCTTGAACATTTTGATGCACCAGTTTAATACTACTTTTACTGATTTTAAACTTTTTATTGAATATTTTTTGCAATTCTGTACATTATAGCTAGAGGTTGCCTCTGTTGTCTTAATTTCTAATTTAAATAATTAGCAATGTCATTAATTGTGACCAAATTATTAGCAGAATTATTTATACTATCTTTGCATTGCTCAAAAAAAAAGCAAGTTGTTTAGCCAGAAAAAAAATATGATAGCGACACAGCTATCTGTCTTTTAAACTAGTTAGAAAGATAGTACATAACAATGTTATATCTATTTTTTGTCAAATATAAATTATTACTAACATAATTGTTAATATCAATCAAATCGGATATGTTATTATTAAATGTCAAGTTACGCATTGTCATATTCAATTCAAATCTTAAGCTATTTTCTTCCTGTGGCAAACTGTTACTATAAGGGAATGTAAACAACACAACTTTTCTTAAACTAAGGTTGCATAATGTTCTATGATACTGGAGCAGTTCTCCTTTGTTTACATTTCCCCTATTACCCATAAAAATTAATAATGTGTTAGCTGCAACTTCAGACTAGAGGGAGTTACGAGTGACCAGCCCTATATAAGCCAGCGGAAACCGGCGCGCTTCCCTTTTTTGCTGACAGACGTGCGCTCGTGAACTTCGAATTAGGATATCGTGTCATATAATTTTGTTAAAAATATTTTGTTAATTATTAAAAATTACTCTTAATTTTGTTGCTTATATTTTTTTTAAATAAAATCGATTTAAATTCCCAAAATCAGAAGTGGGATTGAATGCTATCATAGCCGCTTCAATTCATTTCTGGTTCCATCATTATGTCGAGCAGAAAACGTGCACCACCGCGAGAGCGCGCGTCTTCGCCTAATTTAGGTAACCTAGCCTCGACGATGGAAGCAATCCTCAACCGCCTGACAACGCTGGAGCAGCGCGCCGAACCACGTTCAACCACGCCTCCGCCGCCGTTGCCTACCCTCGCCGAGTCAGCGTCAGCCCTGGCAACGAGCGCGACACGTGGCGAGAGCGTGGCCAGCACTTCGAGCGACGCCAGATGCTCAGCTACAACGGCTTCAACGGACATCACGGAGCGTCTTATCGACGCGCTAAAATCCATAAATCCGGTGAGATCCAACCATTATTATGTGTCGGATTTCGATCCTAGCATTCATGACGCCTATGTGTGGTGTGACGAGGTAGATCGTGCTCAATCGCAAAACCAGTGGGATGAAAAGGAGTGCCTAGCCCGTGTGGGACTATCTCTAAAGGGTGACGCACGTTCTTGGTTGCGCGAGTGGACTAGTAACAATCGTACTTGGTCAAATTTTAAATTGGAGCTCAAATCACTTTGTCCGCGACGCGTAGACGTTGCGAATATTCTTTTTGATGTGATGTGTCAAGAATCTGATAAGTACTCCACGTATGCAGACTACGCGCGAAAATCATTATTGCGATTACGTATTGTAAAAGGATTAAGTGACGAATTGTTGTGCGCAATAATAGTGCGTGGCATAAAAGATCCACAAATACGTGCAGCCGCCACAAACGCAAAATTAACACCAGAAACTGTAGTGGAGTTCTTATCAATCTACGTGAAACCAAATCGTTCAAGTGAAAATGTACCTAATAATAGTCAGACACGCAATAGCCGATCCACCACTGATTCCTCTACCGAACGATTCCGTAAGCGTCCTGCCACAAATAAAGATATACGTTTACGTTGCTATACTTGTGGCCAAATCGGACATAAAACCAAATATTGTTCGAAACGAAGTAAGACCGATGACAGTAATAATAGCAAAAATAAATCCGCGACTACCCTCGAATCTACTAATAAATCCGTTCCTAAAGTTGTGTGTACATTTTGTAAGAAAGTAGGTCACAATGAAGATACTTGTTTTACAAAAGAACGTTCTGAAACGCGAAATAAATCTAATATCAACTTTTGTCGCGAAATAACGTGCGACCGTACTAAAAGGGATATCATAACTGCAGTGATCAGTGGAGTACCCACCGATGTGCTGATTGATAGTGGTTCGAGTATTTCTTTGATATCCAATGATCTTGTCAAACATTTCTCATGTCACACGAACCCGAGTGTACAGATATTGCGTGGTTTAGGTGGAATAGAAATGCGTTCAGATTGTTTCGTAACTTTGTCCATAGAATTTAGTGACGTCACCTTAGAGGTAGATCTGTATGTCGTGCCCCGTGGTTACCTTAGTGCGCCAGTGCTTATTGGTACAGATGTACTAAATAGGAAAGGCATCGCATACATTCGAACTGGCGATTCGCAGAGAATAATTAGGAATAGTCCGCTTGTAAATAACTTGACACATAGTGAACCGACTGTGCAACTTGATTCAATCAACACACAACTGTGTGGTGAGGAAAAAGCGCGGCTATCGTCTGTGTTAAACAAGTATTCAAAATATTTTCTCAGTGGTACAGCGACAACTATCGTAAATACCGGGGAGATGCACATTCGGCTAACTAGTGAGGAACCTGTTAACTATCGACCATATAAATTATCATACAATGAAAAACTGCGTGTTCGTGATATTGTAAGTGACTTGAAGGAAAAGGGTATAATCCGCGAGTCAGAGTCTTCGTATGCGAGTCCGATTTTGTTGGTAAAAAAGAAAGACGGGTCGGATAGAATGGTTGTTGACTATCGAGCTCTAAACAACATAACGATAAAAGACAGATACCCTCTTCCTTTGATCGATGATCATATAGATAGGCTTGGGAAGTGTAATTATTTCACTGTGCTAGATATGGTGACAGGCTTCCACCAAATTAAAATTAACGAAGATTCTGTGCACCGAACAGCGTTTGTGACGCCCGAGGGGCATTTTGAATACCTCAAGATGCCTTACGGTCTAGCTAACGCTCCTGTGGTCTATCAGCGTATCATATCAGATACATTGAGATCTTTCATTGATGCAGGCCAGGTACTGGTGTATATCGATGACGTCATGCTATTGAGTGACTCCGTAGGGGACGGCATGCTCTTGCTCGATTCTGTTCTGGAAGTTTTAACAAAGGCGGGTTTTTCTATTAATTTAAGAAAATGCACCTTCCTTACCACCGAAGTGGAGTACCTTGGGAGGACTATCAGTAAAGGTCAGGTCCGGCCGAGCGTACTAAAAATAGATGCACTAGCCAAATCTCCGATTCCTAAAACAGTTAAGCAAGTGAGGCAATTTCTCGGTCTGGCCGGCTACTTCAGAAGATATATCCCAGGATACGCTACTAAAGTGGCCCCCATCGCTTCTTTGACTCGCAAAGATGTTAAGTTTCATTGGGGTAACGAGCAGGAGCGGGCGAGACAAGAAGTCCTCTCGATTTTAACTAGTGAGCCAGCGTTGTTAATTTTTGATCCATCTTTGCAAACCGAGGTCCACACTGACGCAAGTTCGTTAGGATACGGCGCTGTATTAATGCAAACGGGAAAGGACGGACGTAGACATGCAGTAGCGTACTATAGTAAGGTCACTGTAGGGGCGGAACCGAGGTACCACTCCTATGAGTTGGAGACTCTCGCTGTAGTTAAAGCCTTGCAACATTTTCGTCAATACCTTGTTGGTAAACATTTTAAAGTAGTTACCGATTGCAACGCCTTAAAGATGACTCAGCGTAAAAAGGATCTCCTTCCTAGGGTGGCACGCTGGTGGATGTTCCTACAGGACTATGATTTTACCCTCGAGTATCGAAAAGGTCAGTTAATGCCACATGCTGACTATCTCAGCCGGAATCCAGTTAACCTTTGCGCCGTAGAAAAACCAGTTAACTGGGCTCAAGTCGCACAGGCCGCAGACGATGAAACTGTTACTTTACTCGAAAAACTTGATCAGGACCAATTAGATAGTTCACGGTATGTAAAGAAAAACAATTTACTTTACTATAAGTATAACCCGATAGGTGAGCAATCACGACTGCTATGTTATGTTCCAAAGGGTTTTAGACTAAGTCTGTTACGTGTATTTCATGATGAACACGGACATATTAATATTGAAAAAGTGCTTGATTTAATATTAAAACATTTTTGGTTTCCTAACATGCGTCAATTCGTCAAGAAATACATAGGTCATTGTATTGTTTGCCTAACACACAAAAAGGTGCCTCGTGCCCCTCTACAACCAATTGTATCGTGGACGAAACCCATAATACCTTTTGATACAGTGCACGCGGATGCACTTGGTCCTCTACCTGAATCTAATGGGTACAAATACATTCTTATTTTAATCGACGCTTTCACGAAATATTGTTTTCTGTATCCTATGTATAAACAAGAAAGCGCCGAACTAAAACGAGCATTTACTAACGCTGTGTCGATTTTTGGTACTCCACGATTAATCGTATGTGATAGGGGTAGAATGTTCGACAGTGCCGAATTTGGCGAATGGGCAGCAGATTTTGGTATTCAGATACATTTCATAACGCCCGAAATGCACCAAGAGAATGGCCAAGTGGAACGGTATTGTCGAACAGTTCTGAACATGGTTAGGATAGATGTAAATTATAGACACGAATCCTGGTCCAATGTACTTTGGAGGCTTCAGCTGGTACTTAACATTAATAAACAGAAAAGTACTCAATGCTCAGCATTAAATCTGCTAATCGGTTGTGACACGACTACTCCCGCTATAAATGCTCTCATCCGAGATATAACTGTAGACGGCTCCACGCCAAATCGAGAAGCTTGGCGTGAAATGAGACGACAAAGGGCTGAGGATCTATTGGCTCAAAATCAGGCTAACCAAGATGCGCGTGTCAATAGAAGTAGAAAGGCACCTAGAGCCTTTGTTGTGAACGATCTGGTTTTTGTTATTAAACCATCTCAAACTTCTAATAAACTTGACAGTGGCATCCGGGGTCCATATCGCATTATAAATGCTCTGCCAAACAGTCGATATGAATTACGACTCCTGGCCGGCTCTTATGGCAAAACTACGCAGGCAGCCGCAGAATATATGATACCGTGGCGAGGCGAGTGGACCCCCGAGACTTGTGCAGCTTTTTTTGAAAGTAAGATTACTCGATTTTTTTTTATTATTTCCTTATCATAAAGTTTCCGTTCCCCATATGTGCAGTATACTTATGCTTACATGATGTTTGCTATGGTGATCTAAGTACTTATTTTCCTTTGCCTACTTATATGCGCTATGTGGATATCAGGGTGATCAGGATCAAACTCTTGTAAGGCCTTGTGTGGCGTTGAGTTGATCGGGAACAAACATGTGTGTTTGTGCCGTAATGTTCATGTAAGACCTGGATGGCTTCGGCATAAGGCATTGCACTGTGCTATTTTCGTGTAAGGCCTTGTGTGGCATCGAGATAGCGTCCCGCTTCCCTCGTGTAAGGCCTTGTGTGGCATCGAGATGTGTGGCTTTTGAGTAATACCCTATTTGCGGCGTATAAGGCCTTGTGTGGCAACGCTCATTAATTTATTTCATGAAACATAACAAAGCGCATAGCAACATCTTGGTCCATTCAAGTAAATAATTATTGGTGAAAATGATGTATGTTAGATCTAACATATATGTGTTTGTCCCTCCAGGTTATGAAGACTCAGTTGTTGAGACTGCTTCAGAGCCAGAGCAAAGACCAGTTACGGAGAGCATCGAGGACGCTGCTCCGTCAGGAGAAGCCGTGTTAGCTGCAACTTCAGACTAGAGGGAGTTACGAGTGACCAGCCCTATATAAGCCAGCGGAAACCGGCGCGCTTCCCTTTTTTGCTGACAGACGTGCGCTCGTGAACTTCGAATTAGGATATCGTGTCATATAATTTTGTTAAAAATATTTTGTTAATTATTAAAAATTACTCTTAATTTTGTTGCTTATATTTTTTTTAAATAAAATCGATTTAAATTCCCAAAAAATGTTATATCCTAGGTAAAGTTACATTTAGTAATTTCTTTCATAATATGTAACAAAGAACCACCAGGCATACAGTAATTTAATACTGAGTGTCCCGGATACTCATCTGTCAACAAGTGACCTTAAGTCCTTACCAATTTCATCACAAAATATCACAATATCATCATTTAATCTTTGTTTACAATGTTTATTGGCACTATTAGTAGAAGGAATTATCAAATCAACACACGGCTGCAGGAAGGGTATTGGTATTAATTTTGGGTATATTGGGTAGCTAGATATTAAATTCTATTGTATCAAAGGAAACGTGAAGTATCATGTTACTTCCAAAACTTATAATTCATAGAAGTCTTAGATGCTAGCTGCTTTAATCGGCAAAGTTAATAATTATTGTAGCGACACCTTATTACAATATTCAGAATTCCTCCGTGACTATCAACTCAGCCTATCGCAGTCCACTGCTGGACATAGCTTCTCCCAGGCTGCGCCACAACACCCTGTCCTCCGCCTTCCGCATCCAGTCTGTCCCAGTCACCTTATTCAGATGGTCCGTCCGTCTAGCTCTGGGCGTCCCACACTACGCTTGCCCGGTCTCCACTCCAGGACTCGTCTGCTCCACCTCTCGTCCGTGACTGTGTTAATCCAATTTTAAACAGAAAAACAACAAACGATAGCACTGCATAACCCATAATTTTCTCGCTATTTTCTCCGGGAAAACTATTTATAAAGTTGTAAATAAATGATTACACGAGCCACAGCACGCCCTCGAGGCAAACTAATTGAAATTAAAAATTATTTCCTTCGCAGCTATTTTCTAATGACATCGCATTGCGGTTACTACTGCTGTGCCATACGATAATGAAACATATTTCATGATAAATGGTAGAAAGATATTCATGCATGAGAAATGCTACTTTGTAAAAGTGCAGTTTTAAATGGCAGCACCACTAGTGTTTTAATAAATAGTGTGTATTGTCATTATTTAAAAAACACTCTTGCAATACAAATACACTTTATTTTAATAAAGTATACCACATAGCACATCCTGGTTATTTGGAAAGTTAAAATGAAAATCAATGGGATTACTGTGCACTCGTTAGTTACCGGGATGCGATCTACCGACTGCACAGTTTTAAATTAACCCTTTGATTATCCATCACTCACTATTGCTATAACGCGCAGGTAGACCTGTTTTAAACTTGTTACGCACAAAGGAAAGAGTTTTCCGCTTTTCCAAATAACTTTAAACTCTTCCCCAATTCAAAGTTCCTTTTCTACTAAAATATTTGTGCAGATAAATTCTTTCAAACGTTCCAAAAATCCACAAACCAATCAAAACATTTTCCAAACTGTATTTTTATTTTCCAAACCGACCGAATAAAACAAAACGAGAGAGTAACAGAACTGTTGCAGTACACACAGAGACAGCTTTGCATCCTTCCCAACCTTTAGCAATTTGTGTGGAATAAACCTGCGAGCAAATATTATGACGACTGTTGCTTTTGATGTTACGTTGTCCTCGACGTAAGTGGCTTTATTCTATTAGATAGAACTGAACGTAACGTTGTTTCAACGGAACATTGGAATATGATGTACTTCTATGCAAGTTTCGTAGACTATTTCATTGAAAATTTATTGATTTCCGTTTTTCATATTCGCAAAGAGAGGAATTTATCTCTCTCTCTTACTTTCAAGATTATTTTAACGCAATGAAAGAGGCTCATACTTAAATTCTCGATGGTGCTGTGTGATACAAGGGAATAATAAAAAAAAAAGTTAAATAGAAAATAATTCGATATTTTTAAAGAGAAAAAAAAAATCATAAAAGATATTTTTGTAATTTTTCCGCGACATTTAAATTTTTTTTAGAGATCGCATAGTTCGCTTCGCTGAACACAACTCAAAATATCTAAGTCCATCATAAAATAAGAGATACTCTGTTATGTATCTGTGCAAGCGCGCACACTCCCGCGCGCCATCTATTGTACGACGAGTCCAACTCGCGAATAAACCAGTGCGTTGCTAACCAGCGAGTCTTTCACTTGTGTACACCCCGCACCCGCGTACTTAACAGTGGCGACGAGAAGTTACCTACCACGTGAAAATGTCTAGTTCTGTGCAATTTGGAATTTTACATACGTTCGACCATAACACACAGACATGGAAAACGTACAAAGGGCGTATAGCACAATATTTCGTGGCAAATGGCGTCAACGAGAAAACGGATGCCGCGGGTGAAAAACGAAAGGCCATCTTGCTCAGCGCACTCACTGAGGGTACTTACCAGCTAACAACGGATTTAGTTTTACCTAAAGCCGTTGAAGACGTGCCCTACGAAGACCTTTTATCACTACTAGACAATCATTTTACCCCCAAATGTGTCGGGTTTGGTGAGCTTCATAACTTCTACGCGGCGTCTCAACAAGCCGGGGAAACTTATTCACAATGGGCAGCGAGATTGCGAGGGCTGACTGAAAAATGCGCCTTTCTCAACGTGGAGGAGGCCCTCCGCGACAAGTTCATTATGGGGATGCAGCCTGGACGAGAGAAGGAGAAGCTGTACTCGAAAGACCTGGCCGACCTCACGCTGGCCAAGGTCGTGGAGATGGCAGAAAACCTCCGATGTTCGCGCGCTGCCGCCGCAGCCAGTGCGGGAGCGCTGGCACAGGCGTCTGCGGCAGACCAGCAGCTGTTCAAGATAGCGGATAAAGGGAAAAGTGCTAGTAGTGTAGTGAAGGTGAAATGTAGTGTATGTGGTTATACGAACCATAAATCGGCTGACTGTAGATTCGCTAATTATGTTTGTAAAAAGTGTCACGTAAAAGGCCACTTGCGTAAAATGTGTCCAAAAGTGAATTACGTACAGGTGGATAGCGGTGACAAGGGTGAGGATGACGATGACGGTAAGCTGTATTATATCCGTTCATTTAGGGGAGAACCCATGGTAGAAACTGTTTGGATTGATAACGTGCCATTCAAATTCGAAATTGATAGCGGGTCCGCGGTAACCGTTGTTTCGGAGGGATTTTACAAAAGTAATTTCATAAAGGTGCCATTATCAAGTACTTGTAAACAGCTCATAACGTATAACGGCGGGAAAATTGTGTGCCTAGGTACGTTGCGTCTATCGATACGCTACGCGGATCGAACGAATATTATGTACTTGTATGTGGTCCGCGACGGCGGCCCGCCCATCCTTGGTCGAGATTTCTTATCATTGTTTCGCTTACAGTTAATACCGGTCAACTTTTGCGAAACTTCTGAATCTGAATTGCAATTGCAATACCCGAAGTTATTTTCGGATGAACTAGGGAAATTTAATAAGTACAAAATAAAATTATCATTGAAGGTAGGAGCAAAACCGGTTTTTTGTAAAGCGCGCCCAGTGGCGTTTGCGTTGCGAGCAATGGTCGATAAAGAAATCGACAGATTGGTCGGTTTAGGTATTCTTGAATCCGTAGAATATTCGGAATACGCTTCACCGATAGTTCCAGTTCTAAAGCGAAACGGGACAGTCAGATTGTGTGCCGACTATTCAGTTAGTATTAATAAACAGTTACTAGTAGAACAGTATCCGCTTCCCACGACTAATGAACTGTTTTCAAAGATCCATGGGGGTCAACAGTTTAGCAAACTCGACTTATCTATGGCCTATAACCAGTTAGTTTTGGACGATGAATCAAAAAACCTAACCTGCATAAACACAAACCGCGGGCTTTATAGATTTACACGTTTAGTGTTTGGGTTAGCCAGCGCGCCGTCTATTTTCCAACGTGCTATTGAGGGCTTGTTATCCGGTATAGACGGAGTGTTGTGCCTACTAGATGATATCTTAATAACAGGAAAGGATAGGCAGGAGCATTTGCAAAAACTAAATTTCGTTTTGAAGCGCTTAGAAGAAGCGGGGTTAACTTTACAAAAAAGTAAATGTAGTTTTTTTCAAGACGAAATCAGTTATCTAGGTTATATCATCACTAAAGATGGCCTAAAAAAAGCGCCGGGGAAAATTAAAGCAATGTTGGATGCACCGGTGCCCACAAATGTTAATCAGCTTCAATCGTTTTTAGGGCTAATTAACTATTACAGGAATTTCGTACCTAACGCATCCACAATCCTCAGTCCGTTGTACGATCTGCTAAAAAAGGGCTGTGAGTGGACATGGACGGATACTCATGACTCTGCTTTTAGGTCAATAAAAGAATCCATGACATCGGAACAAGTTCTCGCACATTTTGACCCGAACGCGACGTTAATATTAACGGTAGACGCTTCCCCAAGTGGATTAGGAGCAGTCCTCTCACAAATAGGTTCAGACGGGGTGGAAAGACCTATTTCATTTGTTTCGCGTACCTTAAACTCTGCTGAAAAGCGATATGCTCAGATCCAAAAGGAAGCAACCGCCATTATTTACGGTGTGCGTCGGTTTCATCAATATTTGTATGGCAGATCGGAACCATTCACCCTTAGAACGGATCACAAGCCCCTTTTGTCAATTTTTGGGCCCCATAAAGGCATACCAGAAATGTCAGCAAATAGGCTACAGCGGTACGCCTTGTTCTTAAGTAGCTATAACTATAAAATAGAGTATGTTCGCAGCGCTGATAACAGCGCCGATTATTTTTCGCGCGCAAGCTTGCCGCGCGCGGTTCACGAGTGCGCGTGCACCGAACAGTGTAAGTGTTGTGACTGCGAAGTATCATACGACCGAGCGACTTATGTTTGTTTTGTAGTAGACGGAAGTATGCCCGTGACATTAGATAAACTGCGCGAAGAGACAAGTAGTGACGTAGTTTTAAGACTAGTAAAAGACTTTATTTTAAATGGTTGGCCACCGAAGATAAACGATTTAAGAGTAAAGCCGTACTACTTATGTAGATCACAATTATCCTTTGAGAATGGTTGTGTCATGAGAGGCCATAAAGTGGTTATTCCTTCGAGCTTATACAAAGTCATTCTTAAAGAATTGCATTCTTCCCATTTAGGCATAGTAAAAACTAAGACCGAAGCGCGATCAAGATTTTGGTTCCCGGGAATCGACCAGGCTATAGAAACAACGATAGGTTCATGCGATATTTGTATTCAATTGCGCCCCTCACCGCCGCGCGCGCCGCCCTCTCACTGGGAATTTCCACCTTGTCCCTTTTACAGAATACACATAGATTTCCTAGGTCCGATTAAAGGTTGCGTTTATTTGGTAGCGGTAGATGCACATACCAAATGGGTCGAAGTTTACAACATGAATACGGCTACTTCTTCGGGCGCAGTGATTGCGAAGCTATGTGATTTTATGTCAAGGTTCGGAGTACCGAAAACGGTAGTAAGTGATAATGGCACAGCTTTCTGTTCGCGGGAATTTGAACTATTTTGCGCGGCAAACGGGATTACGCATATGACGTCACCGGTCTATCACCCACCTAGTAACGGCCAGGCCGAAAGTTTCGTTAAGGTAATTAAAAAGGGAATAAAGTCTAGTATTATGTCGTCTCAGAGCGCGAAAGAAACATCAGTGAAATTACTAAGATATCTCATGGATTATCGTAATTCAGTTCACTCTGCTACTGGGTTGTCCCCTGCGCAATTGGTGTTTGGGCACAAGTTAAGGTCTCGATTGGATCTGATGGATCCAAAGTCATCGGCACCTTTGTCACCGTCTGTAGCTAATATTGTAAAAAATCAACAGTGTATGCAAACTAAGCAACAAGGGAAAAATAAAACAAAATATTTAGAAAAATACGATATTGTATTATATAAAAACTTTGTTAATAAGGCAAGTTATACATGGCGTAAGGGCGTCATACTTAAAAGATTAGGAAAAGTGTTGTATTTAGTAAAAGACAGTCATAGTTCGGAAAGTTACAAAAGGCACATAAATCAGCTGATGCCGTATAAAGGAACGAGTAACAATAATGAGGATAAAGTACAAAATTCGAAAGAGAACTTACCTGGGTTATCTTGTCCTCCGGCACCGCAACCGTCACCGCCACACTCGCCGTCGTCGTCGCCTCCGTTATCACGGTCGCCTTCCCCGTCGCCAGCTACGCCTGAAACGCACATACTCCAGCCGGAACCTTACTTACCAGATCCCTTGCCGGGTAGTTCGGCCAGAAGGAGGACAGCAGAACTGTGCGCACGAAGTACTTCTTCGTCGTCAGGAGAGGACGAGTCTGAGAAGGATCCACAACAGGCCCATGATGATGAACATCAAGTTGGTAAGAACGACGTAGATGTTGAAAGAACAGAGAGACATTCGACCTCTGTGGATGTTGGTCACAAAGCAGGGACTGAACTCGATACCCAGACCTCACAACGCGATGAGTCAAGGATTGTTTCACCAAAGAGATCATCACGTAATCGCCCCGTTGTTTGTTTTAAAAAGTATTTCTAGCGTAAGTTGTTATGTAGCACTAAAGTAAATTTAATTATGTTTATGTATGTTAATTTGTATTCGGTGTTTTTGGACTCGAGGGAGGAATTG
This sequence comes from Apamea anceps, assembly GCA_951799955.1. NCBI lineage: Eukaryota > Metazoa > Arthropoda > Insecta > Lepidoptera > Noctuidae > Apamea > Apamea anceps. The sequence continues at coordinate 20,927,431 of OX637511.1, read as the reverse complement.
TTATGTATCTGTGCAAGCGCGCACACTCCCGCGCGCCATCTATTGTACGACGAGTCCAACTCGCGAATAAACCAGTGCGTTGCTAACCAGCGAGCCTTTCACTTGTGTACACCCCGCACCCGCGTACTTAACATACTCGGTACAAAATATTTCACGAAAACAATGTGTTCGCACTACATTTAGGTTATGAAACATGGCGTCATCTGTTACTGCAGCTAACACCTGCAATGTTTCTAACACATTACCTACTGCTATTAAACTAAGAACTGCGTGAAACTATGACACTACCCACATTTACATTCACTCATGCGCCGAATATAGTGAAAAGTAAGTTCTTGTTAATGCTAAAGTTAAGAAATGTTTTCAAACAATTATGAATAAAAATATTAAAAGACCATGCTTTAATCTTTACTTTTTATCGCCAGCTAGTTTCTTAATACTTCCCGCATTAAGAAACTTCGTGGAGAAAGGTAATATTTTCTTGTACTTTAAATACTGCGCCAGACCACGGTGCTATTTGTGTATTTATTTTGAGCTTCTCATATTTTCTTCATAATAATTAGAGTATCTATTCCACAAATACGTAACATTGTGCTCCTTAATCATCAAGTTGTAAAAGGCAGTAAAGATGTTGTCCAAGCCAAACAATTTAGTAATAATTTATTTAAACAAATAAATCAATCTACCTCTAATAAGTTTGCTTGCAGAAAAAATAATTATTGACATTTCTGTCCATTCCACCTTACAATTAGTTTACTCTAACATCTTATACTACTCGTACCTATAAATAACTAAAATCTCCTAATTGTATAAACTCTTGTTATATTGAATAGAATTGGTACAAACACGCGAATGTCACAGACCTCTCACAGATTCGATTATCTTCTGTTTGTCTACAAATGCTAACAAATAGGCGGCACAAACATTATCAATTAGACCAACAGACGCAGACTTTACAATTGCTAAGATGAGAATTTGTACAAAGATAGATAATTAATACTTTTAAACGAGATTACTTTTAAACTTGAAAAAAACCAAATGCATTAAGTTTACGCTACCTCACGTCAGGCAGGTGAAAACTAATGTGTTGGTTGATAAAGGGCGAAGAATTGAATCCTGAAGACAGCGCAGTATTCTTGGGCATAACTTTGGATGCTAAGCTTCAGTGGGGTCCACATATAGATAAATTGTCAAAAAAACTAAGTTACGCAACATACGCTGTTAGAAAAATTCGTAATTTAATTGTTATAGAGACAGCCGCCAATCAGATGCCAATGTATACGCTTTTATAATAAACTTCCAAGCCACGTTCAAGATCAATCATTCATTAAACGTAAGTTGTGCCAGAAAACCATTTTTACCGTTAAGGATTATATCGAGGACAAAAAGGCTTGGGATTGAGCTGCTTCCAATTTTTATAGATTGAATGTGTTTTTTTCTTTTGTTGTTTTTTTTTATATAAACATTGACAATAATGAGTTATGCATATACAATGACATTTGCTTACTTTGTAAATTATTCTAGTATTTTAATTATTGTGAATGTGAAGACTATGTGGGTCATTCTATTTATTTTTCTCTGTTCTGTTAGTTTTGTCATGGTCTGGCAGTTTGAGTAATTAATGTGGCCTACCCAAATGTCCTTTCTTTGGTATTGTTCGTCGAATCGTTGAGCTCCTTAAGTTTTGAGTTGAGCTGCACAATTTATGACAAATGCGTGCACTGACTGGACAGGTCCTCTCAATCTGTGTGGTTCTTTCCTCAAAAGACCATCTCAGACATCGACCTACATGGTCTTCATATGATCAGACCAAGATTATGTCTGGACTTTAAAAGAGACTGTGACGTCTGAGTTTGTTTCGGCCTTTCTTCTCAGGCTAGTCAGATAGGAAACGCCGGCCTCATCTAGTTTTAAAATATGATTGACGTGTAAAAGTGTTTGTACAAACCTACTTACAAAATAAAATCATTTATCATTTATCATAATATTTCATGAATTGCCTGGACGCCTCAGGTATTCTGTACATTGCCTAGGTATTGTGTAGAATACCTGAGTTGTGCACATTGCCGGTAACATATACATGCAACTACATATATTCTAACTAAACAAACAGCTGTGCTGCTGGGGAGTTTGTTCCGCTACTTCTTCTTCCCAGCGATAGCACTAGGAAGTGGCGAAGGGCGGGCGTTTTTGGGGGACTATCTTTTGTAATTTTGACGTTCGAAAAGTGCTGATTCTCAGCCTAATTTGAATAAATGACTTTTGATTTGATTGATTGATTTGATAACTGTCCGTACTAATGGCATCAACCAAATACCGCGTTAGCGACTTGGAACACAAACAAAATGTGGTGTGACACGACACAAAGGGCTCGTGTCGGTTGTTTCGTGTCGGCCGGCGGATAATTAACTTATGTGACGGACCGATATACGTACCAAGTTTATCATCTTTATAGGGGCAGAGATAGGATGATGGACTGAGCGGTAGTTTGAATTGTGTTTTTTTTTAATGACATATTTAGCTAAAGCAGTAGGTTTAAGTAGTACAGTCAACTTCAAATAGATGTATACTTGGACAAGGATTAATTTAACTGTATACAATCTATGTTCAACCATTTTATCTATGTACTTCTTGTGATCTTTTTGACGCTGACGCACAGTTTGCGCGCCGATGTCCCTGCTACCCTGTATAATACTTACATTCAGTCCAGTTTCATCAGATATTTCTGTTCTATTAAGACCACTTTTATGCAGCGCAATAATCGTCGCCCTCGCCTAGAGATTACATAATATTTTCCTGCATTTTAAGAATAAATACAATACCGCTATCTATTAAATCTCACGTCACTAACCAACAACTACAATCAAACGACAACGTTTATTCTGATCAAGTTAACTATTCATAAAACTCACGTCTGCGTCACAGAAATCTGAATTCTTTATTTAGTTTTCCATGATCTACCTTCCTAACTTTACGAAATGTATGAACAAAGCGAACAAGATAAAGAATATTACATTTCTGTCTCATTACTTCCAATCGAGTAAAAACTTACAAAATGCCGAAGTACTGCGCGAAATTTGAACACACGGCTCACTGATTCACGCATCTATCTGCACGCGCTTAACCGCTAGGTCATCTCGAACCATATTATAACTTTGAAATTATGAACTACAATCACTTGTGAAGACAATGTGTTTATTTTCATGAAACTAGAAGGACGTAAGGCAAATGGAACGTCAAGCTATTGCTTTGTGAGTTTGCCTATGGACTTTTGGTCGACATTGAACATAAAACTCCTTTTTCTCATAGGGGTTGGCAGCCAGTACAGAATGCCACTTACTAGAATCCTTACATACTCGTTTTGCTTTGTTTACGTTCATACATCAGAAGGCCGTTCTTAATATTATGCCGAAGAACGTTCTTAATATTACGAGAATTGCCCCTTTGATCAGACACGCTCGCCGGTCACGACTACTACGCACTTGACCTTTCTAGAAGAAGTATTTTCATTTGTAAGAAGGTATTAAATCACATTGATACATATGGTGTTAATATATTGATAAAAGAGGGAACTATACGACACGTTTGAAACATTATTTGATTGACCACGAAGCAAATGACGACACGGTTGGCGCTGTGGCTGAGCGATCGGCTGCTGCCCTGCGTGTCACGGGTTCGATTCCCGCACGGAACAAATATTTGTATTGCCTAAAGGTACCTAGTTGTTCCGGGTCTGGCTGTTTGTGTATGTGAGCTTAAATGTTTGTAAATGCACCCACGATACAGGAGTAATTCCAAGTGTGGGGAAACGTTTTTTATAAAAAATAAAAAACAGATTTCACCAGTATCTCATCCAAAATGGTAGACATCACAAAAAATATAGGTCTGTTTTTAGATATTCTCTCCTGTGTGTGGGTAAATAAATATAATTACGTCCTTTCACCCTTCCTTTCTTTAATAATATAATGACGTACTTTCACTTCTAAACACTCATATGATTGCGTCTACCCGCACGTTTCCAAATTGAACTTATAAACACCAATTTTGTCAAGTAATTGGTTCGGGGGCGAGTTTACGACTAAAGCGATTTCTGTTTACTTTGCGCGAGATTCACCCCCGTGTTAGGGGTGACTTTGTTCATATTTCGACGGGTTTGTGTAACCGCGTGTTGCGGAAAATTTCGCTGAGATGAAAGTGATTTTTGATTACTTTGTGTTAAAGCATAATATTTTTGATGCTCTTCTTTCAAAGTTATCTGTCGAATATTTTTTTTTTAAATTCTATTTAATCCAGTTTTCCATTTTAACAACGTCGGTATTAATGTTATCTTTCAACAACTGACTTTCGTACATGGAGCATCACTTATTATTATGATTCGTCGTAAACTCTGAAGTCGTTTAATTACGGCAAAAGTTTAAGCAGAAGCTTTATAGTAGAAGCCACTCTAGCAAGCTTCGTTTATTTAAAAACACTTTCATCGATTTATTCGACTTATCCCTAGCAGTGGTGGCCCAGTGGTAACGGCCGCGACTTAGAAGTTGTAGGTCGTAGGTTCGAACCCCGACAGGCGCTTTATTTTGTGTAAATTATTTCTTCATCACTGCTCTCAAAACGGTGAAGGAAAACATCGTCAGGAAACCGGCATGTCCTAGAACCAAAAATTCGTAGACATGTGACATCTACCAACCCGCACTGGGCCCGCGTGATGGACTAAGCCCCACTCCCTCTCACCGGGAGGAGGCCTGTGTCCCAGCAGTGGGAACATTATAGGCTGATTATGATCCCGAAAATGGGATCACACACAAACTAAATATTTACCGACCGCCATTAATACACCGACCCTCACCTCTAGGCAATTTATAATCTGTATATATCCATCGATAGGCGTCATAATTGCATAGACTTGATACAATACACCGCGGTGACCTCTAACCCGGTCAAGGACCTGCATTGTCAGAGCAATAAAAGGGTCTAATGGCCCACATCCGATACTGCGTAGTAGTCTTTTGTAGTGGAGCTATTCTGGGCCATCCTCGGTGGGCTTTAAGGCCGTGATTTAGGTTCGGGATTTGAATAGCCGTGACTTTTATATGTAAATATGGCGATTTCTCTGACTTATGTAAATCTCCTGTACCTAATATATCAGAGTATTTTTTGGGTTGTGAAAAATATTCTGTATACAGTAAAGAGTAGCTTCATTGTGATGCTGCTATTGGTACGAAAGTATACCTCACTATTTACGAGCACAAAAAACTGTTTTGTTCGTGTCTTTCTCTTATTTGTGTATTTTCTTAGTAGTTTATCTGTAGGTGGATAGGGAAGTAGACACGGTATCAAGAGAGCTCATATATCTGACACAGTTGGAAAATAAAAATGGTTTCGTAACATGATCTCACTATTTTCGTAACAATACTTCAGAACATAACACTCGGCCGTTTGGGATAATATCTTCGATTTATTACACTTATCTACCTATATATTATATAAAACTCGTCGGGAGTGAAAGATATTACTTACATAACATCTACCACACACTCTTGGACATACTTGGTAGGTGAACCCTCGTTTGGCACAGTGACAGACTTCGTAGGTATATATTTTAGGACATAGGTAGCACAGAGGGCTTCTTCTTTTCAGATCGATGGCAAAAGTTTAAAAATATGAGTATGTTATTTGAGTTGGGCCTGGTAGGTAGCCACGCCGAACAGTGGAAGAAATCCTGTTTTTTTTCCAAGATATTTCAAGAAATAGTTGAATTTGGTTAAGACCAACCTAATTGAACCCATACCTAACGCAATTTTTCTTTGTGACTTTGACAAATTACGAAAGTTCACGGCAAACTAAATCCTTTCATGGTTACCGATAGAAATCCAGTAAGGTAATGTTCCCTTTATGTACAAAGGCTATCTATTGTATGTTGGGTGAGGCTGCTCGATTCGGTTCTAATGCGAAAACTTTCCAGTGGAAGAATGTTCTACAAACATTGACCCAGAGAACTAGCACGTTTGCAGATCATAGAAGTTACGAATGTACGCTAAGAGTGTGGCACTGAGGCTTCATTATGAGCAATTTTCGCATACTTCATCTTCTTCGTAGCACAGAGCGGTCGTGGTCTTTTTAACCGACGCAAAAAAACGGAGGAGGTTCTCAAGTCGACGCGTATATTTATTTATTTATTCTTTTTATGTATGACCATAACTATAACATATAACTACAGCATAACTTTTTACAGAGTAGTCCGATTTTAATCATTCTTTTTTATTGGAAAGGGTAAACCCCCAAGGTGGTCCCATATAAAGGAAAAAAAAATCTCTGTCTCTTAATTTCGCCTCCGTTAGAGATTAACGCTCCAGTAACAGTGTAGGACTGGACCACGTTGATGTTCGCTTTGGAGACTTCGGGTGAGTAGTTGTTACCGCGGTCCACTATCATCACCTTAATTTTTTTTTTGGCTCCTAGTGTCGTGTAATAGCGACAACCTGCAATCAGTCTCTTTAGCGGTAGTTCAGACCTAAAGAATTGAATCAATACATCATTATTACGACTAGTGAGTGAGTGCTAACGACGAACGATACACACAAGCTATTACGCTTAAACATGTAGAAGCTAGTAATAAAGCATAATTATAAAGCGCACCAATCATAGCCGCAAGGAGACAAGTTACTGAAAACAGTCTAAAACAGGCACGATTTAAGTCAATCGTCGATAACCTACAACGCGATTCAAAAATGAAAGTTAAAATTAGGACTAATATGGCTAAAAACCTACCTTCTCTTCGTTTATACTTCCTTACAGGCTTGATACGATGGACTGAAAGTGTTCTAGTAGGCATTGTTGCTAGCTTAAAATACGTTCCAAAACAGTAATATAGAGATAAGCAGAGGAAGTAAGAAGGATTGAAGAATACAGATTGGTAAGTTTGTAGTGTATAAAGTTCACGAGCATAGAAGCCGAAAGCAAAAGTATAAGAGTTCAGTAAAGCACAGTAAATCAGAATACACGTTAGCGTAATGCAAATATATTACTTTGAGCGGGACGCGCTAAGGTAGGCCGCGAAATGTGTATTTTCCGATATGCAGGTCAGCTCAGGTCAGATTGTATGTAGATGGATCCAAAATTATTCGCGACCGTAACAAATATACTTCCATTTTCAGTATTATATTCATTACAATCATCGATACTTCTAAATAAGAATTGGCTACAAAAGTCAGGATTTCATTAAATAATTATTCAATAGGGGAAGAATTGAACTATTAGCACCGCCATTATTGATTCGTTTCTTTGATGGCACGGGCACACACAACTATATACACAACTATTAAAATAAATCTCCTTGATTCCACGCTCCAGGTCAGCACTCCATCATAAGGAGGCCAGGGTATTCGTCAATGCGTTGTGCGCTGAATACCAACCCCGCCAGATTTATGAGCCGCACAAGAGAGACTTTTATTAAATTTGGACGATCGCCGGCCGCCGTATTATCCTAATAGCTATAGATATTTCCTACTCAAGAACTCGATTTTGTGCGGACTTGACGAATTTGGTTAGATTGTCTCTAAAATTTGGGTTGGATTAGGTGGAAACGTTGGTAGAATAGATTGTTTAAAATTAAGTGACCCAGATAGCTAGTAAAAGATAATAGAATTGCTACTGTATTACACATAAATCACGCTTATATTTCCCGAAGGGGTAGGCAAGGGTTAGGTACCTATAGTAAACCTACATATCGACAATTATATTTAAGCCCAATGAGGCGAACCTTTTTCACTTGTGAAATGTGTTCAGCGTTCAGGGTAATGAGGTCTATTTCCTCATCGGAAGAAACATTTGTATTTCGTGACAAACGTGATCAAACCATCTCATTTACAGAGCTACGGAAATTCACATCTTAATGATGATGTTAACGTCTGCCTCCTCAAAGTCAAGTATATTAAAAGTGTTTTTCCTTCACTTGCACTGATTTTTGAAAGAAGATACGGTCTGATTATAACAAAATTGACTACGTTTTGAAAGCAAACTTCAACATCATTGTATAACTTCATTCTATGCAAAGTATCTAAAAGCTAATAAGCAAAAACCTTGAAAATATTCACCAAATTAGCTACCTGAGCTATGCTGCATAAATCAGGAAGAAATTAGGTCCCCGACGTTGTCACACAATATAAATTATGAAATTCTCCTCCCACTCATATTTGCTCACACTGTCCTCAAATATTCATTCACACGACACGAGATCAAAGAACGAATTCGGACCATGAAAATGTAGAAGCATATTATACAGGATACTAACAATAGTTTATTTCAGGTGAATCTCAGAAATATACTGGAAATTTATCGTGCACCTGTAAATAAAAGAAATTTTTAAAGGAAACCGGACTACTTCTGAAGTAAATACTTAGTTTATGCACGGACCTTAATTTTTATCAATCGGTTTTTAATTTATGAGTTTTACAGTGGTCTTTTCAGGCCCGTAGATGATCGTGAAAACGACATCTCAAAATGTATTGAGATAAAATTTTCCATAAATCTTCAGATCTTTCCTTTGTCACACATTATATTTTAATCGGTAGGTATACAAAGAGTTTTAATTAATATTCAGTATAAACAACATAATTATGATATATTTCAGTAGAAATCACTATAGTTAGGTTCGTATACATAGTTTGAAGTCTTTGTACAACCCAACCTTGGTCGTGCATAATACAATATTGGCTAGTTTCAGTTTCACTGTCAACCCTAACTTGTAACTTTAGATAATTTCGCGAGTTAGTTGCATGAGTTCAGGCTTATATCCCTATTTATACTCCGGCTGAAGGTCGCGTGACCATGACCTCTTTGTTATGCTCGGTTGGGTTAACTTAAAGCGTGTTGTTTGGATTAGGTAGGATCAGACGACGCCTACTTATTTTATCTTTAAAGTTTTAGTCGTTTGTTTTTTCGAGCGATTGTGTTTGTGACTAGATGGCTTTGGAAATCTGTTGTTTTATTCGGAACTCAGTGAGATGCTCCTGATTTTAACAATAGAGGTATGAGGAACTGGGTGTAAAGTTCAGTCATCCTCCATAGAAAAGGAAGGATCCTCCGACCAGACGTGTGTCGTTTCTGGCAGGCAACTGCCCCACGATTGTTGTTGGGACGTTGTATACATATATACTAGTCGTGCGGTAAACTCTGCTTGCGCGATGCAGGAGTTTGCGTTACATCAGTGTGATGCGAAATTTGTATGTGGCCGTGTAGATGCCGTAGCTTCCCTAAAATGAGTCACTGTGTCCAGTCTCAACAGTCAGTTAGCGAATAACAACACTAAATTGCTTTTCGACCATTGATATTACATTTTTACGACGAGCAATAAGATCAGATCACCAGTGATCAGACTCACAGCTGTCTGCCAAACAGATCTACATGCAAAATAAATATAGTTATAAAACTGTCGTAAACTATACAATGGGATCATTCGCTTTTTATTAGAAATCCCTAAATTCTTCAGAAGCCGTTATTGTCCGGAGTGCGTATTTTATTTATAGTCTGGCTTCTTATTGGAATATTATTTATAAAATTTATGGGTAATAATATGAAATATGTAGGTCGTGACGATATTTTCCATTAGTTAGGATTCAGACCTCATTAATTTCTATCTGTGTAGCTTAGGTCAAACAATTTGGTCCATAGTTACCACATTTCTTGGCTATCTACATACCCCAAGCATATTCTTAGTATTGCGTTTTGGGATTGTTCATGTTTTCAGATATCGTTCTTGTAATTCAATAAAGTTTTCGTTTTATTTATTTGTTTATGTTTTCACCGGAACTACGTCGGCACCTCGGGAAACTCCCACGAAACTTAAAAAGTCGTTTATCAAAAGGGATTCGTTCTGACGGCTTCACCCTCTTCAGGTCAAGTGACTGACACTGAGGTGACTTAAGATATAAAAGAAAAAAAAAACAAGTTACTCTCTGCGCTGCTTGAAACTAAGCATTCGCGAAATCGTTTAACTTTAGAACTTTGCTCCCGTATCCCCCGAGCACTACGAAAGTCACGCACACTTCGGCTAACTTCGGCTTTCCGAACACTGCCGATGGCGATACCATACTCTTTCATATTTTATTTTGTACGGAACCTAACGAAGCGAATACTCTTTAAACGGTTTTTTATCTCAAAATAAAATCGTGTTTACGAGAATTCATATGGAACCTTTTATTTATCAATTCGTGTATTAGAATTTTAATATTAGGGCTCTGTCACGCATACAATAGCTTTATTGGCCACTTTTATAAATTTATGAGGGGCTGCAAAGGCGCGTTTACACGAGCGAGTAGAGAAACATGTCAGTAAAACGTGTTTACGGTTGGATCAGTAAAAGCCATCCAGCGGTTAATGGACGCTGGACAGTTCGGTAAAAAAATGGTTTAGTGGGTACTACGTTTATTATTCATGACTGTGCTGAAGTGCCTGACATGGCGATAAAATAATAGCATGAGTTTGAAGTAAAAATATAGGTGTAGTTGATAGAGCGCGATGCGATCGCAGCCATTTTTCCCGCGAAACTAGCGCACAAAGTGAGTCGCTCAAAGTGAATTAAAAGCATTAGTCACAAAAATGCACGCTCTTTTTAAAGTTTTTTACAGCTACACATGCTACATATGTATTTACTTCTAGGATTGTATGCAGGCATGTTAATAACGCTCGCTGACTGGACATTTTATTCGACAGGAAGACATGAAGAATTTTCGTAAGTACAGAGAAAAGAAAATTTAGCAATAAGGTCCAAGACGAAGTACTCTTCTGATTAAATAATTTTAAAAACATCCAGTCACGACCTTATTATTGTCACATTGAAGTAAATTATAACACTAGTGTAACTAACATCTGTGTGTAGACGCCCTTAGCTCACTTTGACTAGTATTTCAGACTGATTTGATTCAAATGAGATAAGTTTCCACATCAAAGTCAAACGTCAGTAAATAAACAACATAAAGTTGAGAACATTCATAAATATGAAGCAATCACGATTCATTGCGCTTTTCAAACGAGTTTCAATAAAATTCGTTGATGATTCAGATGAAAACGAGCAATGGACTGTGAATTAAAATAGCTTGTTTTATCTTTTTACTGATAAAGGATTTTATTAGGGTTGTTATTTTGTTTTCTTCTAAATAAAAAAGTAATGTTGCTACTGAAAGATGGGAGTACACAAAAGAAAGAAGTAAAATGTTTAACCTCAAATCTACATTCATAAGAGATTTGTCCGGCTTTTTCATCTAACTTCATTCCAGATTCATTACTGACATAAACCTCCTTAATCATCCTGGACTCTTGTTCATCCTGGTGAAGTAGGTATCTACTTCACCAGCTGGAACACAGCTACATATCGTGTGGAGTAGTATTACTCCACACGATATGTAGCTGTGTTCCAGTTTAATGGGTTTAGATCCAGGTGGAAATAAAAGCATGTAACGAGTAAATACTTAATGATATCAAACTTACCAATCGACGAAGTTTTACGACATGTTATATAACAAGCCCTTACTTTTGTGGCATTAGCATTCATCTTGGCGACACACACAGACACACACACACTCCCACACGTCTCCGTGTTTGTCATCTACACCTTCTAACACAAAACGCATAAACAGAGGTAACAACAACGACTTCATTCATCATTCATCGCTTAATTTGCGCAACACTGACAAGATCGTTATTATATTATAAATTAATGTCAGAAGTATCTGTTCAGTGACAGAGAGCTGTGCGCACAGATAGCATATTATTCAAACTTGATTTGTGTTGTGCCGGTGTCGATGGCTGGTGATGAATAGATTATGAATTATTTGTGACGTCATTTAAATCATGAATTTTGTTATTATTATAACATTTGAATTTTGGGTTATATAATGCTATCTGTACATCTATAAAGCTTGGAACCAAACCTATTTCGACTCTTGTGATTACAATATATTTGTAACACTAAACATAAAAAACACATAATATGCTTGCTATAAATGATTTTGTAATATTTAATACTTACTTGTAATATATTGAGGGACTCGTGGCTAAAAGATAACGCCGGCCCGGGCCGACGGAGCTGGGCTGGCCGCGATCGGTTCATGGATAGGTGACCATCTCTTACATATCGAAACCTCTCCGGTATCGGATTTAGTCCCGGCTGTCATTCGTAAATCTTTGATAGTCATTACGGGTAGTCAGAAACCCAAAACTCAGACAGCCAGTTTTACCAAGGAGTATTGTATTACCCAGTACTGGGTTGAGGAGGTCAGATAGGTAGTCGCTCTATGTGAATTTCTGGTATTCAGCTGCTTCCAGTTAGACTGAAAGCCGACCGATTAATTTTGATTTGTAATATATATTCGTTTTATATTGCTATTTTAATGTAATCAGTTGTTTTAAACGAGTGATAGGTACAATAGTATCAGTTCATGCTGATAATCTATTGAATTATATTAATTAGATATCTGATAAAATATTTAAAATAGTTTCTCTTTATGAGGTTTGTTAATTAATTACCTAAGTGAGATTTTATTTAGCCAAAATGTATGATGATCTATGATCGGTTTTTTTTATGGCCATGCTTTGCATTGTTTTTACTGTGCTAAGTGAAATACAGGGGTCGAAACAGGTGGACCGTTATCTTGTTTCCCAGAAAACATCCAATAAACTGCTGTAAATGCACTTTACTTCTAAAAACACTCGAATAATCAAAAAATAGAAAGCATTGCCGTCAAACACAATTCTCCTCCATTCCTCAAAGTGCATCGCCGATGTAACAGTATCGGCACTATACTGAAGTGTGCAGAAAGATCCTCACTAAGTCGACGTCGCAGAGGAGAGGTAATGTGTGATCACTGGCCACTGACCCACTTGTGTCCACAATAAAAGACCAGATGAGTTATGGACTTGCGACACACGGGGATTCAAACTAACCAACAGAGTGATACTTGGTTTTCATTGCACTTTCCTAGTTTATAGATAGGTACATTATAAAGCTATATTATGGTGGAATAGGTTTGTGTTTGATTGCTCAAATATGTGGAACTAGTTCGACTATATAGGTTATAGACGACTATATAGGTTGGCTGGTAGACATGTACCACGTTTGGTACATGAAGTACATAATAAGTATTACATATTTGCTTAAAATAAATAATCACTAGGTATTATGTATCTTTGATAGCTAAAATATCAGCCAGAAACCATCTCGCTAATTCACGATTTTTGCGCAGATTCCAATCGGTTTTTTTTATATTGCCGTCACTGTATTTTATAGGTAAACTGTATTTACACGTTAGTTTACTCATCAAGTTTTTCTTACTAAATAAACAGACACTTTTTTCACTATTGTAACTACGGTCTAGATTAAGTTTCAAAGGAAGCACTTAATCGTACATAATTTTTTGTTGGTTTACACTGTCAGAAAATCGCCTTTGATAAATAACAGAAACATGACTTGCGCTAAACGAATAATACGCGTTTGTACCTACAGTTCTTGCTGGTCCGTGAATTTGAAATTTCATTTAGTCAGATGATTTATAATCATTCTTATACACTTTTATAGGCACCTAGATCGTATTCATCAAAGGAATTGGGTTCTCATGCTAATCTAGGATAAGTGATGTTTGAGCCGTTCGTCATGCTCGGATTATGTTGTTTTGTGTACGTATTTTCATGTTTTTCATTAATATCATTACACAATGGTACCTAATTGGCTGAGTGGTTTTGTTTTGATGGCGTTATAAAACTCCCGGGGGTGTCGTGAAGGGCTACTTAGGGATAAGCAGAAATGCACATAAAAATACACAGTCATATATTGTGTAAGTAAATACTTCAAACACCAATATGTTTTTGGTGAGGTAATTACTTCTAAATGATGAAAATTTGAGTTTGTCTAAATTGAGGGCTGAAGTAAGTGATTGTTCAATTTATCCCCTTTCCGTCGACTCCCATCACTTCGATCTGTGAGTTATCTCGGTTTCATTACCTTTACGTCGAGCACATTTCAATATATTGCCATCGTTTACAAAAGTCAACAAAACAAAAAGATCACACTTCTTTAGATAAAATGATCTTTGTCCTAGACAGAGTGATCTAGGCGACAATGAAAACTAGATAGTATCGTAGTAGTAGATATCGTTAGATTACCTATACCTATCTAGTTGTAAAGTAAAGACGATGCTAGATTGATCACCGATCTGCCGTCTTTGACAAGTCACTTTACAATCAGGGCACAATCACAATACAGCCACGGAGAAGTTCAGACTTTCTGAGTTTCGACAATTTTAGTTGACAACACAACAGGAAAAGACCAACTTACATGATTTATCCTTCACGTCAACGAGGACAATCTGCATAATATATCAATATCCAATATCAAATAACTATTCATGCAAATAATTCATAATAGTCTGTATACAAGCGTCGCCGCCCGGAGCGCCGTATGTTCAGTAGTGTAGGCAATGATATTTCCTACCCCTTATTCGGCCATTCACCCCTTGTGCCTGTGAATTTTTATGGAAGGTACCTAGTTAAAGGGTGTTATTTAGACTGTTATTGGACAAAAATTATTACAGTGTTAAGGATTATTTAGAGGATAAGTCGCTAGTAATATATTAAATAAAAATTATCCTACCACATCCCACACTAACATATCTTTAATATTATATTCTTGACATAATTATTCAATATTAATGACATGACTTATTATAAACACAATACAATTTCGATCTTTATTACAATAATATTTATATTTTATTAAGTGATTCATGTTTACTAATTCAAATATTAATAAATAAGCCTTCATTTTAATAGAAATATTTGTACGCCATAGTATGGCAGGATATGCTGGAACCAAAATTGTAACATCTATTGTACCATATTCTGACAAGTAAACATTTTTGATTTTTTTAAAAGATCAGGCATGACTGCTGTGTCACGGGGTAAACAGAGTTATTGGTCATAGGTACAGTGACTCGAAGTCAGCTTCTTCATTCAGGTCTAACTCGCCTGTAGTGACTCATTGCAGGGCAGAGGCGTCCCTCTTCCGTTCCCACACAATTCTTTCTTTTCCTAGTGCCGGCCAGCCCCCAGGTAGAAATCAAGCTCGTCCCGTTATTTTCGTCTCGTATTTAAGTACAAACAACATATAAAACTCAAAAGACGAAGGAAATCATGAAAGCTTCAAATGAAAAAAAATCATTTAGATCTACCCACTCAATTACGAGACGTAGGCGTAGCGTACTCTTATCTACTCCAAAACTACACGATCTAAATCCGAAAATACCCAAAAGTACATCTAAAATACATCTAAAATGCCTTCAAAGTAAAGTGCTCTATTTATAACACCACTATTGTAAAGACCAATCCTACCACGAAGTAAATAATAGCAGTAGGTACCTCTACCCTCACTCAAGGAATACTTCTTAACCTAAACCTAGAAAAACCGCAAGTAAAAAGGAAGTGCTATTTGATTTATGAAGGCTCTTCCTAACGTCATCTATCAAAGTGTTGATGACGATGTGTTGATCTGTGACCATCCTGTGAATGAATAAATAAAACACGCTGTATCTCCATCGATCATTGATGGCACATGTGATAAGGGTAGATTGATTCGAGATATTAGATAAAAATTGATGCCTGTGATAGAGGAGGGTTTACGTTACGGTGTCCGGCGCGCTACATATGTACGAGTATGTAGCCTACCCTCCCGGCTGAGCCGAGTCATGCCGACCCGAACATGTATTCGTGTCAGCATGATTCGGCTCAGCCGGGTGGCTAAATATGCATTTGATTTTACCGGGCGGCACCCCTAACCATTAGGAATCAACCGCATGACAGCATGCTAGTCCGTGCCATAGCTTTTGGAACATTCTTTTAGCTTGAAATCAGAACCGTCCACGTACGATTATGAATCGTTTTAATTTACCTACCTTGTGTATATGTGTGGGCACTCTATTTTGTCGATAATTATTGAGTTAAAGACGATTCCAGGGATTATTTTGAATCATCTTTTTTGTTTTTTGACTCCACTTTTGGTCCCGAGGTCGTAAGTGCGACTGCTCAACGTAGGGTCCTGGGTTTGCTCCCAGGTCGAGCAAAGTGTTATTTGGCTTTCCATTAGGATTCGATGGCTAGTCTCCGCTGAGATTGGCCGTCATAGCCATAATTCGATCTAGAAGACTGTTACGACTTTTTACCGGCTTTAAGTCCAGCTCTAAAATAAAGTAAAATACTCCAAAATAAATTAGATTAAACTTTACAAATGTGAGTGTATGATATCAATCACAGTACTTGATTGTTTTGAAACAAGCTGAAGTTACTACCGTACATGATTTCAACGTCTTATTGGAGTTTAGTGGCGCAAGGCAAGAAAATATCATCGAGACATGAATGCACTATTTTTTGGTTGTAAAATATGTTTTATTAAAAAAAAAAAAACAATAATATTATGAACAATTTCAAATTCTGCAACTATTACCATAGATTTGCAGCCTGCAATTTATTTTATTGTGAGAATAAATCAAAATATTATAATTAACATAAACCAACACAATGGGCACTTATGAAACGTCAGAAGTAAAGTGCACGGTTCCAATTGGTCGTTTCCTATGGAGAAGAGCCGGCAAGAAACTCCACTCCAATAAAGCGCCTGATTAAGTCGATTACTATAAGCATAAGCATAACCAGGCTATAATGTCCCACAGCCCCCCAGCGGCACTGGCCTTCTCGATTACTACAACAGCATCAAAATGTGTTTGTAGCAAATTTTCGTTCCATGAAACACTCGCAGTTAATTGCATTCCGCTTCACTAGATGTTATAAAATGTAAAAATGTTATAAACCCTTAACAGAAGTAAGCATACATAATGAACAGCGCAGTCAATGCGTAACTCACTAACAGTATTGATGGCTTTAATTTTGGCCGTTCAACAACATTAATAGCGTTATTTACATTGTAAATTATTTACATTAGGTAATTACGTAGTTAAGAAGACCATATGAAGCAATGGATTGGCAATATCCTTCAAAATGATTCAGATTATGATTGGTAGTGTGTTAAGCTATTGGGGTGCAGTCCATACATGCAGTAGTAGCAGATACTGATACACTTCCCGTGTATTGACTTGTAATTCAAGTGCCATTGCTGAGCATACTCCTGGGTTTCATTTCCGGGTCGAGCAGAGTTATTGTCTTTTTCCATGTGGAATTTCTCAGTAGCAGCCCGGAGTCCGGACTTCAGCCCGCTTGATGGCAATAGGTTCGCCCCCTTGCGACGCACATCACAGCGACATGTACAGCCACATGTCGCTGTGATGTGCGTCGCAACTGTGACTGTACTGCGGGTGCACCTCTGCCGAACCTTTCGGGGAACATAGGCGTGATGTTATATTAATAATAATTAAATTTATTTATTCAGACTACAATGAGGTCCACAGTGTTTGTAACAGAATAGCTTATCCTATGTTTGTACTTAACGTAAGAATACCCTGAATGCGTAATGGAATTGGATACGCAGATTGGATTGGGTTATGTTATAGCTAAGTACTACAGGCGCCTGCCTGCGCTGATCGCATGCATGCGTTCAGCGAGCTCTGCCACTTTTCGCTGCAAACAATTGACTCACTTCCACCTTTATTTCATTCGAATCGTGTGCCGTCCATCTGCTCCCCAGACCATGAATACATTAATCAGCCACGGCGCAGTCCAAACGATCACCTTCACTCTCTCATGTGATTTATACACCATTACCTCTACGTTAAGGGAAAACCGCTGCCTTTTAAATGGAAAAAAAGTTTTTTACTAGCATGTTGCCCGCGACTTCGTTTGCGCGGATATCGAACCTTGCCGTACAACCATCAACATCCCTTCACAATTGCTTAACTGGTTCAATGCCGTATTTACAGAAACTAATTGTGTCGGTAATTACAGCGTAAAAGCCCTTTGGGGGAGGGTTAAGGAAAAGCACTTTGGGGCGGGCAGCGCCGCAACACAACGCATTGCAAGAAGCCTCACAAATGACTTTCGTACTTTTTGTATGAACCATCGCACCGCTCTTGGTTGTACTGAAATGCGATGCGCTGCGTCCGCTACGGCTGTAATGTGCGCTTAGCTTTTAGGGTGTGGTATTTTCTGTCTTATTATTATAACAACATTAATTTCATCTAAATCGGTTTAGCGGCAATATACTTCCCGTAAAAGTGCACGATTCCTGTGCTTTGGGACTGCCCTGTAGTCTATTCCATAAAAACCGTGTGCGTGTTACGGAACCCATAGGGCAATAGACGAATACTTCCAAAGATCTTATCAGAAATGTCATCAGTTTTTACAAAAAATAATTGATATCGTGTTAATGATGAGGGGTGTAGGTGTGTGCAGGTGGGTGTAGTGCGTTATGGTTTCGTTACGTGTTTAATGTCATTTAAACACATGTAATGAAACCATAGCGCACTTCAGAGGCACAGCGCCACCTAATGGCGGTCCGGTTGTAAGGAAAGAACAACGGTTACGAAAGGAGACTGTTTTTCATTTATCAGTCTCTAATATTAATAAAATAACAAACTTCCAGAACATCACAAAATAATAAATCTGTCTAATCTGCCATTTTTAGGGTTCCGTGCCTCGAAAGGAAAAACGAAACCCTTATAGGATCACTTTGTTGTCCGTCCGTCCGTCTGTCTGTCTGTCTGTCAAGACACTTTTTCTCAGGAACGCATGGAGGTCGCAATCAAAAGATACAGCCGTTTATGCCGCAAATTTTCGACACTCGCAAGGGAATCAAAACCTACAGGGTACTTCCCGTGAACTCAGAATCTTGAAATTTGGTACGAAGCAACGTCGCACAGATAAAGGAAAAATTGCGAAATCGTAAATTTTTAGTTACATACCTACGTTGTGCGGAACCCTCGGTGCGCGAGTCCGACTCGCATTTAACCGGTTTTTTTAGTAATGAGCGTCTTGTTTGTGTAGAATAAACAATTCTTCTTTTTTTCTTTTATATTCTAACGTACTACAAACATCTCGATATTAAGTCTGAATAAACTTTAATACAGTTTTACATGTTTATATAATAACATACACTGTTCACTTCACAAAAACTTTTTTAATTTTAAGAAATATATTAGGTAAGCTATGTAAAAGTACAAAAATAATTATTTGTGGAGATTTCAACATCGACATTAAACACAATTCAAAAATATCTAATGAGTTTATGGAACTACTGTTAAGCTTTAATATAACCCTTCAGTTTACCCAGGAACCACGAAGCGCCAGTAATACTTGTATTGACAACATAGCCCATAACATTGAGGGATGTAAAGGTGTAATCAGAGATTTTGCACTCTCCGACCACACTGGACAAATCAAATCAAATCAAATCACTTTTATTTGTTAACACAGGTAAAGAAATACAGATCTTGAGTTTGGTGAACAGAACGCTATGTTATGCCAAGAGGCGTACAAATATGGTGTGCATCTAGCTCAACATTATGAGTTTAAATTACAGAATAAAATTAAAAAAAAGATGTCTGAAAATCATGCATACCTAATTAAAATTTCAAAATCATTTACAACAATTACATAATATTATTTAAATTAAAAAAAAATTGAGTGATGTCAGATTTAAAGGAGGAATTATTTAGTTATAAAAATGTCGAAAAAATAAAAATAAAATCTAAGTCAGAATAATTGAAAATGTCAAAAATTATTAAATGTCAATATTAATAGTAAAGTTCGACTCCAAGTTAATACATCAGAAATCAGAAATATTTATTTGTAAGTTATAGGTACAATAGATGTAATTATAAATCAGTGAATGAATTTAACTTAGGTACATAATTACAGTTAAATTTATCTTCTCTAATTGTGTACGGAAAATAACATAGGTACGAGTGTTCAAATTAAAAATAATGATTAAGTAACAAAAAAAAAAGTATAATAATAAAACATTCCATATTAATACAAAATAATTTTAGAAATTCAAATGCATAACAGTAGATGTCAAATATATATATATAGATAAATTAAAACAGCAACAGTCAACAGTTAGTCAACAACATAAATAAGAATAATACCAAAAGTCAAATGAAAAAAAAGTCATGTCATTTTTTGTCTTCTATAAAGTCAGCTGTCGAGTAATAACATTTGCTCGTTAAAAATTGTTTGAGTTTCTTTTTAAACATTATGACATTAAGAATATTTATTTCTTGTGGAATTTTATTATATATAACTGGAGCCATTTGATATGCTTATATTTTGCTTTTGCGCAAAATGGCTGTTTTGTTATGATCAACACAGAGTAGATTTGATCCCCTTTTCCTCAACCGTGAATCAGCTGGAGCCCGTTTTTCAAATAACTGTGGATTTGTTTTAACAAACAATGCTACCTCGTAGATATAAAGGGATGGAAATGTTAGAAGCTTTGATGTTCCAAAGTATGGCTTGCAGCTATCCCTTGATTGTAATTTAAAGATTGCGGGTATACACTTTTTTTGTGCGATGAAAACATAATTTTTGTCTGTCGAGTTTCCCCAAAAAATTACTCCGTATCTTAAAGCTGACTCTACGTAGCTATGATAAGCAATTAGTACAGTTTCACGATTTACAAATTTGGATAATTTATGGAGAGCAAAAGCAAAGCTGTTTAGTTTTTTACAGATCTCTTCAACATGTAACTTCCATGTGAGTTTACTATCTATCACTAGTCCTAGAAATTTTGTACTCTCAGTTTTTGTCACTGACTTTCCATTGTGGCTAATATCCGGAAGGTTTTGTTGTTGTCGCTGATTAAAGTGCAATATATTAGTTTTATCTAGATTAATTTTTTGAGTTTAACCACTAACCAATCTATTGTTTGTTTTAATGTTTCGTTAATTTCTTTTTCATAATTGTATAACTTGTTTTTTTTTTTATCATTATCGTACTATCATCAGCAAATGGTACTGTTGGATGGTTGATGTTTTTTGGCAGGTCATTTATGTACACTAGAAATAGTGGGGGTCCTAATACGCTCCCTTGAGGTACACCGTACTTCACCATTCTAAGATTTGACCGATGCTTGACTTCACGTTTGGATTTAATGGTAATATTTGTAATTTCAGTGCTTTGTTGCCGGTTACTTAAATATGATTTAATAATGTCTATACCTTTGCCGCATATTCCATATCTTTCTAATTTGTCGATAAGTATTGTGTGATCAACGTAATTGAAGGCCTTCGTCATGTCCAAATAATGAGCACAGATGGGTATTTTGTTATCTACACTTGACATATTTTTTTTTAAGAAAATCATATATAGCAATATTGATTAACAGGTTTCTTCTGAAACCTTTTTGTTCATTGGCCAGTACATTTTTATTTTCGAGACAGTTGTACACTCTGGAATGTATTATTTTTTCTATGACTTTAGAATATATCGGTATTAATGCCACTGGTCGATAATTTTTAAGTCTCCTTTCTTAAACAATGGTTTAATAATGGAAATTTTGAGTTTATCTGGAAAGACTCCTGTTTCGAAACATAAGTTTATTGTAAAAACTAGTGGATAGCAAATCATATTATTGACTTTTTTGATTACGTTCGTCGTTATATTATCGTATCCTGTACTTTTTGTATTTTTGAGCAATTGGATCGTTTTCAATACCTCTAGTGGTGTTACTGGATTTAGAAAAATGGAGTCTTTGACTCGGTTTATTTGGTTTATTTGTGGAGGTTTTTCGTTACTGTTTGTAGGAATTAGGTCAATGTAAAAGTCGTTGAATGCATTACATATGTCTTTGGGATTACTATTTCTTTATTATTATCAATAATTTTTGTCAATGGTTCACGAGGAAAATCAACTTTATTGTTATTGATTATTTTCCAAGTGGCTTTACTTTTATTATTAGATCTATTAATATAATGATTGTTTTTTACATACTTTGTTAATCTTATAATTTTTTTATATCTAGATTTTTGTTTTATTGTTCTCCGTTTTTGAGTTACGATATTGCCGTTTGTTTGGCACAGTAGTTGGCGTTTTATTTTGCTGCAAGTTTTGATGCCCTTCGATAGCCATTTCTGCTTTTTACTAATGGTCTTTGTCACCATTTTTTCAGGAAAACATAGGTCGTAAAAAACTTTGAATGTATCTACAAAACTGTCGTATGCTGAATTTGGGTCATTTTGTTCATATACCGCACTGAAGCTTAGACTTGAGGTACAGTTAATAAACTTTTTCATATATTCAGGAGAAAAGTCTCTTATTTGTACTTTCCACGAGTGGATTGCACATGTTTTTTTTACATAGCATTTTAAAATCTGCGCAGTATGGTCTGATAGCGCTGTCTCAATTACTTCTCCGTAGTTACCCCGGGCATTATGGAGTATGTTGTCTATGCATGTACCACTGGACAAGCGGGTAGGTTGCCTAGTAAGTATTTTGAGGTTAAATCCGTAAACCGTGTTTAAAAAAAAAAAAAAAAAAATTTAAGAATATTTATATGATAGTCCCCACAAATTATTACCGTTTTAATATTTTTCCCGCGTGTAATAAGAGAAAGCACATTTTCTAACCTTTCGAAAAAAATCGAGAGATGTGCATGTGTGGTTTTTGGGACTCTATATATGCAGACGACAATAATATTGTGTTGCGTAAGTTCCACGGCGCAGCATTCAAAAATATGAATTCTAGATATTTTTTTAACTTCTGATGTACTCGTGACTCGTGTATAGTTTTTACCAGAATACAGGCGCCGCCTTTTCTGTTATCTCTAAAAAAACTGTCACCCAGTTTATAGTCTGGTAAAGTGAGCAAGTTTTCATCGCCTACCATCATATTATGTTCAGTAACACACAAAACATCAATTGTCTTATCTAGCTTAGAGAATTCATCTAATTGAACTGTCAGCATATCTAATTTATTGATTAGTCCTGCTATATTTTGATGCATGACATTTATATGGTTATAGACGAAAAAAAGTGTCTTTTTTATTGCGGATGGTATTATGTAATGGACCAGTGGGTGTATTTACCCTACTAGTGCCTTGCGTGATAGGAAAGTATTCTGTTATAGTTTTTTGTCGAAACGAGTTTTTATTGTATTCACGGCTCTGTGCATTTTGGTCCTTAGATATGTCAGGGAATAGTTTCATGTCAATTTTTATTCTCTTCATTATGTTTTGGAATATGCATTGTATTCCAGATTTTTTTAATTTACCTGAATTGTCTGAAAACATTTCAAATGTTAAGTCATAATTTGAGTCAAAAAAGTATGCGCAGTCATGATTTTGAAGGTTCATGCAAAGTAGGTTATTAAAAATTTCGACTTTATAGTTGTATATGAGTGCTCCCCGTATATACGTGGGTGCACATAATTATGTTTGTGTGTGTTATGTTAACTACGCAGTCGTGAATTAATTTTACTACGTTAGTAAAGTTGCCATTGTCATGGATGTCAGTCTCTCCCAATACAATTATGCAATAGTCATGTATGTTAAAGGCATTCAGTTTTGATTTTACACCCGCCAAAAGTTTATTTATCCTACAATTAGGTGAAGAGTACCAACAATAATTAAAATCCCTAGCACAACAAATAATGAAGTGTCCGGTAAAAAAGTGTAGTCCAATTGAATATTGGGTACAACAATTCATTCAGCTTGATATATGACTGCAATTCATTCCATGATATATTCAGTTTGATATATGACATAAGCTTTCGTATGAAAAAAAGTCGCACTATTAATATCTCAAGACCTATGGTTATCAAAAGGAATAAGAATGTGTAGTAAGCGTAAACGTGAACTTCTTTGGACGTACAGACTCAAACAACGACAATAAAATAAAGTTTAAAGCTTATGCAAAAAAATACAAAACAATCATTTCGCTAACAAAAATATCCCAGAACAATTCTTTTATAAATACGGCTGTTAATAAATCCAAAGCAACGTGGAAAGTAATTAATGATGCTAAGTATAACTATCCTAATGAGAGCATTGAGAAACTAATAATCAATGATGAGGTACTTACTGATCCTAAGGCTGTGGCAAATACCTTTAATGACTATTTTGCTGACATTGTTAAAAATACTAATAATAATTTTCTTTCTGACTCAGCACAATCATATTCTTCTAACTTGACATTTAACCCTAAATCAATATTTATGCCCCCAACAATTCCACCAGACATTCTTAAAATTATATCTTCTCTGCGGAATACGAATAGCACAGGTTATGACGGTATTACTACAAAGATCGTTAAGGATGTAGCAACTTTAATTGCTGGTCCTTTAAGTTATATTACCAACTTGTGCATAGAACATGGTATTTTTTCCAGAGAAATTAAAATTGTCAGTAGTAAAACCAGTACATAAAAAAGATGACAAATCTTCCAGCAGTAACTACAGGCCAATTGCTTTAATAACCATTTTCTCTAAAATATTCGAAAAAAACCTACCATCTACCCATTCTTCGAAAGTAATAACATATTTACCCCATGAATATGGTTTTAGAAAAAATAAATCTGTTAATATAGCAATGTATAACTTTTTACACAAAGTCCTTCTAAATATGGATACTAGGTCCTCAGCTATAGCGCTGTACATGGACATGTCAAAAGCATTTGACCGAGTCAGCCATAAAATACTCTTGAATAAATTATGCATTTGGTGTAAGAGGTAACGTATAGAAATTAATTGAATCATATCTCAGTGGCAAGAAAACAGACGGTAGAATTAAAAAGAGTCTCCCTAGCTACCAGAACTGAAAAAAAGGTTGTTTTTGACGTTAGAAATATCCTTGCCGGTGTCCCTCAGGGCAGCATTCTAGGCCCACCATTTTTTCTAATTTATATAAATGACATGTCGATAGTTACAATGCACCATATGACCTTATTTGCTGACGATAGTACTATATTGTTTACCGGTAATGATAGAAGTACGTTAAAACTTGACTTAAATAGCACCCTAACAACAATTATAAAATGGCTTGATGAAAATGACCTATGAATAAACTTGGAAAAAACAAAAACCATGAATTTTAAACAGCGAATACAACCTAATACCAATTTAAATATATTTATGTTACTTTCAAACCAACATAAAAGAAATCTATGTAACCAAATTTCTTGGCCTCTATATTGACAGCAAAGTAAATTGGAAGCCACATGTAGAGCAAGTTTGCAAAAGACTTAGTCAGAGCTCTTATGCTCTTTACAGATTATGAAACACTGTCAGTCAGTCTGCACTACCAACTGCCTATCATGGATATGTTACTTCAATCATACGCTACGGCATCATATTTTAGGGCAAATCTGTGGAAAAAGAGCGTGCTTTTAGAGCTCAAAAACGTTGTATGAGATCGATGTGCAATATACACCAAGTGGATTCATGCAGACCACATTTTACAAATTTAAAAATATTAACTCTCCCTAGTGTACACATATATGAAACTGTAATGTTCATAAAATCAAATCCAAACAAATTTGAATTTTGCACTAGGGCCAGACATAAAGACAAGCTGCGTACCGCAGGCAGTAAAACAAAGCTTTTGCACCAGAGCATATTTTGTATGGGCCCACGTATCTTTAATAATCTTCCACCGTTTCTTAGAAATATGAGCGATATAAATGCCTCTTAAAAAACTACACGAATTATTGATAAGTAAATGTTATTACTCTATAAGAGAATTTCTAAATGACAATACATTGAATCATACTATTTTTGTAACATGACTAAATTGTATTAACATAAATATTATTCATGACTAATTTGTAATTTGACATAAATATTATACTAATTTAATCTTAATATATTGCATGACAATTTGATGTATTTTAACTATGAACCGAACTTATAATGTGAATTTTGTATGCCTCAATGGCGGGACATAGCAGACTTACCTATAACTAACACACCATCTTATGGACCTATGATCCACAATAAATTATTTTGAATTTGAATTTGAAACAAGCTCCGTGGATCAGTGTGCTACTGTAGTGTTTAATATTCTAATATAATCCCAAGTTGTTAATATTGCTTACACTTAGCTAGTTATTGACTTTCTATAGTTTGTCAGAGATCACTAAGTTAGTTTTTCTCTTTTGAATAAATGGTAAATTGTAGTATAATTGTAAGTATCTGTAGCTGATGCTTAGCTGTGTGCTGTCTATTCTAGAACAGATACCTGCACCGCGCCGCACCCGCACCCGCAGTTTTATTTGACTTACAATTATTCTTCTTCGTGTCGCTGGCACGGCTTTTCTCAAGTCCTTGTTGGCCTAAAACTTTACCACTTCCACGGCGACGTCGGTGGCACCGCAGAGGTTACTTTGACTACAAGTTTTGGCGTAGAGGGCACGATTGGATAGGAGGATCTGGGGCTTCCAAGGGGACCACGAAAGGTTACACCCTTACGTACTTTTAAATAAACATCTCAGTGAGATCCTTATCTACCACAACATCTATGGATGAGGAAACTGTGAATAAAATGGTTCCCTAGCGTAAAAAAAAACACCACACGCAGACTTTAGGTATTTTTGTTCAGCTATTCGTCTTCCCTAGCGGCCACTCGAATCTTTTCTTCACATTCAAACAATGCTAGCTCAACTTGATCTTCTAAACATAACCCACAATATTCCGATCCTACATATCAAGAGCCCACAAGAGTCCTTTCAAGCGAAATCTTTTGAAATTCGTATTTTTTTCGCTCACAGCGAAAAGAATCGCTTAATTGTTCGCAACAAAGCCGTGGAACATAAACATTGTGAGCGCTGAATATTTTGAACCCTATTGTACTTTGATATTTACAAATCGGTACATGATTTTTCAAGATAAATAACCACCATTCTACTGTTTTCCTTTCACTTCAGTATTAACCCTGTTTTTATTGAAGCAATTCTTTATATCTGATTGTTTCGATAAAGCGCTGAAGGTATTTGTACACACTGGGTGTGAATACTACAGGAATATTCTGAAGACTATCCTATTGTCCTGAAAGCTGACCAAGTGTTCTCATTAACGTGAACGGTTTTTCAATATTTTAGCAAAATACCTACTTGAAACTTGTTTTTGATTTCACGGAGATCAATACATAAGTACCTAGATATTATTGTAGACTAATCCAATTCTAAATAGCCGTGGGGTACCTACTAACTGAAATATTTAAAGATCCATGGCACCCACAATTGAATCTCCGTGTTCACAGTGACAAAAAAAAATGGCATTAATTGCTGTAACATAACTATTGCAAATTCATGAGTTTTGCTGTCGATAATGTTCGCTACGCAAATTCATTGTACCCCCACGTTTTCCTGCCATTTCCATACTCAAAAGAGAAAACAGTATATGTCCCAGCACACGTGAGGAATACTCTCAAAGGTTAAACAGTATTGATAGCCAGGGGTCCCAGTAACTCAACAAAACTACCTATTGGTAAGAATATACACTCTGCTATTTCGGTGTGAGGGGAAGAGGCGCGCATTACCGACAACAATTGGACCATATTTATGGGTTTCGGGCTCTTTTCAGCTGTTGTGATTTCATGTGGTAACGTGTGTGGGAAATTGTTTGAGAATAAAGAAGCAGGCAATGTTTAGCAATATACTGTCGAATCTTGCTGGGAGATTACCCAATTTTCAGTAAAACTTTAATTTTGTTCAGGTCATCTTGGATTTTATTTATTATCTTTCTGTACCAGTATACCCTAAATGATAGGAACTATCTGTAGATTCAATGAGAACAATATTTTTTTCATGCACAAAAAGCCAATGTATATATTTGTACATCTACTACTTACGTTTCATGCTGGATTATATCTGAACGCCATATAAATTGTTATTGAATAAATAAATAGAATTGAATTAAATGCTAACAAAAATATTAGCGCTATATTATAATCAGACTGTAACGTTCCCACTGCTGGGACACAGGCCTCCTCTCTGTGAGGGGGAGTGGGCTACGGCCCACTCCCACTCACCACGCGGCCCAGTACGGGTTGGCAGATGTCACTTGTCTTCGAATTTTTGGTTCTAGAACAGGCTGATTTCCTCACAATTTTTCCTTCACCGAGGTGAAGACCTTTCTTGAGAGCAGTGGTGATGAAATAATTTACACAAAGGAAACCGCCTGTCTGGGTTCGAACCTACAACCTACAACTTGTAAGTCACGGCCCTTACCACTGGGCTGCACTGCTCTATCAGAGCAGTGCCCGGCCAATTCCAAAATCTATTTTTAATTGCCAAGTTACGCTTCGTATCCAAACGTAGCAATTGTATCAATCAACATTTTTACGAAGAGCTCAACCGTAAGTAATTTATCGTTCACCTTTTGAATAACGATAGCGGATTATTAACAGACAATTAAATGCCATTTGCATAACAATTGAGTGCTTTATCAATGCGAGTTTTCCACTTTTCCACAAAAACTCGCGGCAATGAAAGAGCGCCATGAAAACAAATGGTTCGACAAAACAGGCACCTGCGGAGCGCAGCATGCACTTATACTAGTGTCGCACTGGTCTCAACTGGTGTCGCACTGGCCTCGATCTGTGTCGCACTGGTAACGACTAGTGTCGCACTGGCCTCGACCAGTGTCGCACTAGTCACGACTAGTGTCGCACTGGCCTCGACTAGTGTCGCACTGGCCTCGACTAGTGTCGCACTGGCCTCGATCTGTGTCGCACTGGTAACGACTAGTGTCGCACTGGCCTCGACCAGTGTCGCACTAGTCACGACTAGTGTCGCACTGGCCTCGACTAGTGTCGCATTAGTCATGACTAGTGTCGCACTGGGGTCGACTAGTGTCGCACTGGGGTCGACTAGTGTCGCACTGGCCTCGACTAGTGTCGCAGCAGTCACGACTAGTGTCGCACTGGCCTCGACTAGTGTCGCACTAGTCACTACTAGTGTCGCACTAGTCACGACTAGTGTCGCACTGGCCTCGACTAGTGTCGCACTGGCCTCGACTAGTGTCGCACTAGTCACGACGAGTGTCGCACTAGTCGTGACTAGTGTCGCACTGGCCTCGACTAGTGTCGCACTGGCCTCGACGAGTGTCGCACTGGCCTTGACTAGTGTCGAACTGGCCTCGGCGAGTGTCGCACTGGCCTTGACTAGTGTCGCACTAGTCACGACTAGTGTCGCACTGGCCTCGACTAGTGTCACACTGGCCTCGACTAGTGTCGCACTAGTCACGACTAGTGTCGCACTAGTCACGACTAGTGCCGCACTAGTCACTACTAGTGTCGCACTGGCTTCGACTAGTGTCGCACTGGCCTCGACTAGTGTCGCAGCAGTCACGACTAGTGTCGCACTGGGATCGACTAGTGTCGCACTGGGGTCGACTAGAGTCGCACTGGGGTCGACTAGTGTCGCACTGGCCTCGACTAGTGTCGCAGCAGTCACGACTAGTGTCGCACTGGCCTCGACTAGTGTCGCACTAGTCACTACTAGTGTCGCACTAGTCACGACTAGTGTCGCACTGGCCTCGACTAGTGTCGCACTGGCCTCGACTAGTTTCGCACTGGCCTCGACTAGTGTCGCACTGGCCTCGACTAGTGTCGCACTGGGGTCGACTAGTGTCGCACTGGCCTCGACTAGTGTCGCAGCAGTCACGACTAGTGTCGCACTGGCCTCGACTAGTGTCGCACTGGCCTCGACCTGTGTCGCACTGATAACGACTAGTGTCGCACTGGCCTCGACTAGTGTCGCACTGGGGTCGACTAGTGTCGCACTGGCCTCGACTAGTGTCGCACTCGTCATGACTAGGGTCGCACTGGCCTCGACTAGTGTCGCACTTGGGTCGACTAGTGTCGCACTAGTCATGACTAGTGTCGCATTAGTCACGACTTGTGTCGCACTGGCCTCGACTAGTGTCGCACTAGTCACGACTAGTGTCGCACTGGCCTCTACTAGTGTCGCACTGGCCTCGACTAGTGTCGCACTGGCCTCGACTAGTGTCGCACTAGTCACGACGAGTGTCGCACTAGTCGTGACTAGTGTCGCACTGGCCTCGACTAGTGTCGCACTGGCCTCGACGAGTGTCGCACTGGCCTTGACTAGTGTCGAACTGGCCTCGGCGAGTGTCGCACTGGCCTTGACTAGTGTCGCACTAGTCACGACTAGTGTCGCACTGGCCTCGACTAGTGTCACACTGGCCTCGACTAGTGTCGCACTAGTCACGACTAGTGTCGCACTAGTCACGACTAGTGCCGCACTAGTCACTACTAGTGTCGCACTGGCTTCGACTAGTGTCGCACTGGCCTCGACTAGTGTCGCAGCAGTCACGACTAGTGTCGCACTGGGATCGACTAGTGTCGCACTGGGGTCGACTAGAGTCGCACTGGGGTCGACTAGTGTCGCACTGGCCTCGACTAGTGTCGCAGCAGTCACGACTAGTGTCGCACTGGCCTCGACTAGTGTCGCACTAGTCACTACTAGTGTCGCACTAGTCACGACTAGTGTCGCACTGGCCTCGACTAGTGTCGCACTGGCCTCGACTAGTGTCGCACTGGCCTCGACTAGTGTCGCACTGGCCTCGACTAGTGTCGCACTGGGGTCGACTAGTGTCGCACTGGCCTCGACTAGTGTCGCAGCAGTCACGACTAGTGTCGCACTGGCCTCGACTAGTGTCGCACTGGCCTCGACCTGTGTCGCACTGATAACGACTAGTGTCGCACTGGCCTCGACTAGTGTCGCACTGGCGTCGACTAGTGTCGCACTGGCCTCGACTAGTGTCGCAGCAGCCACGACTAGTGTCGCACTGGCCTCGACTAGTGTCGCACTAGTCACTACTAGTGCCGCACTAGTCACGACTAGTGTCGCACTGGCCTCGACTAGTGTCGCACTGGCCTCTACTAGTGTCGCACTGGCCTCGACTAGTGTCGCACTCGTCATGACTAGGGTCGCACTGGCCTCGACTAGTGTCGCACTTGGGTCGACTAGTGTCGCACTAGTCATGACTAGTGTCGCATTAGTCACGACTTGTGTCGCACTGGCCTCGACTAGTGTCGCACTAGTCACGACTAGTGTCGCACTGGCCTCTACTAGTGTCGCACTGGCCTCGACTAGTGTCGCACTGGCCTCGACTAGTGTCGCACTCGTCATGACTAGGGTCGCACTGGCCTCGACTAGTGTCGCACTGGCCTCGACTAGTGTCGCACTGGCCTCGACTAGTGTCGCACTGGCTTCGACTAGTGTTGCACTGGCCTCGACTAGTGTCGCACTGGCCTCGACGAGTGTCGCACCAGTCAGTACTGGTGTCGCACTTGCCTCGACTAGTGTCAAACTGGCCTCGACTAGTGTCGCACTAGTCACGACTAGTGCCGCACTAGTTACGACTAGTGTCGCATTGGCCTCGACTAGTGTCGCACTAGTCACGACGAGTGTCGCACTGGCCTCGACTAGCGTCGCACTGGCCTCGACTAGTGTCGCACTAGTCACTACTAGTGTCGCACTAGTCACGACTAGTGTCGCACTGGCCTCGACTAGTGTCGCACTGGCCTCGACTAGTGTCGCACTAGTCACGACGAGTGTTGCACTAGTCATGACTAGTGTCGCACAGGCCTCGACTAGTATCGCACTGGCTTCGACTAGTGTCGCACTAGTCACGACTAGTGTCGCACTAGTCATGACTAGTGTCGCATTAGTCACGACTAGTGTCGCACCGGCCTCGACTAGTGTCGCACTAGTCACGAATAGTGTCGCACTGGGGTCGACTAGTGTCGCACTGGGGTCGACTAGTGTCGCACTGGCCTTGACTAGTGTCGCACTAGTCACGACGAGTGTCGCACTAGTCACGACTAGTGTCGCACTAGTCACGACTAGTGCCGCACTAGTCACGACTAGTGCCGCACTAGTCACGACTAGTGTCGCACTAGTCATGACTAGTGTCGCATTAGTCACGACTTGTGTCGCACTGGCCTCGACTAGTGTCGACTAGTCACGACTAGTGTCGCACTTGGGTCGACTAGTGTCGCACTAGTCATGACTAGTGTCGCGTTAGTCACGACTTGTGTCGCACTGGCCTCGACTAGTGTCGCACTAGTCACGACTAGTGTCGCACTGGGGTCGACTAGTGTCGCACTAGTCACGACTAGTGTCGCACTAGTCATGACTAGTGTCGCATTAGTTACGACTTGTGTCGCACTGGCCTCGACTAGCGTCGCACTAGTCACGACTAGTGTCGCACTGGCCTCTACTAGTGTCGCACTGGCCTCGACTAGTGTCGCACTCGTCATGACTAGGGTCGCACTGGCCTCGACTAGTGTCGCACTTGGGTCGACTAGTGTCGCACTAGTCATGACTAGTGTCGCATTAGTCACGACTTGTGTCGCACTGGCCTTGACTAGTGTCGCACTAGTCATGACTAGTGTCGCATTAGTCACGACTTGTGTCGCACTGGCCTCGACTAGTGTCGCACTAGTCACGACTAGTGTCGCACTGGCCTCTACTAGTGTCGCACTGGCCTCGACTAGTGTCGCACTGGCCTCGACTAGTGTCGCACTGGCCTCGACTAGTGTCGCACTCGTCATGACTAGGGTCGCACTGGCCTCGACTAGTGTCGCACTGGCCTCGACGAGTGTCGCACCAGTCAGTACTGGTGTCGCACTTGCCTCGACTAGTGTCGCACTGGCCTCGACTAGTGTCGCACTGACCTCGACAAGTGTCGTACTAGTCACGACGAGTGTTGCACTAGTCACGACTAGTGTCGCACTGGCCTCGACTAGTGTCGCACTGGCCTCGACTAGTGTCGCACTAGTCACGACTAGTATCGCACTGGCCTCGACTAGTGTCGCACTGGCCTGACTAGTGTCGCACTGGCCTCAACTAGTGTCGCACTTGCCTCGACTAGTGTCGCACTAGTCACGACTACATCGTCAATCATTTATTTTCCTGTCTACAATTGACCAGTGTCGCTTTACGCTGTAGTAGGTATTTACCAATATGCGAGATTGCCAGCCTTATTAATTTAGAGATGTCAGCACGACGTGACGGGGTCCGCTAGGGCCGATGCCGCCAGGGCCGCGGGTTGTTCGAAAGAGATACCGGGGTCCCTGGCACAGGCAACTGAAGAAACACGGGTGGGTTTTAGTCAATAAAAGTCTGACACTGTCAAAGTCTGTCCGCTCAGCCCAGAGCGGGAGAGGTCATTTGATGATTTCCCACCCAAAAAATAAAAAAAAGCTATTAAGCTAAATAATTTGTTATTTTGTGTTCATTGTGGCAATTAGTTGCAAGAGTGAACCACGTAATTATGTACATAATTAGGGAGTGACTAAAACGTTTCGTGTTGTTGATTATTATCGTAATCTATTTAGCAATATTATATCTTTTTTGGAAGATTGGTAATATTGAGTTAATAAAACATACTTTAAATATTTGCGTAAGAATGCCGTCATACTTTTTATATTAAGCTTCAGTTATTTGCATTATATCGTTTTCTTTTGTGGCCAGATGCCGGCTTCGTGCCGTTGACAGCATGTGGTGAAAGACAACAGCGGAAGAGAAGATACAGGTTGAAATGTTGTTCTTGTTAGGTTTGGTAATAAATCCCAACTTTGTACTTTATATTAGTCACCTCAAGTTCGAGCCCACAATCCATTATTTATAATAAATGACTAGCTTTTATCCACTGTGCCGCCCGCCTGGAGGACGTGAATGATCCCACATGATCGTACTACCAGGACAAAAAGTCCCCTATATTCTAACCCAGTTCACGGCCTACCTGTGTGCCTAACTTAATCGAAATTTGTTCAGTCCTTAAGACGTGAAACGGAACAGACAGACAGAGTTACTTTCGCATTCATATTAAGTGTATGACTAAGGAGTATGGATGGATATGGAGACATGAAGTAGGCACACCTGAGGCTGACGCGCGGAAGGCAATGTATAGAAACACGTAGGTAAGCCAGCAGAGTTGCAGAATGAAGCCAAGGAACTTGAGTAGTTGAATAAAACTGTGTAGAAAATAATTTCCTAATTCTCGCGACAGCTTGTGACCCAGAGCATTCGTCTCGGCAGTAACCGCTCTGCAGCGGTTGAGCTATTCATCGGAGTATTTTTACGGCGTTTTGTCGAGGCGACAGGTGCGCAAACAGCACGGTTTAAGCTATTGTTTGATTTCCTATTATATTTCCTTTACTTTTTATGTTACGAAAATACAAGGAATAGAGCGTTCAATGTAAAATAGACCCGCACAATCTAACTAAACTTTTGAAAGAGAGAAAGGTTAAATATATCACGGCCTAATGGCTATAAGAAAATGTCTCAAAGATATTGAAAGTTCACAAAAAAAGGTTTTGACTGTGAGAAATATAAAATACCTACCGTTACAGTGAGTATAACAAAATGTAGAAGTAACATCCGCTATCAACTCAAGGCAGTCAAGGTGCTTAAATGCAAAACCTCAAAAACAGGTTCATCATCCGAATTCCAAACACTTGCCAAAAAATATAATAGATAGCATTTTCTTTGCTACCATTAAGTAGAAAGCGCCGAGGTAGGCCGCCAAATTCAAATTTCCTTGCGTTTTATGAAATTTGCAGGGTTGTATGTTGATCAAAATATGTATGATTTGCAAACGTAACAATATATTTACAGAATCATGGCCATTAAAATGTCGAAAACTTTAATTTCGCTGGCTACCCTTGTTCATCCCCCTTAAATGATAAAGGCACCTCTGAAATAACACTTATTAACACACACATAAATAAGTCCGCGCCCACAACTAATCTCGTTAGACCGATGCATCTAACTCGCGCCATCCTAAGCCCGTCTTCATAGACATTTTAATGGCAGCTACATACATTTTCCGAGCATAAAGTGTTTTCTAAGGGCGTGCTGTTAGGAGGATTTTCTTTTGAAACACCACTTCATTGTGCAGGGGCGCTCAACTTGTTATGTCGCATAAAATTCTGAGGTTCGGAGAGAATTTATTCTTTTCTGTTATGTTACTTTCTGTATTTTATTGAAAGACTACCTTTCTTGTGTTGCTTATAAGTCTGTTGATAGTTATATTTGCGATTTTAACTTAAGCTTTGCAAACCATGGTCCATGATGTTCTTCTCTCAAATTGAAGTAGAAATGCATCTCTATTGGTATCAATAATGGCGTTATTCTATTGAGGTCTAATTTTTCTGAGAGATAAATTTACCCGAAAAATAATTTTGAATTTTTGAGAGATCTTCCATACAAAATCTGAGATATTATTATCTGTTTTATTCCACGAATAAAAATTATCTGTCAATTGGAAAATCAGCCCTAACTTAAAAGAAGTGTTTATTTTGTTTTCATTCAACGTTCAATAGATAGATTAGATTTCTTTCCAGCAATCCATCGTAATTTTCAGAAAAAGCAACCCAAAGAAAAACATTCCCAGCCATTCACAAATAAAACAGGAAAATAATGCAACATCTAACAATAGAGACTCGGTTCTGATCAGGCGGCTGTCAGGCGCTGTCCGGCGCAGTCGCCGTCCGTCCGGCAACCGCTGCCACCGGCACGGCGCGGCGCACTCACCCGACATAATTACCGGTATTGTACACTTACTACTTAATGTGGTCACACTAACAGCTCTAAGTTAGGTTCGTCACATTCAGGGTTACTTTATGAGTTTTGTTTGTTAGAAATAGTTGTCCTGTGCCGAGGTATCTAATATTATGAATAATTATGGAACTCCTTACATCAAACTAATATAAATATCTAAAAAGCAAATGTTTTCTATGAATTTCTAGACTAGGACGTAGGATACATTTTAACCTGACGTTCTAAATGGATCCAGACTAACTTCCTCAAAATGCATTACACCCTATCACTTCTCGCTACCAATGCGCCCCCACACATTCCCGTGTCTCAAATCGTAATAGCAAGTGTCTGACACAGTGTTGCAGTGTCTTACCCAGTGTCCTAGTGTCGGAGTGTAGCATCTGGAGACAATATGTGATTAATGTCTCATCGCCGGCGAGTTAGTGACGTCGCGCGACGGTGCACCGCATTGCCCCTGATCGATTGTCCTATTGGCTCGTAATGACATAGGAAACTATGGGAATTGTAGTGGACTATACGAGTAGATGTGGTGTAGATAATTGAGATTCATATTGTGTTGTTGCGTTGTTAGACTTGTTAGTATGTTTTGTTGAAGTTTGAACATGGCGCCAGTTACAGTTGATAGGGAATCGTTTGCTTTGATATGGGCATGTGAAGAGGAGGGATGAAACTCATGTAACTAAAAGAGGTATGAATATAAATATGGAGGGCGATAGGAAGACCAAAGAAAATATGGATGGATGAATGGAAAAAAAAAATCGTGTTGCGCCCGCCGGTCCCAAGTAACATGGGACAAGGGCAGGGAGATGACGTGTTGTTATCGTATTGTTTGTTAACGTTTAGGTCCCGGGACGTCTCGTGTCTCAAAGTCCCGGGACTTTTCGTAATTTTAGTTGTCTCGAGTCTCGGGACTTTCGGGTCGATACTCGAGACGAGACAAGATTGTCGAAATTGTTAGATTAGATACTAGATTTTGTGTTTAATACATGTTGATTTTTATTAAAAAAAAATGCCTTTATTTTCACCAGAAATTAACTAAATTAAAATTCTTCAAAAAAGGCTTACCCTCTTAAAAAAAACTGTAAAAGTGTCGAAGTCCCGGCAATTCCCGGGACTTTGATTGTAGGCTGTCTCGTGTCCCGGGACTTTGAAATTGTCGTGAATTCCCAAACCCTAGTGTTTGTATAGAAGGGGGCAGTGTCTGATCAATTGGTTCTGTACTACGGCCGCAGGTTCATTCCCGAGCAGTTATTTGGCAAGATTCTTGGAATAGTTTTTCGTATGTTTGTTCATAATTATGAAATTTGTGAGTAGAAATGTGTTTCATGCTATATAACTACGAAGATACTCTACTACATTCTTTTTATTTTTTTATTGCTAAATGTGCCTGCTCTCCACTTCGATCACGCCTGGTGGAAATGTTATGATTATCTTTTAACACGACTGATATATTATATTTCAGCAGTACGTGACATAATATAATTTCCTCTACAAGGAAGAAACAAAAAATTCCAATCCATAAAACATGAAATCATGCGTTACAAACAGACACGTTTTCAATACGTTCGCCAGTCACAGGTCATAACACATTACAATCAGTTCACGTCACATTCCTCTTTTTCAATAATAATATTGATATTATTCGGAAATACATACCGAATGCAAAACAAGATAAATGGTTGTCGTGCCGCGAGCGTGCCCGCGGCGTGACGGAGCTTGTTGGAGCGTGCCGGCTGCTGTGACGCGGGGATTACGCCCGCGTCGCTGACGTGACAAAAATGGCGACCGCAACTCATGTGGACGTGTGTTTTGTTTATGACGGGTTTACAGTGCGCACAGCACGAACTGGACTTTTCTTGTTTTTTGCGTTAAGGAAAACAAATTATAGCTAGATCCAGCAATATGAAAAGCTGACATGTTTTTCGTGACTTTTGTAATAATATTAATAATTTAACAATTATTTATTTATTTCCAAACTAATTTTATACTTGTGACTTGGGAGTCAGGGTTCCTCCATTATAAAAGTCATTACATACATACGTCTTTGGTTATTAAAAAGTCGGTTGTGACAAGCAAACAAAAAGCACGTTTTTTAATAATAAAAAATAACAATCATGAGAATGTGTTTGAGTGTGGATAAGGTTTTTGTATTTATATACCTATGGAGCGTTTACTGTAATAGGGACTAATATATGACTAGAGTGTGAATACTAAATCATGTATATCAATTTTTTTAACATAATTCCAAGTTAAGTACATAAAACTACTTCCATTTTTTTTTTAATTTATGCGTAATTTTTAAAAATAATCTTGTTGATAGGTAAATGCTTTTATATTGTAGATACTTGAGTTCTTAGAGTTGTGAATTGTAATATTTAATGTAATTTATGAACTAATTATGTACTTTGCATGTGTGTATTTAAGAGCGTGTACAACGGTCCACTAGCGCCACTCCTTTAAAAAAATATTATCTCGTGACTGAGAAGGAATTATGAAAATCTGCTCAATCAGCGACCTCGGTAAGTGTGTCTAGAATTTTCTAATACCTTTTATTAAGTTTCATATTGAGACACGAAGCAACTAAATACGACATATAGGAATGTGGCCGCTTTTCTTTAGATCGAATTTTGTTGCTTCGTGTCTCAATATGAAATTTTATAAAAGGTATCAGAAAATTCTAGACACATTTACCGAGGTCGCTGATTGAACAGATTTTCATAATTCCTTCTCAGTCACGAGATAATATTTTTTTAAAGGAGTGGCGCTAGTGGACCTGTGTGCACCCTCTTAAGTGTTTTATTCAATCAAGATGTAATTCTTAATACCTACTTCAATATTAAACACCTCTTCCTAATTGGTAGTTTTTTTTTTGTGTTCTCATCTCTTAAATAAATTGCAAACCATAGTTTTGTATAATTTAGAAGCATTTTTTAAATTTAAGAATCATGGATCCGTTTTTTACGATATTTTGATGTTGACTTGAAAGAGCATGGCAGTTAAGAATATGTCATGCTCACTTAAATGTCTCACTGGTGGTGGCGCGTGTGTTGGATCATTCGGTTCCCTACAAAATGGTTGAGTTGGGTGGTGCTGATCCACGCGTCATGTTCGTGAACGGGCACCGTCGGTTGAGACCGGTCATCTCATAACTGCCAGGGCTTATTTTTAATTTTATATATTTTTAAATTGTTTCTTTTTTACATTGTTCTCACATAAGGAAGCATTAAGAATAATGCACCCAGGATTTTATAATAACATCTTGATTTATAAGAGTGTGTCCTTGGAATTTCTTGCCCGTGCTTCTCCATAGAGATCTAAGTTTTGGAATGGGCAACTAGCTTCAACTTTCTGACTAACTGACCGACTATTTAATTTTGACAATTCAAAAGTGCCTGTAAATGGTTAAATTGAAATAAATGATTTGAGTTTGAGTTTGTGTAAAATTTGCACGCCGACATTAAAGGCAGCTTCTTAAGATAATTACAGTGAAGACTGCCTTGCCGCAGTGATCACTGTAATTATCTTAACTTTCTGTAACTTACTTATGCAAATAAATTATATTGTTTTCTTTTTATTTTGAAGGCATGGCATGGCATGGCATGGCATATCATTACTTGACAGGCATGCATACCTAGGTAAAACACTTTATTATTTTCTAAAAAAGTCTGAAAAATACAGCCAAGTCGATCTCGTTGGTACAGGCTCTGAAGCCATTATCGCAGAAATAAGCCAAAGCTGCCAGACTCATTAACTTTGCCCTGGAAAATGAAACAGTTTTAATTTTGTACTTTTTATTTTACATAATAATTATTAAATTAAAATACTCAACATGGCCCAATTTACGAAAAAGCATGTTAATGTTGTTCTTAGTAATTGTTGTCCCGGACATTTCACATTACTAAGTGACTTGGCTTCCTCAAAATAATGGTGTAGAACAAGCTAAATACTTTCACGGAACTTGTTAAAAACTTCGCTAATTAGATTATTATCCTCGTTATAAATTACCTACAAAGTTTTCCCGATTAAATTTTTATGAAAACATTTCAGAGGATACACCATTCATAATTTAACGTAGTATGAAAATTCATTCTGAAGAAATTTATTTTTTTTATATTTTCTGTCATTTAAAATTTCTCTAAGGCCGCGTCTTATCTGACAGCGATAGTGGCGCGAGTATGAGATTTTCGCGCTCGTTTATGTGAAGATGACATGATGGCGCGATCGATCAGTCCGTGTCCATCATTACTCAGATTAACGGACGCGTAATTGATTTCCTTTTCGCGCGACATTTTCTTTCGGTTATGACGTCAGCAGTCACAACCATTGTTTTTCCTGTGTAGTTTTAAATAGTTATAATATTTATTTATGGTGTAAATACTAAAGAGTATTCTATTCCAAACCATAATTCAGGTTTTACCAAAGATATTCAAAAATACGATTGATCGTTTTTTATACTTACATCCAATTTTCGAAGTCTGCATAGACTCATTCTAATGAACGCGACTATGCGAATATAGTCGCTTTAATTAGAATGAGTCTGGGGGGCTGGGGTTGAGTCGAAACTCAACCCCAGTTTATGATGCTTAATACTCAACCAAGCTGACTGATCCCACCATAAAACTGGAAATGTTTCAACATAACACTACTCCACGCATTCTGCTGCTCCATACATTTAAATCGCAAAATTTAGTTTGATTTAAGAATAGGAAAGCTATAGAATCACTCGCTCTGAGATTGATTCGTTTTGATACGATCAAAATAGGACATCAGTTAGGAATATATTTTCTGTTCTGTCTAGAATAAAACAAACAAATACCTAGATTCGTTTCTGCGATATGATTTCCGAATAAGAACATAATTTAACGGAAAGATGGCAAAATATATTTATGCCGAAGTAAATAGATTATAGTTAGGAGGTCAGAATGATAGCAAGACTGGTTATCACAATGGACAAGCTTATCATTGAAAGACACTCCGAGAAAACTACAATATTGGGAAATTGTCCCTTTTCAGACTCTTACGCCATACATGACTGTGTCGAGAAATAAGGAAAAGAGGCTTTTTTATATCTCGGAAATCTGGGTTCGATGAACTTGTGAACGCGTTCCATGTACTATCGAATCTGTATTGTATTAATATTGCAGAATTTCTTTCTTGAAATATGGTCAATGTGACATGTGATATACGGCTCAACAAAATATAGGTAGTATCTATGCACTCGTTGGTACTCGTACATAAATGTCTTATGGGGCAATACATTGTAGAAGGTCTTATACAAACTTTTATAGTCTCCAGTCATACCTCGCGGACTAAATTATATACTACAAAGTTGGAAAACACTTTATATAGATGTATACTATGTAACTTTGTGTTATAAAGTATTGCCAGCTCAGTGATCTAGGCAACAATGGTGTTTCATTGTAATTCAGGGAAGTTTAACAGTCGTAAAGTAGCTTAGACTACACTTGAACTATTTAAACTTATGTAGTTGATTTAGGTATTCCAATCGGATTTTGACCGAAACAATGACTCTCTCGGTATATTAAAGGTCACACATTGTATCTCTTTAGTGAGGTAATTTCAACAACCACATCTTTTCAATGACCTATCCGTTTTCCCAAAGATGCCCGTCCACAAAACGTCTCGTTCACAAAGCTGCTGCTATCAGGCACAGTACCCGCATGTGTGAGACTTTCACTCCGATTCTATTAGAGATCAGCTCTTCGCATGCTTTTGTTATTTTTCTCCAATTCGTTTTATTTTTCGGAGACCTAGATGCAATACTAAAATACAGTCGTATATTTCATTGAATCCTTGATAGTAACCCATTCAAAATGATTTTAATATAATTGAGCCTGTATTAGACTTTATTTCTATGAAATAATAAAGGCACTGATTAAAAGCGGCAGTTGTTTATTGTAGTTTTGTTCGGCAGGAAACAAGTTCAGCTGCTTAGTGGAAGTACTCAGGTGCGGTTCATGCAAGTGCTCTTGAAATCAGTGCTCTGAGTAGAATATCTCGTAAAATCTGAGCAGTAAACTAAATAAAAATGAGTCATAACAAATATTTAAATGGGTAATTAAATAAATAATTAAACAGTAAAATCACTGAACAGGCAGTTACGTGTGGGCAGTTAACAAAGCGGAATTAGTCGCTAAGAAATCTAATTTGGAAGTAGAGCTCGCTCGGCTCGCGCGCGTTTGCCTAACTTAAAATATTTAAATACCGCGACCAATTCGGCTCGCTCGTGGTCGTTCACAACTCCAACGTAACCTATGATTTGCCGAACTATTTATCTAACTGCCCATTCCAACATTGTTATTTTTTTTTTTATTAGATATAAACCACAAACAGCTACATTATGCAATATTATAAACAGAAAAACATAAGTTACTTAAGTAATAATGTAACCCACAGCGCTGTTCACAGATTACCATTAATAAATAAAACCTTAGTCACTAGGAGGTGAACTGTTCATGCATGACAGTTACGCTAATATTATAAAATCAATAGAAAAAAATAATAATAAAAAAACAGTATTTTTAAAACAACAAACATTTAGTCTAAGAGTTCAAGCGTCTCATACAAAAGGCTACGAAACCTATTCAAAGAGCATGTAAATATATCTATGTGTTCAAATGCTTCATTGTAGGTTGCTACCATTCGCCGAACTGGCGAACGCAGACCAGTGTTAGAATGGCAGGTACCTACGGCAGAGAGCTACTGGCCAATCATTTATTACACTACTTGAGTATTGTGTGTACTGACATTGTAGGAAGAAATAACAGACTTTCTTTGTATTACTTATTTTCTTTTTATTACTGTTCATGTTTTACTGTCACACAAATTTTCCGCCACTGGTAAAACAAATTACTGCCCGTAATATTTTAACTAATCATAATAACGTCCCTTATGTTTAGTAGCAGTTGTAAAAAATATTACCCAATAATAAACCTTCCCAACAACCTTCCTGAAAATGGTCATTCAACTTTCTGTGGCGTGTTTGTGTTCATGTAGGTACCTGCTAGTGTAATCAAATTATTTCAGCATAGCGTCAGACGGATTGTAACTTTACCGACTGGCAGAAACTACTCAGGCAGTAAAGTCGCAGACAACACAAAGTTTTATTTACAACAGTGCAATATATCCATCAGATGCTCGTCTCATATGGTAGACGTATGTTATCACACAGTGCAGGCAGGTAAAGAAGGTTCACTACATGATATAAAGTAATTACTCTGAACCTTTAAATGCAAATGTCCGAGACTGTAAGTAGCACTCGGGTGCTATAACGTTATTTTGATTTATTTTCTTTCTATCTCGTCAATACCAACACCCTACAAGGTAGCCAATATTGCGAGACCAAAACGTAAAGACGCCGCTTCCCAGCAGCCCACGTCTGAGCTACGCACGTGGACTTAGCTTCGCTTTGTATGAAAATGTTAGTGGCATCGTCCACTGTGACCCACGAACACGCTATACACGGATGGAAAACAAATAAACCGCTTAGCAAACTTGGCGAACCTATCCGTGCACTTCCTATAGCCGCGTATAGTAAGATCGAGCCTTCTGTACGTTCTGTCGTCACGTCTCATATATTATGTTGGTAGTACATTATTAGTTCAGTCTCGGGCCGACAGAAGTGCATGTTTGTGTCTGTCTGCCGAGCCCCATTCGTCGGTTTACGAGCTCGATGCGAGCCTGTCATCGCTTCTCTTTACGATCTCATAATGCACTCCGTTTTAGAACGATATTTTTTAAGTTTTAAGAAATGAGAGATGTGTGCATCAGCTGTTTATCAAAGTAATAATGTTCGGTAGTAAAAATAAATTGAAAAAGATAGGTGAAGGAACTTTGGTGCCAAACATGTGTGATTGTGTGTGTGCCAAAGTAGGAAACCGAGTTGTGAAACAGACAGCAAACGGGAATATGCATTCCCGTCATTCCATCATCCACGTCACCGATGAGTAGCCCCAATAACACAGCACTAGTATTGCAATGGCGGTCCGTACATACACGACGCAACTAATCACAAACTAGTTAATAACGCGTTAGTATGTCGCGTCGTGTACGATGGGCCTTATTTGTCGTAAAAGAAAACTCGATTGTTACATTACATTATCGACAGCAGAGTCTACTACAAAACCGGTACAGTCTGATTTAAAAATTATGGCGGCTCGGAACATGAGAGATGCGCAGTAACAAATTCGCGTGTCTGCGGGGGTAGGTAATCGAGTAGCGCGCTCTTAAAAGTATGAATCGGGCTGTAGGTAACAACCCTTTTTTAATATTTGACTTCCATTACGTTAATATCAAACCAAAACACCCCAAAGCTTAGCTTAGCACCCTATTGTATTTAACGAAAACATGTGACCCTTTTAACCGTAAGTGAGTCAATACCTCGCGATGGACACTCGCCCAAAAATAATTTATCACTATCCATGTTTTGTACAGACATAACAATTCGTTTTAAATAACACAAGGAACAAGGTCAAATGAACATTATTGAATAAAAGCCGAAGTTTAAATTAATTACTTAGATAAATGTTATATATTTATGTTCTGTAATTTGTATGGTGTACAATAAAGAGTATTCTATTCTATTCTTCTATTCTATTCTACTTCAACTCGTTATTTTATCAACTAGAAAATAAACGAATTCTTCTTGACAATCAATATCCAGTTTTTTTCAACCTTCATCAAATACAAAACCGGACTGGGCGTGCCTACAGACCGCGTGTTAGATAATTATTACATTGTCTGAGAGTCCCTAGTGACAAAGTTATAGGCTAATTATGTGGAATCAACAGATAAACTGATTGATTCTCATTATATACACACTGGTTCTGTATTCATAGTAAATATCAGTTTCAAGTAAGTTTCAAAGAAACAGGAAAAGCCTCGTAAAAATCTAGTGTTTTCCGAAACTCCTACAGTACTGTGAAGTAAGTTAGGAAGTAAGATTGAGGCTATCGAGTTAGTTGGCGCCTAGTGTTATTTTATTATAGCAATGTGTTTGCTTTTCGATATTGCCAGATGTGACAAACTATTAAATATTTAACTCATTGGGGTTACGTCTTACCTCTATAATAACTTACAATACTTTGGAATACTTATATTTATTTCATGTGTAATAGGAAAATTTAAGATATTGCACATTTTACGACACACATACATGTTTAATATGCAAAGACTAGTGTACTACTACATATGTATAGTTTATCGCAATCTGTCCGATTTTATCTCCCGTAAAATTGTAGCCGGTAGCCAAATTGGTCGTAGTAACTAAGCCAGGGCACTCC
Source organism: Apamea anceps (assembly GCA_951799955.1). Lineage (NCBI taxonomy): Eukaryota > Metazoa > Arthropoda > Insecta > Lepidoptera > Noctuidae > Apamea > Apamea anceps. The sequence continues at coordinate 20,882,610 of OX637511.1, read as the reverse complement.
GACCAAATTGTTAGGTTAGGTTAGAACTGTGACCTACCGCGCTGGAGCCGAGCGAGCGAAGCGAGCGGTGCCGCGCAGCAACGACCGGCAAGTTGATAAAAAGAAAGATAGAAAAAGTATTTATTGCGACTCGCACAGGAAAATCATAAAACTAAACTAACCTAAACACAATCAAAAATAAAAAACCCAAATTATATAAAAAAAGAATAAAGTAACAAAAAGAAAAATGAAATAGAAAGTCCTATACGAGGCCAAAAGGCTCCTATCTCAGCATGATTCTTCGACATTTAAAAAATAAATGTCGTAGCGCTGGTATTCTGATAGGGCCCGCTGTGATGTCACGGGCAATCACAGTAATAAATAAATAAATAATCGATTTTATTATTATTTAAATACATAGGTATAATTATTTAAAATATTTTGAAAACAAATAAATAATTCATTCTTAATCCGCACCAGACGTAACCTCAATACTTTTCTATACCTTATACATATGTCAGAAGCACTCTGTGGCATTCAATATATGTTCTGTGGTGGCATTGCTGTGACAAGTATAGAAACGCCTGCGCCGAAAATAAATAAAATAAATACAGTATAAATTACGGCTTTGTAGTGGAACAGTATTACAGTGAATATTCTATAAACGTGGAATGTGGTAGTAAATTGATCGCAGTTACTTAGCCATTTAGTGTAAGCGCAAGGTGCGATCCATAAATTCTACAGTTGCATGCGACGCAACTGTAGAATTTATCGGTTTGCCTTGGACAGATTATAAACTAATCGAAAAATAATGCGTCAAATTATAAATAGTTTGTTGCAGGTCACAATTTTTCGATAGTTTATAATCTCGCAAAATAGATCATAAACTAACGATGTTCATAATTATATGGTGACATTATATCGACAAGAATTCATTTGATTGTCTACAATTTGTGTTCCATAATACTGTCTCAATGTGTAGGTCTACAACTAAGGACCCAAAGTGTAAATGTTTTGTGGCTACACATTGATACATTAATATGAAACAAAGATTTTATACAATTAAATGAATTCTTGTGGATGTATTCAACTAATCGAGGTTGACTGTACATATATATTGCCTGCGGGTGGAGAGTAATGGGTAGCTCACCGTCCGATCAGGACCAGGCCCGTGCCGGACGGCGCGTATGTGTTCCACGCGCGTCTCAAAGAGATGTCAGCACGATTGACGGGGCCCGATAGGGCCGAAGCCTGCCAGGGTAGCGGGATCGTCCGAAAGGGTTACCGGTGCCCTGAAACATAAAGGGCTAAGGAAGGAACACGGGTGGGTTTTAGTCAGTAAGAGTCTGACACTCCCTTCCGATCCACCCTTTTTTTTTTCCTCAAAAAAAAAAAAAGAACTGTACTATATATTTATTACCAAACTATTACTAATCTTTTTTATGGACAGCAATAAATTAAATAGTGCTTGGTAATTGTAAACTGCGGGGGATCAATTTGTCACAGTTTCCTGCTGCTATTGATCACAACAACCATTTGTCATGCCCTAGTGCCCTTATTCTCCTAAAATGTGAACACGAGAACAAACAGTAGGTATGTTTTACGATCCTGCTGATTTGTGATTCATGGTTTCAGCCAACCTCATTAGTAGTTATATGGTACAGATAGCATTGCTACTTCGGAGTTATTATTAGGAGCTGCAGGTCCTTAGTAGCTCGTTAATCTCTTCTTCAATATTATTATCAAAGACAAATCATCGATTTACATAAAATAAACGAGATGAGAAAGTTTAACACTTTGCGACATACTAAACGCCTCTCGACGTCATAACAATAAAACGTCTATTGTGCCTCGTTCGTGTCCTTCAATGGGTTGAAGACTGATTTATACTATACTAGCTTCTGCCCAGGGCTTCGCCCGTGTGCACGTAGGAAATATATATAAAGTATATAATTATCCTATGTCCTAACCCAATGGGGTAATTGCGTTGCATACATATAATGGTTATCGATCACAATGCCTTTCATTGTGACAGTACAGCCATTTCAAAATTATAAATTATGAAGCAATGTACATCAAAATGAAAGCCATTACGATCGATTACCATTTTATTCGTTTTACGCAACTACCCCGCAGGTCAAACTTTACCTGTGTGCCAAATTTCATCGAAATCCGTTCAGCCTTCTAGACGTGAAAAGGTAACAGCCAGATAGACAAAGCCACTTTCGTATTTATAATTATTAGGATGCATTTACTTTATTTGATAATTGTTGAAAAACTTACAGCTAGGTATGTACAATGGTGCATTTCGTACCAAACACCGTTACTAAGTAATAGCAGTCATTGCATACTCCTGCCGCTGACCCCCAGACAAACCTATTGTCTCATCACATCCACTGTTGAGTACCTGACACACGATCACATTGCTCAAGCTTGCTATAGCTCGACAATAACGTGTATAAGCGCGTCTTGACCAGCCTGCAATAGGCAGACGTGCCCACAATACGTCACTGACATACCACTCGTCTTTACATGGTAAGGAAGACAGTGCTATTGTTGTGTAGCAACTGTTACTGCAGCTGACCGCAACACAACGGTATTGTCGCACTGTCGGTCATCCATAACAATAGGTAATACGGAATAAATAATATTATAAATGTAAAAGTAACTCTGTCTGTCTGTCTTTTACCTTTTCACACCTACACAAAATTTGTCACACAGGTGGGGTAGGACATAGGATACTCTTCATCCCAGTAGTATGTTCCCGTGGGATAACTTCCGACCTCAACGTAAGCGAAGCCGTGAGCAACAGCTAAGTAGTGTGTAAGACATGAATGTCGCGCCGCAAGCTTACAATATATTTAATGGATAGCCATCTAGATTAACTGTGAATATACTTCATAATGGCACAAGCAAGCAGGAATTGCCTATAAATTGTGTTAGTAAGAGCTAGAGGGTGACAAATTACTTTAAACAAGAGTAATGTAGTGAAATGCTGGTGCCTCTAGGTCGCAGGGTGGTGTTGGCTCGGTCCCAGGCACGCTGTCTTCACTTCTCAGGCACCTTGATAAGACAATGTTTAGTGTTACAGAAACAAAACTGTTAATTTGCATGATTAGAAACCGAATTAAGAATAAAAAAATATATGAAACCATTGTTACAGGCATTTTCGTAACCATACTTAACATTAATGGATATCGGTAACAAGTTGTATTTTAACATAATCAGCTAAACAGTGGTTCCAAAACTAGACGGTGTCTGTATCTTGGGGACCGGAGTTGCGTTAGCATTCAATTAAAATACATATACGTTCATATTAATAATTGTCCCTTATCACATCAATATGTGACAAAGGGATAGTTATTAAAATTAAGTATTTAGTACAACTTTCTTCCAAATATTTTGGTAAAAGCACGATTATTACTGTCCCTTTCTGAGTGTTCTAGTCATATAGCCAAACTTACTATATTCAGTCGAAAGAATATTTATTTATTTATTTATTGATTTATTTCAGGCGACGCAGGCCCATAGATATATACCTTAACCTAAACATACATATTTTACTATAAAATAGTACTTCACTAGCTACGTAGTTCTTGTGCTGTTCTGTGGTACTTGTCGGTGGAAGCGACGGAACACCACATCCTGCGGCCAGAAGTCTTCATCCATGACGACGGTCAGATAACAATTCGGTACACGCACCACAAACGCCTTGAAGTTGACGTTGCGGTGCGACTCCAGTAACTGTACCCTCGGCGAGTACCTCGTTTTCTGGCGTACGTACTCCACGATGTCCTCCGCCTTAGTGGTGTAGTGTAGGCGGGAGATGTACACCGGTGTGTTCGGCTTTGCGGCACGCAAACTGACTTCAGCCTTCGTAGGAGCATTGCCGCAGCGGTTCTTGTTCATTCGCGATCGGCGCTTCCTCCTTTGCACCGTCACGAAACCCTCATCATCAGCCCTATTCGGTGCCTTTTCTGGCACAGGCTTCATACTTGGAGCACCTGGGGTACTCGCGGTGACGCTAGCGGATTCCTTTTGTAGGGGCTTCGCTGGGGCTGCAGACACTGGCTGCGGGACAGGGCGAGGGGCTCGGGCGGCGCTGCGTGGATATGCTATGCAACCCTAAACCAAACCAAAACAAACCGAACCTCACACACAAACTTCAGTAAAATAATTTAAATGTCGCAAATTAAAGCACTGAAGCTTTAATTTGCTCGAAATACAAAGTTTGTTTAATACCATTTAAATGTCAGTGAATGTCAATGTTAATAAAGGTACTTTCATATAGAGCCTCCTATTACCCTGTGAGTGTGTGAATGTACGAACATTGAGTTAAAATGTTATCCATTCAAACAAATGTCAAGTTAGTTTGGGTTCACAACATTTATCCAAAAGTATAGGAAATTATAGACTTCTGTGAACTTTACCTAGAGCGCTAATTCAATTGCCAGTCGTAAGCAAATTGAACAGAGAAATCGCGTCTTTGTAAGCTTCACTGTTATTACTGTAATTATGTAGGAACAGGAACATAATTATAATTTAGTCAGTACAATATATTCTGAAGTGAATGCTTTGTTCTCTCTGCTATATTTAAGCGATTTCAAAACGTATTTCCACTTATTTCCTACTATGTAATGGAACTTTAATGAAAGTCACGACGACGTTATTTGGCATCGTTACGTTTTATCAAAAGCGACTATAAAGTTTTGAATATGAAAACTACTTTGGATTAGATTGTGAATGCTTTGTTCTCTCTGTTTTAGCGATCGCATGAACGTTATTTCCACTTAATTTCAAGATCCAGTGAATAAAAGATTTACTTCATTTTTTTCGACCATTCGACATGAACCTCTATATAATACTAATAACTGCCAACTTCACCAACGTTTCTGCAGTCAATAGCCGCGAGGGCGACCGAACTTGGACGGTGAAAACTTCGCCTTTTACAATTTTTAGTATTGCACTTAACACCGAGCGAGGCGACGGGCCATGCATTTTAATAACCCTCAGCTTATACGGTAACTATGTTTATAATGAATTTGCCGAGAACATAAGCAAAGTTTAAAAATAATGATTAATTAAAAGTTACGAATTTAAATAGGAACTTTGATGAAAGCCAGCGGGTTTGAAATGGAACAACTTGTGAGGAGCCACTTAAGAGACGTCTGTATCTATGTACACGCTCTGTACCATCTGCCAGTAATTTTAACTTATTTTAGTACTTGGCCCAGTTTCTAAATGTCCATTGAATGCGTTGTCAAATCTCATAACCATTGATTAAACTAGCTATTGTTGTCGATCAACCAATGATTAAATATCAGGAACTGTATGTGAGTTCTTTTTACTACTGTTTACAATTCCGGTTAAACTACGTCGGTATAAAAAACGTAACTTGTAAATATTCCGGATTCGTTTCTAGAGATAGAATAAATTGCTTTAATTCCGAATCCGATGTTCTCGCCGATTGACTTTTTTAATTAGAGTTTTTTATCTGGAGTGTGTTTATTTCCGTTTTTATTTTTACATAGTTGGCCCTAACTAACTCCCTAACTTTTTAAATGCGGATGAACATTGCTTAATTTTAAACGGAGATCTTGTATTTTGATGAGCAGTATCAAATATTCTGAATGTTTTGATAGGTATATTGTTTTAACGTATTTGTGATTATGTCACGATACTTTAACTTTGTTTTTGGAGTTGAAATTAAAAAATAAAGGATCCATCATCATGCATACATAGCTGTTCCCAACTCTCATTGGGTGGGCTTCTTGTCAAACCGGATGCAGTAGAATACCAGTATTTTACATGGAGTGACTGCCTTTCTGACCTCCACAACCCAGGTACTGGGCAACACTGGTTCAGACTTTCAGATTTCTGACTAAAGCTAGCAAACTAAACAAAACAAGAAAGAGAATGTCTTCACTAAACTTCCACAAATGGCAAAGTAAAACTATTTTCATATAACAAGGCATCTCATCTCGTTTCTAATCGATTAAAACTAGCGCTTAAAAGCAAACGATGATAATATTCATACATTCACAAAGTTACCGCCACCAACACCTTATGATACCAGCAATTCAATTTCGAATAATCCTTCCAGAAGACAATTTCTGAAATGAATAGCGGAGCAATTGCTATAAATCTGAGCTTAGGAACTATGTCCATAACATAGCACTCTGCTCTAAGAGAAATAAGTTTTGCACGTAATTTTAGCATAAAAATGCTAAACTCTGCTTCAAATTCAACTCCAGCCTGCAATATAAGTAAAAACGGTTAAAACTAAAAGCTAGTAACACACCGGCGACTTAAACGTACACAAAGCGTGGAACCTCACATGTGTGTTTGACGTTTTCCCACATTTTGTAATATTACTTTCAGATAATAGAGTTGCATGTTAAAACAAACAAACAATGAATTTGTTCAACTTTCAGTCAGCAACAGCTAACACCTTTACTCTCAGAAACACTGTTAAAATTAAATTCAAAATTTCTGCTGATGGCAATTTAAATAATTTCTGCAAAATAATATGCCAGACATCTTCTATAATATTTGTAAATATCGATGAAAAACAGAACGGCTGATCTATATTCATCTTATCTGTAGCAGACAACGATTCCCCCCCCCCCCCCCCGCAATGAAAAAATCCTACAGGTAGATATTACTTAGCTGAGAAGCAGGCAAAGTTCTTCGCAAGTTATCGTCCCGTGCAGACTCAGCTTTAAGTTTCAAACTTTAACTATATTCTAACACAGCAGTGAATTTTTACAGAAACTATAAATCATTACGGCGTACTTTTTATTTTCAATGGAGTACAATTTTTAGCTGAAAATTTCAGTAAAAGCTTTTATTTATGTGCAGCTTTCAGAGCTCGTTAGTAATGTTGGTTCAGCGCGACGCGGTATTAAAGTTACTGCTACCGGTAAAACTAACTTTAAAGTGTTATACATTTTTTATTAGTTTTTTATTTCGTTGTCATAGATTTCAGATGGATAAGTATTTTTTAAGTACTTGTATTTAAAAAGTACGCTTTAATTAGTTGTTGTAATACTTATTACTTAAGTAATTTTTTTTTTATTGTATTTCTCTATACATGACACAGCGCATTTTTTGCATCTTAATTAGTAGTCGATAAACATTTACATTCAGAAAAAAAACGTCTCCTCGTGCACGGCTCACGTAAACTATAAACTGATCCTTGTTTAATATAATTATAAACAACTAATGATTCTAAACTTAACACCTTTTTACATAAAGCAATCGTGTAATTAATTACATATTCGTGTAAAATAAATTGTAAGATATTGCAATGTTACTGCACACTGATATAAAAGCATGGCTTAACGTGAAGCCCAGTTACTATTTAAGGGCCTGTAATACATACCTCAGATTGCGAAAATTGTCTTAGCATTAATGGCTCTTGTTTCAACAATAATGCAGCATTCACTTTGTAATTAATTTACAATAAAGACGAGGACTACTGCGAGGTGTCGTCTGTTTCGAAAAAATGTAAAACTTCCAGTCTAAGTGGAGGCAGCGGATTACCAATAATCCGCTGCCTCTACTTAGACTGGAAGCAGAAAAGGCTAGGCAGATGAAGAGATATGTAACCTCTGTACCCTATCGGGTACCACCAGCTCGCTCGTCACAATTATGGTCCATATTCATTTGCTCGGAGCAGCAATTGGCGCTCTGTATAATTGCTTCCACGGAGACCGCAGTTATATCCACTGATTTTTGTTTAAATGTTCATAATTACAATTATGACAAATAATAAGGTAGTTGGGATGTAACATGGAAGTTTTAAAGAAAATAATCGCAATAAATAATTTCAAGTTTTTATGTTAATTGAAAGAACGAAGTTTTCTTGTTTCTCCAACGAAACACTTACTTACAAGCGTTAAATTAGTTTAAACATTCTTTAAGTTAGTAAAATAACCTTTCCGTAATTTGAAAGTTAACTATGACGGTGCCAAGAAAACTATAAAGTTACAATGAAATTATTTGTGCACTTACCGCTTGCACATAGCTTGACAATATAAATATTATACTTCAGGAAGGATATCTTGGCAAACATTCATTTGGCAATATTTCTTGCTTTGTTTGAAAGTTGATATTTCATTAATAATTTTATAAGATAATTTCCATCACGAACTCATTTAAATATGTACCTTTTTATTATCCCCTTCTTATTATTTCAGTTTTCATGACAGCAATTATTTATAAGTAATTTTGAAAATCCAACGTCTGATCTTATCTTAGCTAGTAAAGGTCATAGTTTAATACAAAACCCATTTCTTAAAGAAACACGAGATAAGATAAGCTTCGTCACATGGGATAAAGAGAAATTTTACAAAAAAACGCACTTTTATTTGAAAAGTAAAACGAGTTTTCAGTAATATTTGACCAAATTGTTATCTTTATGACCCTAATCTAGAAAAAATAAATAAAATAAACGTATTTAAGGTCCGATATCAAAACATTTAGCTTTTCTGAAAACCCTGAAACAAAAGAAAATACTTTTAGCAAAATCCCTTTCAACAGAAAACCGCGTAGCTGTCTACTTTACGGCGTAGCACTTGTCTACGGTGTAGCACTTGTCTACGGCGTAGCGCGGCTACGGTCAAGTACCTGCAGATGTATTTCTATTTGAGGTATTAATCTGAGCAGAGCGCTTCTGTTCTATGTAAGATCTGAGTAATATTACTTTGTAGAGGTCGTTGTGTTAATACCTGTTAAATGTAAGGTAGAGGTCACAAATATTTGGTAGCGGAAAGTGATTATAATTCGTGAAGCAAAAAAAAATCTTAACTCAATCTTTCGCCTGCTTTTGAACATTAATCGAATGTTGACATTTATTTAATATGTTTAGCATTCGTGTCTTAGTTTCATCAAAGTTTAGTATGGAAGACATAAAACTGGCTAACAGAATTCAAAACGCAGGACCTTTTCGTATTAAGATTATATAATTATTATTAAAAGTTCTGCCCCTGCGCTGAAAACCACATGAAAATCCATTGAGTTGTTTAAAAGAATAACGCGGTTACTCGGACGCAAAAAGCGACTTTAATTTTATAGTAAGTATAGATGACCGTCACCTATTAAATCGCTCCTCCTATCACTGTACGCGTACCTCACAGTATGAGCGCTATTAAATCGCTCCTCCTATCACTGTACGCGTACCTCGCAGTATTAGCGCCATTAAATCACTCCTCCTATCACTGTACGCGTACCTCGCAGTATGAGCGCTATTAAATCGCTCCTCCTATCACTGTACGCGTACCTCGCAGTATTAGCGCTATTAAATCGCTCCTCCTATCACTGTACGCGTACCTCGCAGTATGAGCGCTATAAAATCGCTCCTCCTGTCACTGTACGCGTACCTCGCAGTGTGAGCGCTATTAAATCGCTCCTCCTATCACTGTACGCGTACCTCGCAGTATAAGCGCTATTAAATCGCTCCTCCTATCACTGTACGCGTACCTCGCAGTATTAGCGCCATTAAATCGCTCCTCCTATCACTGTACGCGTACCTCGCAGTATGAGCGCTATTAAATCGCTCCTCCTATCACTGTACGCGTACCTCGCAGTATTAGCGCTATTAAATCGCTCCTCCTATCACTGTACGCGTACCTCGCAGTATTAGCGCCATTAAATCGCTCCTCCTATCACTGTACGCGTACCTCGCAGTATGAGCGCTATTAAATCGCTCCTCCTATCACTGTACGCGTACCTCGCAGTATAAGCGCTATTAAATCGCTCCTCCTATCACTGTACGCGTACCTCGCAGTATTAGCGCCATTAAATCGCTCCTCCTATCACTGTACGCGTACCTCGCAGTATGAGCGCTATTAAATCGCTCCTCCTATCACTGTACGCGTACCTCGCAGTATGAGCGCTATTAAATCGCTCCTCCTATCACTGTACGCGTACCTCGCAGTATGAGCGCTACTCGTTAGAATAATGAAAACTAAATTAACTCGCATTGATTAGCTTGTACTCGTGCTAAGTTAGTGTTAAGTAGCTGCACTCATAAACAAGCTGCTTGAGTTCAAGTCAAGTGCTTTTGTGATAATACGGGTTTAGTGTTAACTGACATTGTGTTTATTAAGGGTGCGGTCACGACACCTACGTACTCACCTCATTATCTTACATTGTGTGCCTTTTCCCAACTCTGTTCAATATTTGTGTACAATATTTGACTTGGAGCCCTTGGTACTGGTTTTCTGACTTTCGGACTTATGACTAACGGTAACGACGATTAAAGATATACTAATGGTATATACACTCACCTATGTTGTTGTTGTAGTTATTGATGCAGTGTGTGGTGTTGATGTTGTTTGTTCTTGTGTTTGTGTTGCTGTAGTTGTTACCTCACCTGTGTTGTTGCCTATGTTTGTTGGTTTGTTTGTGTTCATATGGTTGCACTCTGTACCCCGGCCTCTGCCATCCTGCGGGAAGTACAGGCGTGATGTTATTATATGTTTACGAAGGAAAAATTTTGTTTTAAGGTAATTGGAAATTCACTAAAAAGGAAAAAAAACTATTTCAGTTTGTGGAAATAATTTCAGCATGAAGAAATAATTTGGGTTCAATATTTCATGAATTCTTTCATCTTTTAAAAGCCGATTACGAAAGACATACCTAAGTTAGGGGTAGATTATTTTATTATTTACGAACTACCAAGTGAGATTTTAAATGTAAATAAAACGTCGCCAGGTAGGCATGGTTTGAAACAAACATATAACTGAGTTAAAAAAAAAACCCAATATGTTACAACAACAAAAAATAGAAAATCACTTTCCTAAACCAGACCAGATGGCCAGGCCTTGTCTCAACCTGGGTTTAAGCACCGGTATCGACGATATCGATCAGAAACAATATTTACATACATATTTAAAAAAAATCACCTCATCTTAAAAGGCTGGAGTTCTGATGGTCAATTCTCGTAATAAATCAAAAACGTTCAAAATCTAGTCGCAGTCTCATCTCGGCGACCAACAAATGCCAAAAACTTGTCAAAATGTAGGGAAATTAGAAGTTTTTTTGACAGATTGAGACTGAGATCAGACTGTGAACGTACCTACTTAAAATTACGAGAATTGCCCCTCAAACTGTGAACGTTCTTAAAATTACGAGAATTGCTCCTCTGATCTGTAAGATTATGTCACAGAGCTTTACGTATATTATATCAAAATGTATCTTCAATGAATACCCCACAGATACAGTATACAAGATACGTATATAACAAAGGTCGCCACAGCGGAGACCGCGACCTGCCTTAATTAGACCCTGGCTTACACGATTACGAATAATCGCTTCATACCCTGTATTAATAATAATACATAATATAAGGGAATATTCGCATTTCTCTGTTTTGAGATGTGTCATCCTAAACAAATAATTTGACTACGTAAACAATTGTGGTAACATAACATCGCCGTATATTCGATTTATTCCGGTCTGGTCCCTGATCTGATCCCTTGCTGGTTGTTACTACGTTTTAATTCTGACCCACTATAAACTTGAGTTCGGCAATATATAAAAAGTACACCTACTTTTGGCCAGTTATATTTTAATTTAAATGTATTATTAATGTAATGGATCAATGGTTGTCTGAGTAAATAAATTATTATTATTATTATTATTTAATCATAAAAACGAAGCCTACATTCAGACTGCTTTAGAGCTCAGAGTTTCTGAAACCAAAACCCGAAATTACGCAGCCTGCTGCTTTTACACGGATTATTAAAACCTATTTTCCCTAAAAGTTTAAGACAGGTTCAACAAGTTCTCAACTGCTAGTCTTAAATTAAACAACTAAAAACTTAAAAAATTAATAACCGGTGAAATATGGGTATACTAGTTGTATACCTCTGCCTTACCCTCCGCGAAAAACAGGTGTGATGTTATGGTATGTTGTAATTAACTTTACATACGAATACATGCGACAATTTCCTAGAATGGCAGACATAGGTAACCACGGCGTGTATCCGCTGTGGCAACGGACTATTGAGTCGGGCGGTCATGAAGGGAAGCCATCATCAGAGGCCTCACTCGCTGAGCTTGCATGCTTGACTTCCAGGAATATAATGGTTACAGTATGGAAAGAGCTATTCAAAATAAATAATTATAGCATACTTTATTTATGTAATATTGTTACAGAAAAAGAATAACTATACTGACTACGTGCTGTTCACCGAAAGTCTCTCACTCTGCTACCACCTACAACGATCTTGAACCGCCGCCTTATGAGAACAATGTCAAGTTTGTTAAAACTTTTGTAACTGAAGATCCAATTATTTTGCTTGTCCGAACCATAATTACTGTCTTCACGGTCACCAGACTACAAGTTAATAATAACTAGACTAGACGTTAATGCCCCAGAGAAATAATAAGCTTCTTAAACTTCAGCCACTTTCTAGAGAATGCCAAGTATCTAAACCAATTTACATGAGCATCCCTGTATAAGATATCATTTGTTCTAGTCAACTAGCGTAGCCTAAGGCTATGTCTGAGACAAGACTATACATAACAAACAGGTGCTGTGTCGGCATTCATAGCACGAAGTTTGTTAGCGCTCCCCTCAACTTGTAATAATATTGCAGCAATCTGCATTCTATACACTGGGGGACAAAAGTTTGGGCACACAATAAACATGCTCGTTCGACGTCGCTCGTTCCACGTCCCTCGGATTTGATGAGTCGGCAGAGGTCCAGACAGACAGGTAATATGTTTGGCTTTTATTACCTTCGTCCCTATATTGGAGTTTTTATGAAACGTTACCTGAATGTTATTAAGTTTCATCCTAATTCTGTAGGACAACTGGACATTTTAGCTAGATAACTAGACAACAGTAGATTAGCAAGTTTTGGGAATATGAGTGATAAATATGATTTCTTGCTGTTATTACTCTGATGAACTATAAAAATATCATATGCTAAGTTTTTCTCTACACTGTTTTTGTCCAATGTCTGACTTATAATTAAACGTAAGTAGCGAGAAATGATAAATTAACAAGTGACACAAAATAGCTTTCTATAAAATAAAGTCGTGCATTCACAAGAAGTTGCCAATCTGTAATCCTCGTGTACAGTTTATTCAGAACATCCTAGAGTTTATAAAACGTCCATCCTTTCCATCATTGATACCTAATTGTGACCAGCGCAGTATTATGATGATATTGTTAAAGCTTGAAAATAATATTTTAATAATTCCATTTGAATAGGAACATAAAAGTTCCCAAATGATTTAAACAAAAGTAATTAATCTGATCATGAAACATAATAGAAAAAGCTACTTCAAAACCTCTTAAACTTAATCGCCTAAACGAAATTTCCACCACACCTACTCTCATAAAGATAAATTCGTGGAGTTTAATTAAATGTAATTTCATGAGCAATAAAGGGGTGTCCGTTTAATTTGTCCACCAGTGTAAAGCGGGGGAATCGATGTCTGCTACAGATATCAGATCTACTGCACTTGCTTTGCCACGTTTAATTCGAACAAATTACATTATTCGTTCAATACTTCGCTTTTTCGTAGAATTTTTAGAAGATTCCTTCGCTGATAAGTCTGATTTGAATATCTTAATACTCATTCTTAGTGCGCTTTTGTATAAAGATGATTTTAAGAGCTGGTTTTATGCACAAGTGTGTATAGTTTTAGGACCAATGACATGTCAGTCTACCAAGTTTTTATTACTTTATTATTGTTTAGGTACTTTCTGTCTGCACACAGACATGTTGCTCTGAATATTGCAGTTTACATACCACAATGTCTCCATTCCCAGCGTGGAACCGTTGCTGTCGTGCCGATCTAGTATTCTAGCAATACGTGCCTATTGTACACAAGAGGAACGACCAACCTTTTTAGAACTGTCCTTTTTATTCGTAGTATTGGCAAAACATGAATTTCTGAGCAAAGTGGCAAGTGATGTATGAGGTTTTGTTGAGTTTACGATGACCGACACATATTTTAGGTACCTATATTATAAAATAAATCAATTCGCACATCACATAATCTGATATTGGCTTAACCCAGCCTCGTTCATGATGTCATGACTGCATGTCAAACATTTACATTAATATGTCAAGTAAATATTACTTATCTGGCATAATGTAAATATACATAGATACACTACAATTCATTTGGCCCATCCCCATGTTAATGGAATGTTGGTATAACAAGATCTAGGCCAGATGTAGTGGCCTGACATGGACAACCATTGTGTGTCTAAATAGGCTCTACTTTTATCAGGCCTCATCATATTTTGCCTGTCTTTTTGATTGAAGTCGCGTGTATAATATATTTTTTTTAATTTGATGATGTTGAGGATAACGATGCGTCTAGGCCAAAATAGGTATTACTATTTAGATTTATTAGTATTTCAGCTGAAAGTTCAAGAATCTATTTTGAAAACAAGACTTACTTACGGTATAGCGGATATTCTAAAAATCTTGCTTATTTCTTATTTGCCTTAAATTGTGAAAATTTCATAAAACAACTTTGTTTCAACACAGAATTTCAGAATTCGCAAATTCAACTAACGAATTACTCCTTCATTATAAAGTAAAAAGGTCGCTTAACACAAAGTGCACAAAAACTGTCCAATATGAAAATTAGCCAACCCGGAACTGAGACGTCTTGGCCCACAAATGTAATATACTGTTACCAAGGGACTTGCGACCCTAAAGACATATAACATAAAGTCGTAAGTTTTATTTAAGTTTCCTTTCAGGGGTTTTTGACCGCTTGTCACATCGTCGCGTAACTTTATTCGCTAAAACAATTAAGTCGGCGACGCTCATTCAATTAATTGTTTTCTTTAATTAAATGCATGTTGATAATAACATCAATTAGTTTTTATATAGGGGATTGTGTTGTTCTCACAAATGAGATGTTTGAAGACGTTCTTAAGTGATGCTGTTATGTCTTAGTAATATGGCCGTCTTATAAATTGTAGTTAATTATACCATTCGGGGTAAAGCTGTTTAGGTACTAAGAGTACCTAAAGAAAATTAGTTTCAGAGATTAGATTTCTGAGTATAATAATAAAAAAGTGTATAATTATAATAATAGAGAAGAGCTTTTACTACTTAGGTATATAAATAGTATATTATGAAGCAATCGTCAGTTTCTACCTAAATAATAAGACGCAGCTTACCAGCATGTTCTAGTTAACACCATATAATGTCATATCGGTGTGACAGTGGCACTTGAAGTACCACAGCACTGACGTCTGCCACTATTGTTGCCTTTTTACACGTTCGCAGTTGCGTCAGCGGTGATTGAATTAACAGCGACATGCCTCCGTGCGATACATCCTCCGCTCTGCGTCAGTCGGTCAAGAAGTTCTTATTAACTTTATAAGTGACGCACTATTTACTACTAGTTTTTGCCCTTGACTTTGTCTGCGATCCGGGATGAAAAACAGTCTATATCCTTCTTGGGGTCCCAGGCTACCTATCTTTCAAACTTCTGAAAGTTTGGTTCAGTGAACAGACAAACAAATAGAGTTACTTTCACATTTATATTATTAAGTAGGTGTGGATTTTTAATTTTGCTATGGAAAAGTCGTTTCAAGGAAGTGGGCGGCGTCCTTCTGTCTGCTCACGTTAATATTGTAAATTCATTCGTGTGTCAAGTGAATAGAGCCTACTTTGACCTTTAGATACATAATTAAGACTGTTCATCAAAATAATACTGTATTCTCATCAGTGTGGTAAGATTAAGTTAATTTCAAACATAGTGAACACTCATTACAGAACACATTTTCAAGATCAAGCAAACCTTATCTCTATGTAACGTATAGCCTTGCGAACACCTCAAGCAAACAATAATAAATTGGTTACTTTAGTAATTAAACAGTGCACGTGCGTAGTTAGCGCTTTTTACATAATAATTATCAAAATTGATGAATATACCTATTACGAGTGTAAATAGTTCACTGCAAGATGAAGGCCTCACTCCAGCCAGAGGAGAATCGAGTTGAGATTTGCACGCATGCGCAAGGCGTGGTTGCGTTTTCAGGCGAGATAGATGTGTCTTAGAAGTCGTCATAATTATTGTCTAATAAAGGCTTACGCAGAGGGTACAGTAGGTACAGTCAAGGAAAAAATATACTATGTTGAGAACCCTAAGGTAATTTTTTACTTGCACCTTGTTGATCTTCAGACTTCGTCATTGGTAATTTTTTAAATGAAAATGATAGTTGGAAAGGTGGCATGCGCCCGATACAATCCTTTCACAGTTGTGTCACCTGATCACCTCAACTTCTGACAGTAGCATCCCAATAGCAACCTTATTGCAACGATGATTAGATCACTATGATTTTGTCAGTGATGCGAAATTAGATGTGAAATAACAGTGAAAGGACTGTACGTGGGAAAGGAATTTGTTTGAGAATTTGCTTAACATGTTTGCTCCTTGACCGTACATACGTGACACTGAGCGAGCTTATTGACAATAACCGGAAAAACCCAATAAAACCTTCCCGAGCTAGGGATGCAACCAGGTCGCTTGTTTTTCCATGATCTGAAACTGAAATATAGATATATTATGTTATTATGTATGGAGTTTTATACGTAAATCAGTACGAAAGATTATAGTACCTAGGTACTCAGAAATAATAAAGTTTGCTGTATAATACCCGCTTAACAATTTTGCGTAAGTACCAGAGAAGCTTACGCAGGATTACAAAGTCTTATAAAATATTTTTGTCAAAGAGATCATAATTTCGTAGAATCCACCCTCGTATATAGTCTTGGAGTTAGTAATTTAATAGATGACTCTAATATCAAGTCAAGGTTTTTTATTGGTGCAGTTACTGCTGGAGCTATTTTGATATGCTGATGTAGAAACTATGGAAAAATATTGAGTATGTACCAGCTATGTCATAAGACGAGTGTCTTATGAATTATAATTCATAGGATAATTTGCAGACACACATATATAAACAGACATTAAAAAACAGAACAGAAAAAATAGGTACAGAGGTGATGCTTATTGCTTATTGCGATCTATGAATAAAAGATTCATGAAATTATATTATTTTTCAAAATACCTACTCACTTCCATTTTTAATGACTGTGAATTTTTAAACTGTTTTTTTATCCAACTTCTAAAAACCGGCCAAGTGCGAGTCGGACTCGCCCATGAAGGGTTCCGTTACGTTACGATTTATGACGTATTAAAAAAAAACTACTCACTAGATCTCGTTCAAACCAATTTTCGGTGGAAGTTTATATGGTAATGTACATCATATATTTTTTTTAGTTTTATCATTCTCTTATTTTAGAAGTTACAGGGGGGGGGACACACATTTTACCACTTTGGAAGTGTCTCTCGCGCAAACTATTCAGTTTAGAAAAAAATGATATTAGAAACCTCAATATCATTTTTGAAGACCTATCCATAGATACCCCACACGTATGGGTTTGATGAAAAAAAAAAATTTGAGTTTCAGTTCTAAGTATGGGGACCCCCAAAATTTATTGTTTTTTTTCTATTTTTGTGTGAAAATCTTAATGCGGTTCACAGAATACATCTACTTACCAAGTTTCAACAGTATAGTCTTATAGTTTCGGAAAAAAGCGGCTGTGACATACGGACGGACAGACAGACAGACAGACAGACAGACAGACAGACATGACGAAACCATAAGGGTTCCGTTGCCATTTGGCTACGGAACCCTAAAAAGGAGGAGGTGCTCAATTCGGATGTTTATATATATATTTTTGTTTTATGTTTGTTCGCGCATAACTCCGTCGCTTGCCAACCGATTTCAAATATTTTGTTGGAAAGGGTATACTTCCCAAATGTTCCCATAGAAATTTCATCAAAAACGGTTCAGTAATGTGGTTTGTAAACCAAAATTACTGGTAAAAATTACAACTTAAAAGTGAAAAAAAAAAACTTTCTGGAAAAAAAAACAACCGACTTCCAAACAAAAACGACACTACAAAGTGAAAAATAACTTTAATTTCTAAAGTCAGTGGCAAACAACGAAAATGCGAACCAAACGACACCAACTTCCGAAATTAAAGTTATTTTTCACTTTGTAGTGTCGTTTTTGGAAGTCGGTTGTTTTTTTTTTTCAAAAAAGTTTTTATTTTTATTAAGTATAAGGTTATTTTGATTAATTTTAAGACTATTAACACCTCCCATCTCGTTCATATAAAACAGATAAATGTACATTTGTATTACTCAGGATATCATTCGATTTTCGTATAAACTAACAGAGCATAATAATATAAATATAAGTATTATCAAAATCACAAAATATTACAATAATTGTGATCAGTGAAGTGTAAAACGAGATGTGAGTCCGTTTGGCGCTGGGCTAGCTGTAAAGCTGCACTTAGACTGGCCAGTTTTTCAGACTATATTGCCCGGCAAGGCGAAGCAATCATTTGAGCAAAATTGCATCAATTGTTTCGGCAACAGCGAGTTCGATGAAGCGCAATATGTTCGGTATTGCTAACGAATGATAGGTATTGGCCAATACGGTAACAGACAAATATTTCAAGTAGGCTATTAAAAAGCAGTTTGGAACGTCAGCATTTACAAGGAAATACAATTAATTGTAGTTGCCCCTTAAAAAAAGGAAATTTTGTAACGAAAAAAACGAAAACGATTTTTCCTAACATTTTACCAACTAACACTGTCTGAGTTCAGAGAGGCAATTCTCCTAATTTTAAAGACGATTGTGACTCGATTTTGAACGGTTTTAATTATGGGAATTGGCCTGCAGGTTATCTTGAATTAAAAAAAATGAATGAATAAATACCATAAAAATAATAATTTGCACAGGCACCTAAATAATTAAACTAGCAATCAGTTTGATTTGGTCTTCAGCAACAATTGCGTTTTTTTTTTTATTTAAACATAATAATAGGTAGTCTTAATACAGGTTAATGTTTGTTTTGTACCATTAAACCAGAGATGGTTTGTATTTGTACTCACATTCGCTAAAACAACACTGCTTAACCACCACTAAACGATTAATATAAGTAAAAATGTAGGTACAAGAAAAATATTTTGCACATAACAATTTTAACCGTAAACATCTATCAGTAAGTACGCGAGTCACAAGTAATGTTTTGAATCCAAGCTGCTTGCTATTGGGGCGCTCATTATAAAGCCGGTTCTATTCGATGAAATGATAAAATCGTTGTTGTTGTTATTTTAACATCCTCCGTGATTTGATCAAATCCCTTAGGGATTTGGCCAAATCCCTGTTTTTATCATATTCCTGCGACATATATACTGGTAGCTACTTTTTTTTTTTATTGTATTAGTGTTTTGCACAGTATTTCCTTAAACTAAGTTGTTTATGTAGTTGTAATAGTATTTTTTGTATTTTTGCTTAAAGTTTTTCACATTTATTTCTTTTTTTATAGATTTGGTAGGTATTTCGTTCATTATTGTGGGAATAAGAAATTTTACTGTTCGCTTGCCATAATAATTTCTAGTTTGAGGTACTATTAATTTATTCTTTGTTATACTTCTTGTTATTATTTTATGTGAAATAGGAATTTGAGTGCTTTTGTTATTAAATTGCTCAATTAAGAGAGCCATTTCGAGTTTAGTCTGCACTGGCAAAATTTTACAATATTTAAATACCTAATTCGATGACATTATCTTTACATTGGTGCTTTATTTAAATAAATTTATTTAGCTAAACATTGGCATCGCAAATACTTAATGCTTGTTGTAATCGCGTCATCACAGTTTACCAACATTGCCCAGAATTGAACAACAGAGGCCGTGTAAGCCCACCTTAGCAGTCATTTCACAGCCCGCTGGCCGCTCCGGGGCTAACCAATTACGTAGTACACGTGTATGATGGATAGAGAAGGTATATCGGAGGCTTTTATTCGTGCACTGTTCAGCAAAATTTTGGGTCAATTTTATTGTTTTGTGTTATATTTTGTGTAGGAGGAATGAATGCCTGCCAAACATGTTTGGGGAAGAAATAGAGTCTATAACAATGAGTTGGTCCTGAGGAAGGCCCTCTCCTCCATTTTAAATCATTTATGTACTCAAGTGAGAGAAAGTTTCAACACGCAAACAAAATCACCTATAGATCATTCCAAAATGATTCCAATGAAAGTGTGTTCAGGACAAATTCTTACACAATCACTCTCTAAATGAAATTAGCAACACATTCATCTGTACTTATAAGATTTCAACTTTATATCTCTCAACTATTTTTAACAGATATTGTGTATTTAGTCTTACCAAGGGGTATCGTATTACCCAGTAACTGGGTTGTGGAGGTCAGATAGGCAGTCGCTTCATGTGAAATACTGGTATTCAGCTGCATCCGGTTAGACTGGAAGCCGACCCCAACATAGTTGGGAAAAGGCTAGGCAGATGATTGTGTATTTATATTTATAACTAGCTTCTGCCCGCGGCTTCACCCGCGTGGATGTCGGAAATTATCCCACGGGAACGTGCTAACAGGATAAAATGTACCTATGTACTTCCCCAGAATGCCATCTATCTCGCGGGCCCTTTGTGGCTAATTACAATAGAAAACCAATTGTGTCTCATTAGTGGTGATTAAGAGGGTACCTATATGATATCTTTACCTAAGTACCTACCTAATAAAAAAAAACTCAATAACAGAAAATTAAATACCTACCTACCTAAATAAACCTATTTCTGATGATAACTAATCTAAACTCAATAAATAAGCAAAATCCCTAAAAACTAATATCTATACGAATGACTAATCCTACCTAACAGTATTATGAAATAACCTACGGTCACTACGTACACTATCAAATATACTACCTATACTTTAAAATTAAAATCTATACCTACGATTTATATAAAAATAAACCTAAATAACTCTAAAAACTAAAATAAATAAAAATGAACTCCATTGCGGTGACTTAACCTACGACAAACTTATTATTTGCGGTTGGTGCAGTAATCGGGTCTAGGGATCGAACCGCATAATTAAGTTTGTTTTTTATTGTATATACTTTTCCGGGATAAAAAGTACCCAGTGTGGTGCCCAGGATATTAAAGAATAATTATACCAAGTTTCAACGTAATCGAACCGGTAGTTTTTGTGTGATGCCTGAACAAACAGACAGACAGACAGACAGACAGACAAAAAAATTTTTAATCACATTTTTGGGTTCGGTGTCGGTCTAGTAACACCCCCTGCCATTTATTTTTTTGATATTTTCAATGTACAGAATTTTCACTTCTACAGATTTATTATAAGTATAGATATAGATATTATTCATATTATAAATTGTAATTGTTTGAATAATAAAAAACAATTATTATTATTATTATTCAAACAATTATAAATAATCATCGACGTAAATTGAGGTTTTACAATTAACCTTAATTATTGTCCAATGTAAAACCTCATTAAGTTCATTCTAAATGAGTTTTGCCATTATTGTATTTTTAGTCTGTTTCAAAAGTATCTGATCAAAATATAAACAAATTGATAAAAAAATGAGGCACTACAAGTTAGCATCCACAGGTAGCGGATCTACCAATTTGTAGAGCCACTTAAAAATTGGGTGCTTTGATTTGATTTTTTTAAACTTAATTATTTTAATTTAAGTTTAAAAAAATCATAGATAACAGAAGAAGGAGGAGGTCTAATTGTTCTTGTAGATAAGTGAACATCATTACATTATTTTGCTCAGAACATTTCAAAAGAAAATTAAAACTACTAATTAGGAGGAGTGTTTCTTTGTACTCCTATTTAATGTTTGTGAATTAAAAATTCATTGTTCTGGACTTAGTCATGATTATTAAAATACCAAAGTACCATATTATATGCACAGTGTTTTCAACATTAATTTAAGTTAAAACTAATTCTAATTAAATTTTGAAACCGCAGTTTTGTGCAAGACTACAAACTACATTCAGATCAGTTTTAACGTTCACACTGGGATTTATGTTTACGTGTATAATAATAGGTTTCTAAGTTAATTCTAAATGGTCATTCTAAATGGCATCGTAGTGTATACACTACGATGCCATTGAAATTAAAGGTAACTAATCCTATTCAAATTTAAAAAATAGTGTATACACTATTTTTTCAATTTGGATAGTTTAGTTAGATGGATTAGTTACCTTTAATTTCTGAAATAACTATGTACAGAGAGTACCACTCTAAAAGAATAAGGTACTCTAAGTTTAATATTTAAATGAGGGCAAACATACCGGATAAACCATATTATATGTTTTCAAATAAAACGTAAGTGCTTTCCTATTTTGCTTCCTCACAGTAATATGTTGCTTTAAAAGCTTTTGAAATTGAAATACACAGGAATGAAACAGGATTTGCAATAACACTTGAAAACAGCAGCGCAAGCGGAACATCCAATAAACATTTCGTATGTTTGTCTGATATGGTATTGTCTCTCCTTTCTCTCTAAATCCACCTAAAGGTTGTCTTTTAGCAATAAAACCGCCCATTGTGACACCCCTTGTAAAATTTTGTATATATGTAATATTTATGGTGTATGTACCAAAGAGTATTCTATAGGAATTTCTATTCTATTACTAAAGACATAGAGGTGTAGTGAATTCAATGTTTGGAAGAAACGAGCATGAAAACGGTTCCTAATGCGGACACAGTGGAAACTTATATTATACGACGTATCTGCTTGCTTTTAGCAATTTAACCGAGTCAAACGATAATATTATGTTTATCTAAAGTAATATTATGTGTTTATTTGGGTTTCATTTCCGCTGTAAAGGCATGATCATATAGGCGACTGAACGTCTTGCGTAGTCACGTGCATTGTAAGGCATAGTGCACATAAACAGTTTGGTTCTCAAGCTGCAAGTACTTGCAAGCGAAGCAGATGTGGCGCCTGCTTCTGGAGTTTGGGACAGCTCAAACTCCTAACTCCTTCAAGTGAATATTATCAGTGCCGTAACGTGCTTGCACCGAGATCGTATTAATTAATTAGACTTGCAACGCACGCCTGAGAGGAGTTAATTAGAACACACGTAGACATCATTAATAACATTCACTTGCTTATAATATGCGTAAGTTTGAGATAATTAGCACAACTGAACCGCTTGTGCAAGTCAATTAATTTTGCAAATAAACAGAATTGTAAAGGTTTGTCTACTTCCCTTATGAAACCCTCCCAAAACGTGACTTATATTAGAAAAAGCAAATTATCTTGTATCCTTATTTCCGTTCAATTTGGTAGCTGTCACTCGTTAAACTTTTTTTGGGGCTTCAAATCAGTTTGTTTGTAGGCGTGACACTTTTGAAATTCAAGACGTCATAAAGAACAGCGGATTAGGATTTTGCTTCAATTTCTTATTCTTAAAAAACATGTAAAATCTTTTCTGGAACCAGGTTCTAGGAGTTTCAGTCATAATTACCGTCAAAGTTGTAAGTTACAATACAAAAGCATTCCAAAGAGCTTGTTAGTCTGTAGGTCCTTGAAAATGCTATATTTTTGTTCTTTTTGCCAATCAGCGGATTGCGATAGAATTGTTCATCTCTTTGCGATGGAAATACCGATGTTGAAGCATTTTCGACGCGACACATATCTACACGAATTGAGAGGAAAAAGGACCACTTGGCTTTTGCGTCGGTTCACTCCAAATTGGCATTGTTGGATAGGGTTATTGGAGTTGCAACGTTTTAATTTTGTTTTTGTTTTAATTAAGGATTTAATTATTTATGTTTTTATACTAAACCTACAAATTTCATCGTTATGGGTATCAAATAAAGGGGTTAAAGTATGAAATTGCCGATTTATACTGAAAAATTGAAATTAGTTTTTTTTTTAATTTAACATATTTATTTAATCAAAATAATTACCATTATTATCTATACATTCCTGGTATCTAATAGGAAGGTCATTTATGCCTTTGCGATAGAACTCTCGTGATCTAGATTCGACAAACTGTGTGAAAGCATTTTGTATTGCCTCCTGAGAAGAAAACTTTTTATCACGTAGAAAATTGTCCAAATCACGATAAAAATGGTAGTTCGTTGGAGCAAAGTCTGGCGAATATGGAGGGTGACGAATGGTTTCTAATTGCAGTTCCTGTAGAGTTAAAATAGTTTCTCGTGCTGTATGAGGTCTCGCGTTATCATGGAGCAATAATGGTGAAGATCGATTCATGAGTCGGGGCTGTTTCACTGCTAGTTTTGTTATCATTGTTCGGAGTTCAGCACAGTAGACATCTGCTGTTATTGCTTGACCAGATCGGAGAGAGCTATAGTGAATAACACCATGCTGAGACCACCAAACAGTTACCGTTACCTTTTTATTGGTAAGCTTTGCTTTAGGACACTGTTGCGGCGTTTGACCTGGGGTTACCCATTGCATGTTTCGCTTACGGTTATCGTAAAAAATCCACTTTTCATCACATGTCACAATTCGATCCAATATTCCTTTCTTTCTGTATCGGTTAAACAAGGCAACACAAGTTTCAACACGCGTTTCTTTCTGCAGATCAGTCAAATCATGAGGCACCCATTTTTCATATTTTTTATTTTATTGATTTGACGCAAATGAGTCAATATTGTTGGTAAGGTAACGTTAAACCATGCCGCTAATTCCTGTGTAGTTTGGCTCGGATTGGCTTCCACCATCTCTTTCAATTCATTGTTATTCACCTGTGTGGGCGGTTTTCCACGTGGTTCGTTCTTCAAATCAAAGTTTCCATCACGAAAGCGTTTAAACCAAAATTGCACGGTGCGTTCATTAGCAGTCCCCTCTTCAAACGCAACATTGATATTGCGAGCTGTTTCTGCCGCGTTAGTTCCGCGTCGGAACTCGTATTAAAAAAATAACTCGAATTTTCGAAGTATCCATCTTTCTTGTCTAAAATGACAAAAAAAACAACTGAAAGTCGATAATCGAATGTTGCACATTTTTTAAAAGAAGAACTTCATAGGTTGCATGTGAAAAAAGTTTCACTCAAAAATCTCAAACCATGAAGGTTCTATGTCAATTCGAAGTACATATTAGGTACAATAAAACGGCAATTTTATACTTTAACCTCTATTATAACCATTTTGAGCTCAGCATTATCAATTTTACTATGTTTTAAGTTAATTATTTCGTACATTTTCAAGAAAGATTTCTAGATTCAAAATACAAGATGCAAATTCTGTTTACTGACCAATGAAAAATTATCTTTATCCTCAGGATAACATAACCTAACTATGTATAATTTATTGATCAAAAATAACTGCTAAATGCTGAGCAAAGTGCATCAGAATAGTCACATAACTTTCAAGAAATATGAAAAACTATTATCAAGAAATCTAATATCTTCATTAAATTACTAGCTGCGCCCCGCGGTTTCACCCGCATACGTTTCGATCCCGTGGGGATATCGAGATAAAAAAGTATCCTATGTATTAATGATGGATAAAAACTATTTGTGTACCAAATTTCATCCAAATGCGTTCAGTAGTTTTGGCGTGAAAGAGTAACAAACATCCATCCATCCATCTATCTATCCATCCATCCATACAAACTTTCGCGTTTATAATACACTCGCGACCAATGAAAAAGTTCCAGTGACATAGCACCAAATTACTCCTAAACGGAAAAGGCTAGCTTAATGACGCCGTCTGCAATATTGAAGTACATTTAACAGCGCATCAGAATATTACCAACTAAAAACGTAATTTATATTTTGTTCAAATTTTAAATTATGTGTCTTAGGAGATATTAAGGTGTTTCTTGGCATTTAGTGGGTGGAACTTTTTCAATGCTCGGCATTGTATTAGTAGGATATTTGCATTCAACTTTATGGTTTTAACCGTCAGAGGTTGAGAACAATATGGATATTAATATTTCACAATAGAATAAATCCCGGCAGTTAGAAACAAAATCAAACCTTAGATTGTTCGATGAATTTTTGATTCATTTATTTACTTATAACTCGTTCTAACACACGTGGTGAAACGTGTACATACATAGGAAACGTTCAAGTGTGAGAGTTAAACGTTAAACTGCCAAACATAGTAGTACAAAATTACCTTCAACACTATTCCAACCGCTCAATTTGTCCATAACTGCAGATTACCCAACATTGTTCTACATGTTAACCCTGTACGTGGAGTGTATGTGTTAATACATTGCTTCAACATAACCCTACAATGCGGTGTATCTGTGCTAATATATTCACGCCGTGATGCATCGACAAGTAGGGTAATAGTCACGTCACTGCGATGTGACGTCTTGCCTGACACCGTTCACATGGAAATATACAGCCACACAAGCTGGAGCGCGAGCTACACGAATAACTACAGATTTTTGAGGTGTTGGTCAAGTTCCTGATCAGTTAATCTCATGCTAGTTGGTCTGATCGATAAGATAAATTTAACAAAAAGTTATTTACATTATTTAGATTAAAAGCGTCCAAACTCAATCCCCATTTCCTCTTACCTCTACCCTCTGTCTACCTTACTCTCTAACACTTCCTGGATAGCTATATCTTTTTGAAATGATGTTATTCCTCTTACAAAGGTTATCAAAGGCAAAGGTAAGTCACGCCCTTTATGCCTGGGGGCTTTTATTTGGGTAGTTTTATTTACATTTTAATTAATTATTTTTTAGCTTGAGTACGTATAGTATTTATTATATTTGTTGGTATATTGGCGTGGCTAGCTGACTTAAGGCAAATAATTTAATTTTATTTGCCTTAAGTCAGCATTTTTATTATTATGAAATAAATTTAATTTTATGTTTTGGTTTTGTAATGTTAATTATGAACATTGGTTCCTAGTATTGTATAAAATCAAGTATTTTCTAACTGAGCAGACAAGCCCCGATTACAGCTCCCGTACAGTTCCCATGCATATTGCAGCAATATCACAACAGCATGCACCCGTTAACTTCGTACAGCTGCTTATTGCACTAAATGTACCCGTTTAACCCTGCAGCACCGCGCGTGAGCAAACTCACCACGTACAGGCTAATATGGGTTGCTCACGGTTATCGCCTGGATTTACTGAATAGTATGTTTATTAGAGAGCGTTGCTTGCAGAGATGTAATTAAATACATAGATTGCGTTTGTTAGGAGAAGGCAGGCAGAGCTGTGTATCTCTATCAGAATTTTTAATGTTTTATTAAAGTCCGAATATGATCATTTAAACTGAAATGTATAAACTTGTAATCTGTTTCAAAAGTATCAGAGGAAAGTGTAGGTAAACGAATGGATCACAAAACGTACGTGGTTCACCTTAAATATTTATCATTTGAAAATTGAGGCTCATTTTATAACCTCGATTTTCGTAGATTATTTTCAATTACAATATAATAATGCTATTTTAACGTCTCTTCGCTTTTTCAAACAATATCTAATTGTTGGAAAAAGCGATGATGTATAAAATTAAAACCTTAATACAGAGTGTTACTAATTCCCTTTAGAGAGGGAATGCGTAAGTAAGTATTTAATCTGAACAGGGTTTGGTTACACTTGTATAAGATACTTATAGAATCTAGACTTAGACAATCAAACTACACCTGGGAATCGTAGGTATTTAGCTTTTAAGCAGGTTACGCAGTCAAAATAGCAACCACTGAGACAGTTATTAATATACGAGTATATTATGTGGCACCTGATTGGATGAAGTTCGAGTTAATTACGGAAGGATTAATCTGATACTAAGCATGTCAGACGTCATTAGTGTTTATACTTAGGCAAATTACATATATAGCCGCGCCACCAGCAACGTAGATAATGTACCTAACCTACAATTTTAGTCAGTGGTTAAAGTTTGTCCTTATTCATAGGTAAAGCTATCAAACCACTGTTGATCCTGGGCCTCCCCATGATCGCTACAGCATTTCATCAAGCTTGTTACGAGTAATTGGTGATGGCAGCAGGCGTTACAGTAAAAATACACACTCATCATAAACAACTCGGTATCACAAAACCTTTGCAGAGACGTAAGTGTAACGACCACCGATCAGTTCCATTTGCCATCAAATTGCCTTTATTGGCAACGACCAAATTAGGACACCGTGCGCACGACACACTATTAATACCTACCTGGCAAACACACACCACTGAATTTTCAACACCGTGTCTACATTAGTGAATCAATCTCACCCCATATGAGGAACACAGTGTCAATAAAACTCGTTGTTGGAAAACGCAGAAGTCAAACCAGCGGCCAATACTGTGCAGTTTATTTATAATTGGAGTCGTCGCGCGTATAATTTGACGCGTGCATTAGACGTGGATATGACGGTTGTTGGATTATGTGTAATGAATGGTATTTTTTGGTTTTCGCTTATATTTGTCTTGGTTGGTCTGATTTACGATGACAAAACTATGAGAAAGCATTCAATTTTGATTGAAACTCCTAAACATGGCTCTAAAAGCTTCCACTTTGTAGCTAGTCATTTGTATGTAAATTCCTACCGTAATAGGTAAGTATTATCTATGACTATCTACTTCACTAACTCATAAAGATGGGCAACAGGAAATTAGAAACTACAAATGTCACGACGCATTCCGTTCTGCTTGACCGTTGACCTGCACTCCATCAATAGTCTTACTACAAATCTTTTGTTTCTTCTAATTTTCAACATGATGAGCAAAACGCGCACGTACGCATCACGTTATGACCAAAATAAGTAAACATCCTCCCCTAACCCGACCAGCTTATTTAGCAAACCACAATAATGAGACTTAACTACATCAGATCTCTATCATTGCATACATTCGCATTAGATTATATACTTATTGCTTTCTCTTTTACTCGTGCTAACCGCGAGTTAACGCGTCTAGCAATCATGGGGGCGATAAACGTGATTGTGACTATAAAACGCGGCTATGCGCGGGTGACGCGTTTACGTATGTGTGCGGCCGCCATTCTGTTCGGTCGCAGATGCGTGCGGTCTCCGTCATATAAAAGTATGACTAGATTACGGCGGAATTTGATTGATCGCTTTATTGGCGTGACGTCACAGTGCACTGAACAGATTGGGGGGATTTCAGATGTCAGACCTTTTTTTGCGTAAAATTATTTGCTGCTTCTCGTTGAAGGAGCGCAGGGAAATGCTGGCTCATCGTGTTTTTTTGTACATTTTGTTATGCTGCTCTTAAAGATTTTCTGACAAGGTGTATATATATATCAAAACGTTGGGAGATTTTCGTTGGGTTGGATTGACGTTGAGGTCCCATCAATTAAAGCTAACGAAACCTCGCAGAAATTATGGTTGGCTATAAATATCTACTGACGCTAAAACAACAACAAAAAAATGTTTCTGAACTTTTTTATGTTTAGTTTTTCCTGCTAAGGATTCTATTAATGTACATAAACAACAACTTATTCCTGAACTCCTAATTCAAGCAAGTACACTTCCAGCGGCCGTTGACCCAGTAGTGACCTGTAGCTACGTGAAATTAAGAGTTTAGATTTATATGGAGTTCCATTTTTGTTTTATCGTCATCCGATATCAATAGCTAATTTAATTTGACCCTGTATACTGCCACCGTCATCCCTTGTTTACTGAAGCTGCTATAAATGCAAATAAGCAGAATATCGCGTGATGAACACTGTGCGCCCGTCGCAAGGGATCGCAGCTAATTTCGGAATACAAAGCGAAACGCACCGTTAAGGTGACTCCACACAAACATGGCGTGACATTTATGTAAGTATTTAGAACTTTCAACTTAACTAATAATACTTACACTGCTACAAGGATATTTTGGCGCTCGACTGTCGTTGTCAGGGGAGCGCTGTCGTGCGAATCACACAAAACAATGTTGTGCAATTGTTTTGTGAAGGGACATTTGAAATGTATTCAAAAAACAAGATGGCGGCGTTACGATTCCGGCCGCGCGCCAAAATATCCTTACGAGTACTTACAGGTCCCGGGCGTTAAAATGACACATCGATGTCGATAACGGCGCTCTACTAAGCCAAACTTTTTCTAAAACTCGATGTAGGTACAGTCGCCAAAGGAGATAAGTAACCAGGGTCGTCGGATGGGTAGCGGGATTGTCCGAAAGGGTTACCGCTGCCCTGGAACATAAAGGGCTAAGGAAGGAACACGGGTGGGTTTTAGTCAGTAAGAGTCTGACACTCCCTCCTGCTCCACCCAGAGCGGGAGGAGTCATTTGATGATTTCCCATCCTCAAAAAAAAAAAAAAAAGGATCGTCGGATATAGTTGAAGTTTAGTAAGAAACCGATGGATTTTTTTCGAATGCAATATAATTTGATAAATGAACTGTTAGTTTTCTATTAATTAAATTTTGGCGACAGTACCAGATACAGCCGCGTACTGTGTCATGGACTAATTAATCATTAGGAATACTTTGTTACCTACTGGGTAGCAACAGTACCTACATGTACTGCTACGAGGTATATGTGTACCTCATAGGAATACAAGTAGGTTATTTTGTATGTGTATTTAACATAATTAATTACATAAGACGCATTATCTCTGTGTTCACTCGTGGAACAAGCTGCCTGTGCCTAATTATCATTGCCCCAGAGCCAATTTCTATTTATCATTCGGCGACTAATAAGTCCCATTGTGGACATTGTGGACAAAATAATAAGGAGATATTAATTGTTATTGTTCAGGTTTCTCTTGTCTTGGATCTAGTACATTTTATTTTGTAACTTAAAAAGGCACATTGCTGCTTGGTATAGTCAACCGCACATCATTGGTAGCAATTTGACATTAACAGCAACTTTACGTCATGGCAGTAAGTTTGAATTTCGTAGTGCAAGTGTAATACTGTTCACTGCACAAAGATGTGTTGAAGCAACGAAAATAGAATCTTTACAATTCCAATCTAATATTACATAGGTTTCTATTTCTATATCTACTACTATTTCAGTGCCTAAGGCACACGCGCAATTTTAGTACCCAAATATGATACCTTTATTTAGTATCGGATATTTCATAATTTTTTTTTACATAATAACATATTACTTGTTATCAAAGGCAGAGTATTTTTACAATGAGCGGCCTATTGGCTCGAGTCATAAGCCTATTATGATACGTATCGGTTCATTGGCTTATTAAAAAGGTTCGAATAAATATAGAGCCTTCTGTAGAAAATGTATTTTTATAAGTTCGTTAATTTACGGCCACTTTTATCGGTTAATTAATAAATTACTTACGTTAAGCTACTTTTTTAAACTGATTATATATTTAACAAAAGGTATTGCCCTAAAATGTTAGGTAACTGTACACGTAACAGCGTAAATTAAATTTTGCGTCTATTTACTTTAAAATATAAGAGACAAACGCATACAAAAACATCTGACAAAGCAAAATTCTGTTGGCGCCCAACTGGGACTCTGACGAATATCGTGGCTAAGCATATCTACCGGTTACTTATTAGTCTTGCTTCTGCCGCGTTACTATGCGCACGTGTTTGCATATTCTGTGTATTGACTAGCGCGGCGCAAGCTGTCGCTCGTATTTTCTTTCGCCGTGAGTAATGAATTTGTGGCGAATAAGATCACAATTTCAATATTTGGAAGAGATGCTTCCCCTTTTTGTTTTTTTAAATGTTTTGACATTACGAAGTTAATGTATATTGTATTCAATCAAGTTTTAATTCTTAATATACTTCAATATTATATAAATCTTCCTGATTGGTAGTAATTTTTTCTTTTTTCTCATCTTTTAAATAAATTGCGAACTAAGTATAGTTTTGTATAATTTAGACGCATTTTTAAAATTTTGTTTCGTTTTTTTTTACGATATTTTGATGTTGACTTGAAAGAGCATCGCAGTTCAGAATATGTCATGCTCACTTAAATGTCTCACTGGAACCGAATGATCCAACACACGCGCCACCGCGTGTGTTGGATCATTCGGTTCCCTACGAAATGGTTGAGCTGGATGGTGCTGATCCACGCGTCATGTTTGTGAACGGGCGCCGTCGGTTGAGACTGGTCTGCCAGGGCTTATTTTGAATTTTATGTTTTAAATTGTTTAGTTTTTTACATTGTTCTCACATGTTGAAGCAATAAGAATAATGTACCCAGGATTTTGTAATAATATCTTAATTTAAAAGAGTGTTCGTGGAGTTTTTTGCCCGTTCTTCTCCACAGAGATATACGTTTTGGAATGGGCAACTAGCTTCAACTTTCTGACTAACTGACCGACAATTTAATTTTGACAATTCAAAAGTGCCTGAAATGGTTTACCTAATTGAAATAAATGATTTGAGTTTGAGTTTGAAGCTGCTGGCGTTCCTGCATCAGAAGCTTGATGTGATGGACGAGGTATTACCTAGCATCACATCCGCTGTCCAAATCTGCGCAACGAACTTCAGTGAAGATGACAGAGCTGCTGCCAAGCTATTGTAGCTCAGTGTGCTAAATAAGCGCGACTAGATGGTGTCCCGCCGGCGTGACGGGACTAAGAGAAGCCTGCGAGACATCATCACGCTGTTCAAGGAGACCGACCCGGACGACGTGCCGACGTTTGTGGCGAAGCAGCTGCACAAGCTGCCACCCGTCACCTTCGACCACGTCGATGAGCCTAAGCCTTCTGAAGGACATTGTCTTTCTGAAGGCCTGCCTCGCGGATGTTCTGGCGAAGTTAGATGCATCCCAAAACACTGTCGCCGATTTGCGCAAAGAATTTAGCGATTTTCGCAACAGTATGGCGGTAACTAGGTCATCAGTCGTTGCATCTAACGTATTCATGTGTCGCGGAGCCGGACTCGATGTATCGTGGTCAAATTCCGCGATAGCAGTTTCGTCGCCAGCGCAGCCGTCGTTTGCTGAGCTTGCGTGCCGCAAAACCAAACACACCGGTGTACATCTCCTGCATACACTACACCAATAAGGCAGAGGAGCTCGTAGAGTACGTGCGCCAGAAGACGAGGTACACGCCGAGGGTGCAGTTACTGGAGTCGCACCGCAACGTCAACTTCAAAGCGTTCCGAATTGCTATCTGCCCGTCGTCATGGAAGAAGACTTCTGGCCGCAGGACGTGGTGATCCGTTGCTTCCGCGGACAAGTACCACAGAACAGCTCAAGAACAAGCTAGTGATGCGAAGTTTTATAATAAAAATATATATGTTTATGTATTTATGTCTATGGGCCAGCGTCACCTGAAATAAATAAATAAATAACTATTCCTTTGTAAAGTATCTATCTAGATTTTAAACTCAGGCCAAACTGCAGCAAAAATGTTGACAATTGTTAAAACCCAAGTCGCAGGACTCAAAAAAAGAATACATCACGGTCAGTGTGAACGACCATGACAATGCGTTATACCTACATCGCCAGGCAACACAGACATCAATAACTTTGGTTGCGGCCACACCCAGCAATGGAAGCCGCGTCGCTTGATTACCGCTGATGGCACCATTGTTACACCATTTACAGCCGGCTTTATGGCGGCGACTTTATTTACTAGCCCATTTTACTTTCTACAACGTTTTCGTTTCACGGATATTTTTGGCTAGAACTTTAGGGAATATTTTAAGTGATTGGAAACGTCATCGGGAGTGAAAAAGTCGTGTCGTGGGAGACGTAAGTCGGCACGCCAGCTGTAACTCACACCGTCGCGCTCGTAAACCCAGTGCCGGTGTTTCTTTACTCAAATATCGTATCTTTTGTTTTTGTTATCTAAACCCAATTTGAGCGGTGGTATTCACGTTCAATCAATGTCAACGTCCAATTTTGTATTTTCTTTTTTTACCGTCGTATCAAAGTCGTACGATGTCACTTTCATTTCGAGTAGTAGGAGCCTTACATTTTTATTAGATTTTTTTTTCGTAGATTTTTTTATCATATAATATCACCTCTTCCACCTGCGAACTTCATCATTTAAGTACAAATAAAAACGTAGGTACTTAAAATGTCAGCCATCACATTCAAGGAAATCGATAAAACAATGAAGTAATAAAAACGAGTATAGAATATAATTTAAAAATAAATATCTTGGAGCCATGAAACGTTTGAACATTAAACTGTAAACCCTTTTTATTCCGCCATTAAGTTTATCACCATAAAAATATGGTGTTTTTACCAGCAAGCAATATACTTTCTATTGCTCCTATAATAACTACTTCGGGAATTGATAACTGAGTTTTATATTCTGCTAACTATTGCCTTCGGAATCACGTGCGATGAAGTATGAAAAGTTTATGAAGCTGCATCTGCTGAAGTTTCAGAATTATTCGGTGGCATAAGGCAAAGGTGCACCTGGAGTACACCCACACTTCGCCAGTTGTATTAAAGTCCCACGTGATAGGAGAATTTATACCTATATACCTACTCGTATTATTAATTTGTGTAGTTTTACTAACTCTGGGCTGTTACACACAGTGAAGGAGATGATGCAGATCTGTATCTCCTCAATCTCTTTCGCTGTGTGAGTCACACCAACACAAGTTTTGTGATGTGAAACCTCTTTTGTCGCGCCTTGGGGGTAAGACCGACCGGTGTGCCTTGATGGCAAGCCATGACGATCTGTTATGCTGTCACACCCCCTCACCCCGCCGCTCTCTGCTCCCATGTGTGTTCGTTTCGATGTTTCATATTTCATATCTGCCCGCGAGGCGTCCCGTGACGGCCACGTTTTTTTCTGTGTGGCGATCCGTCTATTTGAGCTACTAACAAACCCCTACATCATCAATATCAGAGTCGATAAACGTTCAAAATGAATATAACATGGCTTCCTCTAATCCCAGCGGAAGGCTGATGTTATCAACCGATACGTATATGTACGTATATATGTGATATTTGCTATTCTATATCGATATTTCATTGCTCAATGCCATTTAGGACCACACGTTTAGGTACCTAGTATAGTAAAGCTCTTTGTAGAGGAGATCAATCGGAGATGTATTTATCGCCATACATGGTGGACCTCACACATACGTCTGCCCCCAAGCACCGTCGCTGTGTTCCGGTTTGAAGGGTATCGTGTAACTACAGGACGCATTTCAGTTTGATCTGAGAAATCGCAAGGTGTGATGCCTCTGATATTGCCGATGTGCATAGCTGGCGGTGACCACGTAACATCACATTGGTCGGCTTGATAGCCATCAATGCCTTTATTTGTAAACGTTGCTTCAAGTTAAGGGACGTCAAAAATGTGTGATTAAACAATCGCTAATTATTACTTAACTTTAAGTAACGATTATTAATACAAAAATTCGAAGGGCATGTAACAAACCAACATCATACCTTAGCCATAACACTAACAAGACCAGTACATACGTATTACGGCACTGTATTGTGAAAATGATTCGCCCTCGTGTAAGATACAACATTTATGATTTCATATGTTTTACTGCTTGAGATAGTAGCAACCTGCACTTAATGTAGTTTCAATAATAAAGTGTTGGAACCTCAAGATTGTGCTGTTTATAGCCGCTTAACTTTGTATCAAGCCTTATGTGGTTTTGTGATAACCTGTGCTTGGTAAAACATTATGTACGCTTTTTTTGTCTATAGTAAGTCGTTTGACACTGACTTTCAGAGAACATATCCTTGTCACTCAATATGACTAACCTTTTCCCAATTATGTTAGGGTAGACTTCCAGTCTAACCGGATGTAATAATTTAGAATACCAATAATTACATGTAGCGACTGCCTGTCTGACCTCTAAAACCCAATTACTGGGTAATACGATAACCCTTGATAAAATTGGTTATCAGACTTTCAGGCTTTCGACGACCCGTAACGACTGTCAAAGATCCACGAATGACAGCCGGGATCAATTTCTTAGCGTACTTTCAGAGGAACGAACGGGTCTTGGTATTTAAAGATGGTCATCCATCCACGGATTAACTGTAAAAGCGTAGCTTGAGCTGCTCGACCCGTGCGGCTGTTATTAATGAGCCACAAGCACCTCTAAATACCATATCCTTGTGATACGAGTAATTTGTATTCCGTTATCAGACGGAACTGCTCTAGCGTCATATATTGTTATCGTAAGAACCAACAGCCTCGTAAAATTACTTTTTGTATTTTCTTTCATTTCAGATGAAATTATATGTTCTTTTTCGAACTAGTATACAAACGACACATACCCACCCAGCACTGGGCCTGCGTGGTGGATTACGGCCCACTCCCTCTTACAGAGAGAAGGCCTGTGTATAGCAATGGAAACATTATAGACTGATTATCATTATACAAATGACGGCTCTGAGCCTACAGTACGCATGTATAGTTTGTCTAAATGTTCCTGAGACGGACTCGTGGGACAACTTAACGTGGAAAACTTTCGTAAGCACAGGTGCGTCGGCTTATTGAGAAAGGCAACATAATGCCGGACCTAGCTAATTAATGGAACAATTACCTAAACAGGGCTCGAGAGCACAGTCCAAATGTATCCTTCCTTCAACAATGAGAATGTTCAACAAAGTTTACGAAGTTAAGTAGTATTATTTTTGCCTATGAAGGCGCGGGCACAGCTGGTCGCTACGCCTGTGACTTCGATCGCGTATAAGTCGGAAAACAAATTGAATTCATGGGTTTTTTTTTTGCCCAGAACGCTAATTTCTTTCTACAATAAAAGTAGCCTAAAACGCCTTATAACATCAGCTATCTGCTAGTGAAAGTCCCATCAAAATCGGCCCAGCCGTTTCGGAGATTACCCGGAACAAACAGACAGACAAACAAAAATCGTAAAAATTGTTTTTGTTAAATTACGGTATATAACAGGCCAGGCCAAATAAATAAAATTGAAGTGTTTCAATTCAATTTTATTTATTTCTATGTATAGATTTACGTGAAATAATGTATAACTTTTATACCATCGATAGCATTCATTCACGCGCGCCCGTGAAATACAACAACTATACAGTTTACTTTCAACTTTCTCGGAGTGGTCGCACGCGGTGCTGCTAGGGCATCGGAACCGGTTTTTGCCGGTTCCAAAAGAACCGGGAATTCCCGGTTCTGAGGGTCCCTGAAAGAATCGGTTCTGTAAAACGGAGAACCGGTCGTTTCGGTTCTTTCGGTTCTCTCTTAAAATAAATTTAGAAATAATATTATCTCTATAATACTCTTTATGCTAAATATCAAGTTATTATCCAAACAGAATAAATACTGTTATTTCACAGTTAAATTAATAAATAACGTTATTATTTTTATATTATTGATGAATCTCTAAGAAACTAACGATTTTTTAAAGGGATTCGGCAACATTAAGGTAAATGCTCCAGGATACCCCGCGACATTCAAATTTTTGACATTTGTTTTGCAATTTGCAGCTCAGCCTCGGATAGTATGGTAATAAAAGTTATATTCGCGGTAATGACACATACTAGCCGATAGTGAGCTGGCATTTATAAAAAACGAAAAAAAAAAAATTTAGATCCTTTCCCTTTATTCGTTTTGATAGTAGGAATTCTATACATATAAAGATAGCATACCTTTTCAACTTGAATTTATGAAAAAACCCGAAAGAATCGAAAAAACCGGGTACTCGGTTCCGGCTTGAGTTTAGAACCGAAAGAACCGGTTCCTAAAATAGGGCCGGTTCTCGATGCCCTAGGTGCTGCCAAGCGTGAGGTTTTAGGTTCGGTTCCCGGGTCGGCCAGTGTTATTGGGTTTTTCCATCTAGCATTTCTAAGTAGTAGCCTGGAGTCTGTATAAGTGCCCGGCGGATGGCAATAATAGACTCGCCCCTTATTACATGGGACTTAAACATAACTGGTGAAATGTGGATGTACATACTATACGAAACTAAACCTCTGCCACGGCCTTACCCTTCGGGGAACACAGGCGGAATATTTATTTTATTCAATTATTCATTATTGTAGATACAGACAGCAATACATACGTACTAACTCTTAGAGGCGCCGCGCGTGAAACTAGCCCGTCGATATGATACGATAGAGAGCGGTGACATGATACTGACGTGTACTGATATCGATACAAACGTTGGGTGAACCCACGAAGTAAATAGTCGTAGTTGAACCTATAATATCAGAAGGTTGAAAACTATAATTGTAGGTACAAGGATCTTTCGACTCGTGGCCAAAATCGGAACTAACGCCGCCATCTTATTTATCAAAACAATTTCACGAAACATTATCACAGATGTGTACCAAGTTACCAACAGCACCCATGTCGCCAAAATATCCTTGTAGTCATTTAAAAACTAAACCTGGTTCTTCTCTTTCATACATTGTCTCCCTGGTGAATTTCAGTCAAAAACAGCTAGGCACAACTCGAAAATTTGAAATATAATACATAATTTACCGAAACAACGCAATTAATATCACAACAAACGATTAGCATCAAAGAGATAAACAATAGTTATCAACCACCCAAATTACCATCCCTTTAACTTCAGCGATCACTTCGAAGGCCTAGGTCTGCATAACAGTGGATAGCGGGGCGGGTAGCGGAGTAGGCAGCGGGGTGAATATATTGACGGGTACAATTATTTTATTCGCTGAAGGACTGAAGGTAACTGTTTACTATAAGACGCTTGTTTAGCAACTATCATTAATTATGAGAACCTTGTACCCTTTATGCTCGTCTTCTTTTTGTAAACCTCTATGAACAATGCCAGAAAAAAATTCTTGTGTGATTCTCACACGTCACCCCTTGGCACCCAACGACCCGCTACCCGAACTTGGCGTGTTGACGACGGAGCCGTTCCGTTCAGTAAATATTTACATTCAGACTTAATTGCTTGTTCCTTAACAATTATCATTAACCGACGACTAAGAAGTTGGAAGGTAAATACCTTTTAACTTCTTAGTCATCGGTTAATGTATAATTATATATAATTTACTTCATCAAAATTGCGAGGAATGGGGTAAAGGTGTTGTAACGGGGTAATGAGTCGTCATTATTCCTTAAGAGACGGAGAATTATGAAAAATGTTTCAGAACCTTTCGGCAGATACTTATGAAAAACGCTTCAGAACACATTAACAAAGATATAGTTAACAATATATCTAGTGGCTGGCACGGCTATGGTGATAGTATTATACTTCCACGGACCACGTCCTATACTGATTACCAGTGATAGGAATAGGTAATGCCTATTTGCCTAAACTTCGAAGAACAGAGACAAGAAAAGGAGACTTCCTTAGGACTAAATTTTTTCCGGGACATCTGTCCCGAAATTCGGGACCACACTTTTAAATACATTAAAAAAATATGTTATTGACACCAAAGATGTAGCATCACTATGCTTGGTAGTATTTAAGTTCACTTTTATATTTGGACCAAAAATCAAATGCGGATGATGTCCTGTCTTGTACGCACGGGTACACATCAAGCTATAAATAACCAGTATAAGCTGACTTCTGATTGTAAGAAAAACCTATACAATGCAAGGTCAGCTAAAACTGGAAATGTATAGCTTGATGTGTAGCCGTGTGTACGTAATGGTCATCAAATATTAAAATAACCATATTTTTTTTCTTTAACTACATATCATACACAATAATTATCTTAAAAACTCCACTCAAAAATGTCAAGTTCATACAAAAAATTTAGTCCTAAGGAAGTCTCCATTTCTTGTCTCTGTTCTTCGAAGTTTAGGCAAATAGGCACTACCTATTCCTATCACTGCTGATAACTCAACTACTAGGTACCTACTACAAAACAGGCCGATATATACAAAAAAAACCTTTTTAGTTCTTGAAAAAGGTTAAAGGCTACTTTACATCTCAGCTTAGGGTCCTAGACGCTAAGGAGCCGAGCAAAAAGAAAGAAAGTTAGAAAGAACGCTAAGCTAAAACGAAGTAACATCAACAAGCGATCGTTTCTAAAAACCGACGCGTAGGAAACAATCACAGGGCATCACAACACTCGTCCGCATCGGTCAACAGATAATGTGAGTGTCCGTCACATACTCCTATTTAATAACAATGTCTTAGTCTAAATTCTTACTTTAACATTGTCCCACGATATTGGCCGTCTTAGAAACGCATTCAATTTCAATTTTATGGTCTGACAGCTTGACATGTTACCCTAATCAATAACAAAATATCCTATTTATTTTACACTGTAAAACAATATTGAACCTTGTTAGAAACCCAGTCCATTTATACTTAATGGGAAACAATATAGAGCCAATTACCGGCGGACGGACGGTTCGAATGTAACAATTCTACGAATTCCAAAGAATTTTGTGAAATATCCGATTTCTAATTTTAAGAGACAATCCTAGCACTCGCATATGGAAACCATTAGTTGGGTTCGTAGGCTGAAGGAATGGACCCTCAAACAATTAAGAAATAAACAAAGGGCGGTTTAGGTCTTTATTTCCAAAAACTGTAGATACCTGAAAGCCTGCACGTGGCGATTTTAGGGATTGTAAGGAGGCTGATGGAATAACTTAAGGCAGTTAGTTTTGAGACGCGGGAGAAGGTAGTCGGGGGGTTGAACCGCTTTAGGATACGGGCTTCCTAGTCCACGCTAGTTAGATTAGGAGATTTGGCAAATGCCAAGCCAAGAGGCCATGTCCACGTGCGTTAGGTGTCGTAAGAAAGCGATTAGTATTGAATAAGTTAAATACGGATAGGTCGAAGCTCAGATTAGACTAATGTAATATTTAGCGTATGTGTGTGGGTGTGTGTTGGTGCGACCGGATCACAGTGACTACCTGCGAGCAACATTTATAATACTGATCCTAATATATTATACTATATACTTTTGCATACCCTCTTGTCTTCTTAGCTTCATGTAATATTGATAATTGCAATACTTATGTGTCCTAACTGTGAATCCCCATTATTAACATCACCTTGCATCCCATCCACATCCCCAAGCTTTCTAAGTCGGGATGTGGCACATTAGTTCATGGGGATTCATTTCTTATAACGGTGGGAGGGTGTCCAAGTCTGGCGTCGAAACCCTACAGGAGCACGCGGTAGATTGGGGCGTGCTCCCTTTCCCGCAGGGAGAGCCGATCTTAACTGTAATATTCCATATAATTAGAAAAAACGAAAATTTTATTAGCCTAAGGTAATTTAGGAACAGTCACAATAATATAACTAAGTATGTATACTGGTGTGGTGCCAGGTGCGCGTGGGTCGGTGGCGAAACAACGGAATGTTCCCATTTTAAATATTATATTTTGTAAATTAATTTTTTATCTTTTTTTTTTAACATAGGTACTTTATAAATAATAATAATAATAGTTTATTTCAAAATGGGATTGCAAAGTTTACAAATGTTGCATATATGTAATTTTTTAGGTTCAACTATACAATAAAGACGGGTGAAGTACTGTTCTCCTAGATAGGCTAGAATTTAGCCTGTGTTAAGGAGAGACAGTGCCGGTCCCCTGATTGGCGGATTATTATATAAATATTGTGTGTTTAAACATTAAAGTTTGAAACAGCATCTGGACATAAGTGTAGTTACTGTACAATATTTATCCATAATAAATAAATAAGTTTAATTTCATCCACTTATGTAAACAACAATTCACAGCAACAATACAAAAATGTGACAAAACACAATAAATTCAACCAAAATTAAAATCATAATCACAAACAAATTCACAATCAATATAAGAATTAAGAACAAAATCAAAATAGAATCAAAACCAAATTAAAATCAAACCAAAATTATAAACAAAATTAAAATTAAGATATAAATTAAATTAAAATCAATATTAAAATTAAATTTAAAATGATATTATATTTTATTATTATTTATACAAGACATATCTAGTGTGTGGGTATGCGTGTGTGCGTCTGTGTAGGTGCATTGTGTTAAGTGTGTAGGGGTGTGCGTGTGAGTGTGTGCGTGTGTATTTGTGTGGGTTAACATGATTACTTTGTGAGGAATATTTCAGTGTCATCATAATTGAGGTCCAAAAGGAGTGTCCGTACAGTTTTTTTACAGTTGTAGAATGGAAGTTTAAAGATTGGGCATTTTGCATTAATTTTATTATAGAGAGAAGGAGCAAGATATAAAGAGAATCGTTTTACGAAAGAGGTACGTGGAGGTGGAATAGTGCAGATTCTGTCTTTCCGGCGTTTAGAGATATGTCTGTATGGTGTTCTGGAATGTTGGAGTAAAACTATATGTAAAATGTACTGTTGTCGAACATTTAAAACGTTCCAGGATTTATAAAGTTCGGTCGTTGGAAATAAGATAGGGCGAAAGGTGGCAACTTTAAGTATGGCTCTGTGAGCGATTTCTAAAGGCTTCATCACTGTCTTTGCAGCTCCACCCCAGCAGGAAATACAATAGGTTACTAGTGATTAGCAAAGAGCGAAGTATACATTCCGGATAACTGAAGCGTGTGCTACATGTCGCAATGTTTTAAAAATGTAAATAAGTTTCCGTACGCGGCCAGATAGGGTATTAATATGTGATTTGAAATTTAAGTGTTGGTCAATGATGATACCAAGATATTTTATTTGATCTACTGAAGTAAGTGAAGGGCACTGGCAGACCTGCTGCGACACACAACTACACGAGTGAGCTTTTAGGGACATAGAGGGATTTGGTTGGGAATTTGAATTTATTGAGAAGGTAATAAAATTAGTTTTAGTGGTGTTCAGGGTCAAAGAGTGTGTGTAAAGCCATCTTAGTGTGGAGTCAAATCCTTTTTGTGCAATTGACTGTAGTTCCAACCATGAGTTAGCGGTGAACGTTATTGCAGTGTCATCTGCATAAGAAACTATTTGGGCATTTGGTATATCCAGGTTACAGAGGTCGTTAATGAATACAAGGAACAAGGTGGGCCCCAAAATACTTCCCTGCGGCACACCGTATTCGATAGCAACTGTATCGCTATGGTAATTGTCCATAGTCACAAGTTGTGAACGGTTTGTTAGGTAGCTTTTAAATAAATTAAGTGGTGGGCCCCTTACACCTATACATTGTAGCTTGAGTAAAAGGGTCGGAATGGGCACAATGTCAAAGGCTTTTGTGAGGTCTAAGAAAACTGTCAATACCTTTTTATTATTGTCTAAATTCTTTACTATGTGATCAATCAATTTGTGTATTGCGTCATTTGTGGATTTGTTTTTACGAAAGCCAAATTGTTGTGGTGACAAAATATTAAAATGCTCAAGATAGTAAATGAGTCTTTTATTCATTAAACGTTCGAGTACTTTTGATAAAGTGCTAAGTACCGCTATGGGGCGGTAGTTATTTACTAGGCACCCATCGCCGCCCTTGAGAATGGGATGAATGGCTGCCTTTTTGAATGAAGTAGGAAAAATGGCTAAGTCAAAGCAAAGGTTGAAAATGTGGCATAGTATAGGTGCGAGGGATGTGGCGTAACGTTTTAAGAACACGGTGGAGATACCATCCCAGCCGGTAGCCGCATTTGTTCGTAGCATATTTATGGTTGATATAATTTCGTCAGGATCTGTCTTTTCCAACACAAATGATTTTTCGAAGTTAGATGTGTGGGGAAGTGAAAAGCGGGTAAGTGATTGATTGTTGTTTATACTATCTGCAAGATTCTTTCCTATACTTGCAAAAAATCGGTTTACTTCATTGCAAGACTGTATCGGAGATGATGAAACTGTTAACAGCTGTGTGTAAGAGTGTTTGGTTTTGGTAGTATTTGTGATATTTTTAATAGTATCCCAGCGTTTTTTAGGGTTATTCATAGCCTTATTTAATTCTAGAGAATCGTATTTTCTCTTCGCTTGTTTTAATAATGTTGTACAAAAATTTCTGTATCGTTTATAGGTAGTACTGATTATGATGTTGTCAGGCGATTGCTTTACTTTTTTATGTAAAGAGTCACGGTTACGTATACACCTCAGCAAACCTGGCGTTATCCACGGTTTTAGAGTTTGTTTCTTTGCAGATACCTTTATTGTAGTAGTGCAGTCTTCTATGGCTGTTTTAGTTAGCCTGATAAAGGTATCTGCAGCATCATTTGGATCTATCATAGACAGAATGGGTGCGAAGTCTAAACCTGCCATAACTGTGTCAAGAGCGTTGTAGTTTATTTTATTTATATATTTTGTGGAATTAGATTTAAAAGTAATATCGTTAAGGCAAAACAGAGAAGAGTAATGATCCGTTACAGTTGAATCATAGACAAGTGCCAAAGGTTTATGCTTAGAGCGAATTATAAGGTGGTCTAAACAGTTACTTCCTCTTGTAGGCTTCGTATGTGCAGGTAGGAATCCGTGATAAGCTAAGGTATTAAGATACTCGTGAGTTCGTGTGTCTGATGAGTTAGGTTTAATGTCTATGTTAATGTCTCCTGTTATGATTACAGTTTTGTAGTTAGTCAGCGACTGAAGTATTATATTGAGTGCAGAGAGGAATGTTTGAATATTGTCGTTTGCGGGTGATCGGTATATGCAAAGTATTGCTACATCTGAGTCTATTTTTATTATTAAACCAGAGGCAGATCCGAAAAAGTCAGGTTCTTCGTAAGCAGATATAAGAGTGGATTTTACATAGACGACCACACCGTCGCTTTTATTTAAGTGATTGGTGGTGTGATAGGTAATATAATTTTGTAGAACGGGAATGTGATTGTTACTGGAGCATTTTAACCAACATTCAGTCAGTAC
This sequence comes from Apamea anceps, assembly GCA_951799955.1. Lineage (NCBI taxonomy): Eukaryota > Metazoa > Arthropoda > Insecta > Lepidoptera > Noctuidae > Apamea > Apamea anceps. Next base: position 20,838,172 of record OX637511.1, on the reverse strand, counting down.
TAGGAGTTCACACTCAATATCGATACGGTGTAATAAGGTTTGTAAATCAGCAAAATTTACATTAATAGATCTAATATTTTGTGAAAGGATTTTCAATTGATATGTAGATTGTTCAATATACATTTGTGTCTGTTCTGGGGTGCATGTGTGTGTATTCGATACAGAAAAGTGATCAACATTATCGATTAAATCATACGTTTTGGTAGACATTATAAATGTAGGTGTCAGGATGTGGGTTAGGAATAAGGCGGTAATTGCGAAGTATGAAGACAGTATGTGGGAATATTTGTAGTGTATGTTTAATGAGTGTGTAAAAGTTGTGTTTGTTAGCGGTGTATTTATGTGTTGTGTATGGTGTAGAGTATTTCATGTTTACAATGAAAATTAGTTTTACAATGAATTCAATAAACACAGTAAAAAAACGTAGAAAAAATTTAGCATAGAAAACATTATTTAGGGTAAAATTAGGGCAAAACATGAATAGCAGTCATGCATTGTCCTTTGAATGCAGTTGGTTGAGCTGTGTTTCACTTCTTATAACGATAGACTGACTTTCTGGATCCTTCTTTAGCATGATACGTCCGTTGGATGTCCAACAAAATTGGATTTTGTTCGCCTTAGCATAGTTTCGAGCTAGGTAAAAGAGTCGCTTGGAGGTGGCAGTCAGTTGTTCAGCTATAAATACGGGGGTATTCGGTGCCAATCCTAGGCTAGCGGAACTCAGTTTGTTGTTAGAGTGGTGCTTGTTATAAGCTTTGACAGCTGACAAAAAATTAGTTTTGACGAGGGTATTTGTAAATTCAACTGTTATTGTAGAATTTGGGATTTCTTTTTTTGAAGGTTGACGTAGCACATCGCGTATGTCGAACACTTGTATATTGAGCTCTAGTTGTTTTGATAACTCCAGGAAAGAATTGTATAACATCTCTTTAGTTTCATTTGACCTTTTTGGAACGTTACGTAGTTCAACACTAGTTTTCATCATGGAACGGTCGAAAGACTCCAGCTTGTCCTCTAGCTCAGCCATCTTGGAATTAATTGAGGTTCGTTCTTTTTCGAGACCCGTTATTTTCAACTCAAGTGAAGTTAATTGATCAGAAATAGATGTCATGGATTTTTCTATTTCGGTATTGGTTTCTTCTATGTTATTATTTATTTGTTTAACTTCAAGGATGAGGTGTTCTAACTGGTCCATCCGAGTGTTTTGTGAGCATATATTTGTGTAATGTGCAACATATTTTTGATTTCATTCTTGAAGTCATCCAAGCCATCATTCTCCGTCGTTGGAGGACAACGCCGCTTACATCTTTGGGTAATGTTTGTAACGGAATTGATTGGGTGTCCACTGTCGTCGTCTAATTTTAGTAAGTCCGATTCGGAACGTGATGGAGATTGTTTCTTATTTGGTGATGTTTTCGTTAATTTAGACATTATGAGTGGGATATTCTCAGTAATATTAGAACAGCTGTTGACAATTTACAAAAAGTGACTTGTGTCGGTCGGGTTTGAACTCGCGACACGTCGTTTCGCCGTATAGCGCCTCAGCCCGCTAGACTAAGAGCGCTGTTATTAAAGTGGCGAAATTGAAGTTCTGTTGGTTCTTACTTATAATAAAAACTCATCGAGGTCAACGACCGCTAGTTCAAACGCAAGGTCACTGGCCGATAATCACAACACTTATAACGAACTTTTTAGAGCTTGAAATGTTATTATTGTTTGTTTTACGCAGTTTAATGTTTCTTCGTTGATAATTTACGTTTCTTGTGACAATATAATACTGTTTAGCACAAAATAGACAGTTAAAAATTGTTTTTTACTTTTAAATAAATTTTTAAACACAGAGCGTACACAAACACGACCGATCGCGAGCACGTCGGGCGGGGGGGGGGGGGATAAATGCTGCACCGGTAGACGTCATCAAGTCAACGCTGAAAAGCGCGAGCTTATCAAGTATTTAGAAACAAAACTAACGCCAGCTATTTAGACTAGACTTAGGGTTTATATTAATTAAGAATAAAAACGTACCATATATTAATTTACAAAACGTACTGTGCAAATGTCCCGCCCAGGTGTTAACCGCCTTACTTTGGGTACTCCAGTCGGCACGTGCCTGCACTACTGACCCCCACTTATGCTACAGCTAGCTTATACGCTACCACTGCTCTGTGTTAATTAGATTTGAACTAATTAAGGCAATATCATTTTACAGATATAAGAGATGTTTATTAAATACAGTACCTACTTAGCTACTGTGTATCTCCATGTAATTATTATGATAATTGAACGGGAAATTAATGTAGACTAAACTTCTTGATTTCTGGCATACCTAACATATTTAGCTTAGATAACAGGATTTTCAAAGTAATGTGACACCAGAGTTGCCAAAACTAGTATAGTTTCGTTTTTATTTAAAAATAAAATCCTTAGTTTGTTCTGACAGCAATAGAAAGACATTGAGGACAGTAATTAAATGTTCAATTTAGGCTATGGAGAAATAAGGTACAGACGCCAGCAGGTCAAGCTACCCGAAACTGTCAAATTTTCCCAATCTACCTTGAACCTTAATGCTTTAGCGATAAAGTTGAAAATCTATTAAAGAAATTTGACAGATTGTAGTAGCTTGATGTGCTGGCGTCTGTACATAATAATATACCTATCTACCAACAAAAGAGATAAGTATGCAGGGTCGTCAGGTATAATTGAAGTTCAGCAAGAAACAGATTGATGTTTTCAGATATTTTTTTATTTAATTAATAGAAAACAAACAGTTCATTTATCAAACTAAATTTCATTCGAAAACATCCATCAGTTTCTTACTAAACTTCAACTATATCCGACGACCCTGCATACTTATCTCTTTTGTTGATTTGCCCATATAAACTAAATAACTAGGTACCCTATGTGTATAGCATACATTACGTGTATTACGTGTTTAAGTACCCATACCTACTTAATATAATATTCGCAATGGCACACTAAATTGTAATTTTGTAAAGCTGATGGGCCCATCTACTCATCGCATCGAACCCCATTTAAGGTTCCCGTCAATACATTCACGACATTGTGCGCGGGAGGCGAGGTGAGCAGAACGAGTGCTTCCGCGCGGGCGGCGCCCGATCACGCGGAAACGGGAGATAACACTGTGGCACATAATGTTGGCACCACATCCAGGTGAACTCGCCACGTTACGAAGGGTATGATTTAATTTTAGAGTAGTTTGGGTTATAATACTTTGGCATACTTGCACCACAAATCACTGAATGCATTTAACGCTAAACGTAAATATTTATATTTATAACAACATTCTGTCTGTGTCATCTTCAAACGATTGACGGAATTAGAACGATGCTTTAAATTCGTTTAGCGCAAAATTTCATGATATGTGGTGCAAGTGGCCCTTGTGTATGAATGACGGCACTGTTTGTATACTGTTACAGCTGATCAATTACCCAGCCTAAAAGTTAAGTGACATGCCGATTTTGCACCATTGTGTGCTGTGTGCTCTGCACATTACACCTGCTTGCAAAATAATTATGACTGCTTGGCCCCTAAATGTGCTGAGGCTGTCTTTTAAAAACACTTCTTTGCAGGGTAATCCTTAACTATCGTGCGGGTACCTACTGTGGATTGTGGATTGTCTTGATTGTCTGTCAATAAGCTATTTTCCTAAAAAAATCTAATTAGTCCGTCAGTTAGATTATCAAAAAATATTGGACCTGTATTTTTTCTTTTGTCAATTATATGAAAAATTATGAAGATATCGCCCGTCAAAGTTCCGCGTGACGTCACTTGCTTGCGACACTTTTGCAAACAAGTGACTTCACGACCCCCCCCCACGTTTTGCCGAAAAGATTTTGCCAAAATTTCACTACCCAAACAAATTTTAGCAACCTTTTTTTATACCAATGAAACGTTTAGAATAATTTTAGTACGCACATTTTCATTTGGTCAAATTTTTACTTGGCTGAATATTATCAAGGATGATGTCATTTAGGCATTTGATCTTTAATCAAATGATTTATTACAGCAAACAATCTTTAGACAATAAACGTTTGGTCAAATGATTTATTATGGCAAAAAATATAAAGGCAAAAATAAGATTTTTTGGGAATTATATAATAAAAAAATGCAATTTTATTTTAATATAATAATTTATTTAATACAAATAGGAAAAAAGGAGATTATTGTTAGCAGGCTATCAAGAACCAAACTAGTTAGACGAGGTTAATTTAAAAAAAGAGATGTTTTGGTTAGGTTAGGTTAAAACTGTGACCTCCTACGCACGAGCCGAGCGAGCGAAGCAAGCGGTGCCGCGGTAGCGGCCGGCGAGTGCCAGAAACGACTAGATTGTATAGAAAAAAAATGTGGAAAGAAAGGGATTATTTTTAGCAGGCTGTCGAGAACCGAACTAGTTAGATGAGGTTAATTATTACAAAAAAACCTGCTAGGTTAGGTTAGGTTAAAACTTTGACCTCCTACGCACGAGCCGAGCGAGCGAAGCGAGCGGTGCCGCGGCAGCGGCCGGCGATTGCCAGAAACGACTAGATCATATAGAAAATAAATATTGAAAAAAACAGGCTACCCGAGACTGAACTAGTTAGACTATAAAAATTGACTGAATAGAAATGGTAAATTGAAAACTGACGATACTAAAATAAATATTTGGCAAATTTTATTTTGCGTAAAATGAGTTATTCCAACTGAAATATTCATAAAAATTGGTAATAGTACTAGTTGGTAAATAAGTCATTGTTTAAACGTTGACTTGCCAAACATTAGGTTTGCGTTTCGATTATTTGTGAATAGAATTTTTGCTAAGTAATAATTTGGCAAATGAAATTATGCGGAAAATTTTTTGGGAAGTGATAATTTGGCAATTTCTTTTCGATGAAACAAGGGAGACCCAAAAATTACGTGTCCATTGTTTTTCGATAATCTAACTGACGGACTAAATATAGATAATTATTATTTTTTTACCCAGGCAACTACCCTGTTGTCTTCTTGCGAAAGCAATAACTTTTCAGTTAAGGGCCAAATATTTCGCTGTTTTGATTTATTTATCAACTAGCTTCTGCCCGCGGCTTCGCCCGCGTGGATGTCGGAAATTATCCCACGGGAACGTGCTAACAGGATAAAATGTATGTGCACCAGGATGCCATCTATCTCGCGGGCCCTTTGTGGCTAATTACAATAGAAAACCAATTGTGTCTCATTAATGGTGATTAAGAGGGTACCTATATGATATCTTTACCTAAGTACCTACCTAATTAAAAAAATAAATAAACTCAATAACAGAAAATAAAATACCTACCTACCTAAATAAACCTATTTATGACGATAACTAATCTAAACTCAATCATCATCTGCCTAGCCTTTTCCCAACTATGTTCAGGGCCGGCTTCCAGTCTAACCGGATGCAGCTGAATACCAGTATTTTACATGGAGCGACTGCCTATCTGACCTACACAACCCAGTTATTGGGTAATACGATACCCTTGGTACGACTGGTTGTCAGACTTTCGGGCTTCTGACTACCCGTAACGACTGTCAAAGATCCACGAATGACAGCCGGGACCAACGGCTTAACGTGCTTTCCGAGGCACGGAGGTGTCTCGGTATGTAAAGATGGTCCCCCATCCACAGACCGACCGCGGCAAGCGTAGCTTAACCTGACCGATCGACCTGTGCGGCTGTTATTATTTAGCCACGGGCCCCTCAATCTAAACTCAATAAATAAGCAAAATCTCTAAAAACTAATATCTATACGAATGACTATCCTACCTAACAGTATTATAAAATAACCTACGGTCACTTCGTACACTATCAAATATACTACCTATACTTTAAAATTAAAATCTATACCTACGACTTATATAAAAATAAACCTAAATAACTCTAAAAAGTAAAAGGAATAAAAATGAACTCCACTGCGTGTGACCTAACCTACGACAAACTTATTATTTGCGGTACTTTTCCGGGATAAAAAGTACCCAGTGTGGTGCCCAGGATATTAAAGAATAATTATACCAAGTTTCATCGTAATCGAACCGGTAGTTTTTGCGTGATGCCTGAACAAACAGACAGACAGACAGACAGACAGACAGACAGACAGACAGACAGACAGACAGACAGACAGACAAAAAATTTTTTAATCACATTTTTGGGTTCGGTGTCGGTCTAGTAACACCCCCTGCCATTTATTTTTTTGATATTTTCAATGTACAGAATTTTCACTTCATTACTAATTTAATTTATGAATTAAAAAAATAAAATAAAAAGATAATAAAACTGCACTAAAATATTATTGAAAAATTGCCATAATATTCATTGCAGCTACTTGCGACACTGCCACCTTTACGAAAGTAAAACAAAAACGTTCTCCGAAGTCGTCGCCATGGTAGATCTGTCCTTGAGTGTCCTTGTCCGTTAGCGATTATGAACCTGGTCCTAGGGTAACATTCGAATTTGAAACGCAAATCCACAACCAATTCCGTGTCTTCTCAAAAACTCTCTTGACATAATTTTCGATAAATAAGGTAGGCTTGTGCCAAATCTCCGTCGGCTTTACATAATCCTCTTCGGAAACCTCCGGTCCCTCGAAGAGGATCCTGCTCCTCATTCAGACGTAAATTATGGAGTTTTCCCTATTAAGAGGATTATTATTAACCTTATAATTGTTTCGTGGGAGATTTACTGAAGTCTTTCTGAATAGCTATGATAAAAAGAGACGCTTTATTAAATTTATTAGTTTCTAATATTAGGCCTTAAATATGAAATTGGCGTTTTGTCGAACTGGCCACTTTGATCTCAAATATCTGGCGTCTGGTTAGGAATTCCAAATTTCAATTTATTTCAAATAGATTTTTGTGTATTTGTGTTTCGAATTTAGTGATTCATTTATTTTCGCGCCATTTGAATTTTCTTTGACATCGTTCTATTCACAATATGGAAAACTTAAAATATCACGTTATTTACGAATACGAGTTCCACCGTGGCACCAGAGCTGCAGAAATAACTCGAATGATTAATTATGTGTATGGGGATGCTACTGCAAAAGAAAACAAGGCACGGTTTTGGGTCCGTCCGTCGTTCTGGAAATTTTAACCCAGAACAAACCAAGTGGACAGCCGGAGACCCTAGTTGAATGCTGCGTTACATTACTCAACCATCACAATAACAGGGGATTTTGAATCAAATGAAATATAATTAGGGATGAAAAACGGATCCTGTATGATAATCGGAAACGCTCATCACAATGGAAGAACCCAGGAGAACCGGCCAAATGCTGCCCCATTTTTTTTATTGGGTAGGAAATCATCAAATGCCGTCTCCCGCTCTGGGCGGAGCGGGAGGGCGTGTCAGACTTTTACTGACTAAAACCCACCCATGTTCCTTCAGTTGCCTGTGCCAGGGGCCACGGTATCTCTTTCGAACAACCCGCGGCCCTGGCAGGCATCGGCCCTAGCGGACCCCGTCAGTTCGTGCTGACATCTCTTTGAGGCGCGCGTGGAACACAACGCGCCGTCGACCCGGGCCTGGTCCTAACCGGGTGGCGAGCTGCCCATTGCTCGCTGCCCGCAAGCCCACGCCTACGGTGGCCGGGATGCTGTTGACTCCCGACGTCCAGGGCGTCTCCTGCGGCGATTAGGGGCGTGAGGGCGCAGAGATTACCCCTCCCTCACGCGCTCTGCCTCCTCCCTTGCGAGCATTACTGCTTCGCAGAAGGAGGTGACGGCTTCCCATGCACTCTCGCTCCGTACCATGGCCTGGACCAGTGCCGGACGCGAGAGATCGCCGCCGCCGATTGCCGCCACGAGGACGCGGTGGTGCTCCGCCCAAGCCGGGCATACCTCCACCGTATGCTCCACCGTGTCCTCCGGGCAATCCACACAGTGGACACACCCTGGCGTTTCCTCCCGCCTTATCCTGAACAGGAACCTCCCGAAAGAACCGTGTCCGGTGAGGACCTGCGTCAGGCGGAAGGTGAGGGCGCTGGTGCGCCTCTCCAGCCACTCGTCAAAGAGGGGACTTATCGCAGCAATTGTGGCGTGCGCAGCACTGAGTTGCGACAATCGCACTCTCCATGTCACCATGAGATCCCGCCGGAAGCCAAATGCTGCCCCAAGCGAAAGTTGACTGAGAAAAAGGTACTGGCAAGTACCTGGTGGACCACTGCTGGTGTCTCCACAACAGCTTCCTAAAATCTGGCCAGACGATTACGGCAGATCTGTATTGTCAACAATTGCAAACTATGATGGAAAAACTATCCGTTAAACCACCGAGACTGGTCAATTGCTTTTGTCCACTGCTGCTTCAGTAGAACGCTAGACCACAGACTGCAACCGATGGTCGCTAAATTAGAGGAATTGCGAATGGAATGTCAAGACATGCCCTTCCATTCCCTTGCTCCAACAATAGAACTACCGACAAAAGTGTCAACACTAGACCAACACTTTTGACTCGATTTTATTTTTATTTGGGAACCATGAAGTATTTAGGGCAACACTTATCCCAGGTTTTTGTTTAAACAGTCCTATTTAAAAGTAATGACTGTCAGATTTGTAAACGTCTCTTAAATAATCGAAAATTCTTATTCATAAACACTATTTAGCGCTAAGAGGTCACTAAGCAGTTGATAGTAGCTGTCAAAATTAAACACCACCCGGTGCACTGTTAAGAGGATGCTAAGAGGCAAGATGGCGGATTATAATAGAATCAGCTGTTCTATTCAATAGGATTATTGTATGCTTCGAGATTATTTCGTTCCTACGACACACAAGAATTTAATAATTTTGAAACGCTGCCGGGAAGTAGACGGAGGAATACCTACAAAGATTTAAGTCCGCTACGAGATTGATTACCTATTACATCTCCCTCATTGAAAGATTATAAAAGAATATCCCTATGAAAGATCAATCAGGAGGAGGCTCAGTAGGTGCTCAGGAAGTTCGAAGAGAATAAGCGAACTCATTCATGTCCTTTATGCTTGTTAACATTAATATAATCTTTTATAAAGGTAAAGGTTTTATAAATATATTTAGGCCTAAGCGTCCTCTTAGCAAGCTTGAAAGAGTGCACCGGTGATGTTTAATTTTGACAGCTACTAATCAATTGCTTAGTGACCTCTTAGCGTTAAATGGCGTTTATAAATAAGTATTTTGCTAATCAGTTGCTTACCTGTTGATTTTAAGAGACATTTATAAGTAAGACTGAAAAGTATTTAAAAAATAAACATATCATTTAACATCGGCCATTAAATCGCCTGCAGTTGAAATCGGATGATATATAATATATGTATATATAGAAAACGTTATTAGAAAGGTGGTGTCGAGAGAATGTTATAACATCAAGTACACTTTACGTCGTAAAACTGCTTGTTATACGTAAGTTGATCGAGTCAACTAGCTCATAATATGATATGCATAGACTATAAACTGGTGTAAGGTTGCCTATCAGAGGTTTATCGACAATACATTGTCTTCTATGCACGATTTAAGTAGACCAACGTTTCGAAATACTTTTGATAACCCACGATAAATAGTATGCTTCGATTAAAAATTAACCCCTGCATTTTTTTACAAGGCGTCGACTTCATAACTAACCAGAAGACGAAGTCACAATTAAGTGACCGCATTTTATACTTCCAATTAAACTACTTACTATTTATCCAGAATAGAAAACTAAAATACGCAGGTTTATCGGACGGATGCCTGATAGGCAGTCGCCCCATGTATAAAGCTGCATTCTGGTAGACTGTAAGCATACCCCAACATAGTTGGGAAAAGACTAGACAGCTGATGAGTACACTGTGCACTCCTGACTCAAGGTAGCCAGAGGAGCTATGGTGTTTTAATTGGAATTGTCCGACATAACCGTTTATTCTTCCCAGACGGCGGGTATCCATGAAGATATTCTTACAAAAAAGGCATACGTTAGCTCTTCTATTCCCAATCACGAATGACATTAACACGTGCAATATGATCGCGTTATAAAACCAGTGCTCCCGAGTCCCGACCCGTCTGCTTACCGCCGAAGATACCCGAGCGTAATGGCGACGATTACCGACCGGAATTGCCTATAAAATATGACCCTACAGACTACGGCGGTCTGAGGGCTACGGACATTAATACAGGTGCTTTTGCAGGGTGCTAGTAACTTGAGATTATACTATATTCAAAAAAGTCTCGTGGGAAATCTTTATAATAATGCTGTCCTTCGCCCTAGGATGGGCGGAGGGTCTATGAAGCTTTTATTGACTGAAACCACACGGTGTCACTCCAATTACCTCTGTCCGGTGGATGGGTAGGTTTGAAATCTAGGCACACCCAGGGAAATTAATTGTAAAGCAAATTGACATCTGACGTCAATAATGACAGGTGTGATTTGAACATAACCTATGGACAATACATAATTTTAAGTTGGTAGTCAATTTGCTTAACAATAAATTTTCCTGACTTTACATTGTGTTGTGAAAGTAAAAATACTGAGGTGAGCTGAACTTGAACAATCCAGAGAAAACAAAAGCATAATGTGATTGATTACATGGCACCACGTGTCAGTCAAAATACATTTAAAAACCTCACATGTGTCACCACTCACTTCCCTCACGTTACGGAGAATCAAGAGATAGGAGCCTGTTGGCTTCGTAGAGGACTTTCTGTTTTTATTTTCATTTTACTTTTGTTTTTTTGTTTCTTTCTTTAATAAAAATAAATTAATCACATAGAGTCATACATATTACATAAAATTAAATTACACAATATTGCAACAGAATACCTATATCAGAATATAATAAAATGTCAATGCAATTAAAATATATGAATGAGTAGGTATACATTATATAAATGTCACAGATATAAGGTGTGACCCTTATAATTTGACATTTTATTTTAATTAAAATTAAATTTTAAAAAATCATATAAAAACATTACAATACAAACAAGTCATCAGATTAAGTGCCCTGGCAATACATGTCTGTTACGGCATTGTCGTATGTAAGGGAGTCAACTCACTCAGCGATCATTACCAGAACAGTATTGGAGCTGGCCCGCATCCTGCGCGCTAAGGACGCGCACAGTCGCGTCGGTCCGCACTTCCGCAAATTTTAATATGCCCAAGGCGCCGCGCCGTTGTTAAACTGGACGCGGAGCGCACTGCAGCACGCCTGTGTGTAGCGAGCCCACGGGCTGTACGTGTAACGTTTAATCACTGGCGGTTTTACCTGAAAATTATAATACGTTTTATAATCTAGTTACTCGCCGTCAAAGCGTCCGTCCGGCCGGACAGCTGCCATAATCACGTTACGGGCTGCACACGACCCAGTTTCTAATCCAGTAATAAAGACTGTAATAATGTTACTGTCGTGTATAATTTTTATTATTATTGTTGGTGTACCTTTGACAAACACTTTTAAGAAGATTGACACCTTAAGAGATGAGGGACATATTATTATGCGTGAGCCTAATCAGCCTGCAATTTTCCCACTACTGACACAGGCCTCCTCTCGGTGAGGAGTGACCCAAAATCCACAACGCGGGTGGTGGATGTCACATGTTTTCAAATTTTTTGGTTCTAGGACATGCCGGTTTCCTCACGATGTTTTCCATCACCGATTTGAGAGCAGTGGTGATGAAATTAAATACACAAAGTAAGCTGCCTGTCTGGGTTCGAACTCACGACCTGAGCTCGTAAGTCTGGGTCTATACCACTGGGCCATCACCACTGCTCTCCGCATCATTATTATGATTCTTCACAAATTCTCGTTTCTGATCGCCGTGTGCGCAATAAGGCAAAAGGGCTTGTTGGGCACTACTTTTTGATAATCCAGGATTCGCTTTAAAAGAAATAATTTTCGTATCATTATTTTTCTCACACACGGAAAGGCCAACTTCCCCAAAACTCACGAGAGTAGACAATCAATGAAGTACCTAATAGAAATACTTAATATATTATATCATGTACATAATACATGAGTTATATGACGTACCTACATAAAGCTAAGAGTACGTTTCGCTGTTCGCGCGAACTTTAATTTTAATGTGTCGTAAAACGTCTCCGTGTGCGGTCATCTTTACGAGTGGACAGCTAGAGTTGTGACGATCAACTATTTAACATTTATCGATATTTAAAATTGGATTGTCTTTTGTTTATGAGTTTGGATGGTGGTCAGATCTGCAATAGATACCAGAGGCATAGCAGAAGCGTTGTCATCCCAGTTGTAAAGCTAAAATGCCCTACGTGGTTTTACTGAAACATAGAAACGCTGCTTGGCGGCACAAACAAATATAAAATAGACTAGTAATTCCCTGAATAACTTATTCAACACAGAGTTCTGCTACTATTAAAGTGCATGGTTTTCGGGATATTTGTGCTATTTGTTGTAAAATAAACCCCACTGACCGATTTCGGTCACGGTGGTCAATCTCAACGAAGATTATAGGTAGGTTCGCAGGAACTATTATAATGCACAAGTATGTGCGCAAACACAGGTGCACTCTCTGTTCCTTTTACTCTCAACATTTATATTTATTATAAATACTGCTTGAAATGCAGTACTATTATATCAGCCGGTGTCTACCTGAAATTACTATTTCAGGTAGACACCGGCTGATATATTAGTGAATTTTACTAAGCGACATTTATGATGAGCATGGTAAGAAATTACTCATAACATAAAACAACAACAAAGGAACAACAACAACATGAAAGGACACCGCTCCTTCCTAGTCCTAACTGTATTATAGTGTAAAAAAAAACCTTTTTAAAAACAACAACAATTTATTACATTACACAATTTATATGATATAAAAACTTGTCGCGAGATTTACTTGTGTAGATGTATTTACCTATTTTATAAATCTTGCGACCAGCTTTTATATCATTTAAATTGTGTAATGTAATAAATTGATGGGTTTAATTCAATTTAAAGTTTATTTTCTTCTTTTTAGAGCATTTAAATTGCTTGTTTTTTATTTAAAAGGTTTTTTCACTATTAATATTTTTTTTAGTTGTTTTCGTATTTTCTTAGCAAACCCTGACATTTGATATCCATATCACGGGAGTGCACAAAAAATAACTAGTCTGCCATCTTGGACCGTCCGTTATATTGGATAGAGTGACGTCACTTAGCAAACCATGCATTGTCATCCAAACTAAACGTTAATGCTAAATTGCTCCTCAATCGGTTAAGGATTTAAAATTCTGTTGCAAGATTTGGCCCGAACATGCATACATCCAACATTGCAAGTTAAAAAAAAACTTGTAAAATAGCACTCAATACTGCATTATAGGTAGGTACTGCTCAAATAGCACTTCGTTTTTGAACAGTATAATGCGGTATTAACTGCTATGTTAACAACTACTATATTTGGTTTGTATGGACAAACAAAACATATACAAACAGTTTGGAATTTGAACCATGCATGACCAGCTCGCCTAATGAAAGTATTCCAACATTGTTTGCATACTATTGCAATCTGCAAACTTCTCGATAAATGGCTCTGCACTCGTTTCCTCGCAAATAGTATCCAAATATTCTATCTATTGGAACTATCTGCTATCCAACTTTATCAATCAATGCTAGCGTTTATTTTTTCAGTTTTCACTTTGACCCGGTGATGGACTTTGGTTGTGTGGACCGATTGCAGAATTGTTGCCTATAGTTGATGAGACCTTTACAAAGCAGTATTTGAGTATCGGAAGGTATGTGTAGGTTATCGAAACCGAGAGTCAAAAATCAAAATATTTTATTTCACATAAACCAACATGGGCACTTATGAAATGTCAGAAGCTAGGTACACGGTTCTAATTGGTCGTTTCCTATGGAGAAGAGCCGGGAAGAAACTCCACGGTTACTCTTTAAAAAATAATTGGCTTTTACAATGTTTTCAAATTACAGTAGGTATGGGAGGACAGCGTAGGCCTATCAACAAGTATCAGGTACTTGATGAAAAAAAATTATCTACAGATCTAAAGTCTACAAGGCCTACATAGTCCTCACATTTACAAAATATAGAAGAATCCACCAAAAGGACAGACAAAATATAAAAGCCTATTAAAACCAAGTGACATGACTGCCATTACAATCACTGATAAAAAGTTGAAACTAGAATTATCTGTATTAATGTCAAATAATAAAAAGATTATGTCAAAGAAGTATGTAAAAAGTAAATAAACATCGTAATTTGAGAGCAGTTAATAGACATTTACGTAGTTATGCCATTAATGAGGTGCCAGGTGTGACTGTCTGCCACTTACTCCTATTTAATAACAAAATGGCTTATACTAAATTCTAACTTTAAAATTGTCACACGATTTCGGCCCTCTTAGAAACGCATTAAATCTCAATTTTGTGGTCTGACAGCTCGACACGTTACCCTAATCAATAACAAAATATCCTATTTCTTTAAAATAGTAAAACAATATTGAATCTCTTAGATCTTAATCCATTCCATTTATATTTTATGGGAAACAGACCGGCACTTATGGCCAGTCATCAGTAGAAAGCGATATTTTACGTCACGATGCAATATTTTCTACGAATTCTAAGAACGCCGAGACCCTAAAAGCAACGCACAATGTTAGTCACACATCTGGTGCACATAAGATGGCTCCGTAGGCCCGATACCTGAACGAACCCTTGAAACAATTGAGCAATCGTACAAAAAAAAAAGAAGAACATTGAAAAGGGGCTGAGCGTGGATTGGAGGACGTGAGGAATGATAGCGAAGACGTGGGGGGAGTTGGTGTAGAACCGCTTTAGGATACGGACTTCCTAGTCCACGCTAGTTAACTTAGGAGATTTAGGGAGTACCAAGAGGCTATGTCCGAGTGGGCTGTCGCAAGATAACGAGTATTAGTTATTGAATTAAATATAGTTGGGTTGAAGCCCAGACTAGACTAATCTAGTATTTAAAGTATGTGTGACAATTGGTTTAAGACCACGGAGTGATCGGTTGACGTACCGTATCGGCTAGCAGAGTTAGAACTTAGGGCAATAGCATTGAACCTGTGTGTCTGTTGAGTCTCTGGGGTGGGTTCCTCGATTATTATAAGACCATTCAGTAACGTAACTCAAAACAATGTATTCTCCAACGCAAGCGTTACGTTTCAATTACCCCTTTTGTATTCCTCTCATGTCTTGTAACTTTCATAATCAAAATAAAAGTAGATGTCCTATCCTTAATAACCGTATCTATGAATTCCCAATCCTATTTTATATTGCAATTGTTTTCTTGTATCTCCTTGTCCCCCAACTTTCTAAGTCGGGACAAGGTAAAACACTTCTTGGGAAATCATTACAATCGGTGGGAGGATGCCCAAATCTGGTGCCGGGCCTTACAGGAGCACGCGGTAGATTGGGGCGTGCTTTCTCTCCCATAGAGAGAGCCGATCTGAACTGTAATATTAGTATAATTAGGAAAAATGAAAATTTTATCAGCCTAGGGTAACTTAGGAACAGTCACACAGGGAAGCCACATGTGCAGAAAAAATTATTGCCAAACTACCTTGTCTTCAACGTAGTCTTTAATCTTATAGAGTAGAATGGATAACATTACTTTTAACTGGTACTTCTTTATTAGCTTAACATATTTTTTGGTAATGCAATAAATCAATCAAGCCAATATGAACAAATTTGACATCAAATATATTTATTTAAACAATTCAAATAGAAAAACTTGTCACATCAATTTACTTATCTTATTTTATCGAGTTATTTCTATAACATACATATGTTAGGTTAACTAAAGTAAGTAGTTTATTCAATATTCATTAATGTGACGTAAATTACCGTATCTAATAATTGTATTTATGTTAATGTCTTAATAACATTTTAAAAACCAAAAATAAACGAATTACTAGTAATACTAGTAGATTCACAATTCTGCAAAACGGGTTTAGATTTAAAGCCTCTCGCTCGCACTAGTTATTCTCCCTCGCTATCGACGATAATACTTTAATATATCCGATATCGATAAATCAAATCATCGATAAATAGCATCTCTATTGTATTGTGCTAGCCAAATGGAATATGAATTTATGGCATTCCTCATTCACCTTGACACTAGTTTTATGGAGGATAGTGGACCTTAAGAGCTTTTATTAGTAGTCCAGTACTTGGGGAAGAGCGGGCAACTGTACCGCATGTCTGTGAAGAGCGGGCAACTGTACCGCATATCTGTGAAGAGCGGGCAACTGTACCGCATATCTGTGAAGAGCGGGCAACTGTACCGCATATCTGTGAAGAGCGGGCAACTGTACCGCATATCTGTGAAGAGCGGGCAACTGTACCGCATATCTGTGAAGAGCGGGCAACTGTACCGCATATCAGTGAAGAGCGGGCAACTGTACCGCATATCTGTGAAGGCTTCTCTTTATATTTATGACAGGTTTTGAGGCTATTGAAACATGAGGGTTGGTTTCGAGTCATGTGAACTACCTAGCTTTTTGCTGTTGGGTTTTATATTTTACCAGCTCAGTATGTGTATTATCACAATTCTAGCAGCATAAGCATAATCAGCCTATAATGTTCCCACTGCTGGGATACAGGCCTCCTCTCTTCGATACGGAGTGGACCGTAACCCACCACGCGGGCCCAGTTCGGGCTGGTAGATGACACATGCTTTCGAATTTTTGGTTCTAGTACGTGCCAGTTTCCTCACGATGTTTTCCTTCACCGTTTTGAGAGCAGTGGTGATGAAATAATTTACACAAAGTAGAGCGCCTGTCTGGGTTCAAACCCACGACCGACGTTCGTAAGTCGCGGCCGTTACCACTGGGCCATTCACTGAATTACTGTTATCACCTCGCGCTATTGTACTGCCGTTGGCAACACTGCCAAGTTCTAAAGCCATGAATAAATTTGTTCGTCGCGTGTCTCGGATCAACTCAATCATAGATTATATTATTGGATAGAGATTGTTTGTCAACGACCGAATGTTGAAGGCAGGGCTGTGACTGACTGTCTGGGCGTGATTGTGGCGGTAGATGACGAATAGGCCCATCTAACTGCTTGCTTTGTTTAAGTTTCTTGGTCTTTTTCTATACAAGTTCAACTTAAATTAGTTTATATTAAATTAACTAGCGAAACTCTGCCGATGTTGTAGGTATTCATAGCTAGACATGATAAAACAAAAACAATTTGTGTTTGCTTGAAAGAAAGAAAGGAAAATAGGTTTATTTGTCACAGAAACACGTGCATCCAAAAACATAATTAATTCTAATAATAGGAATAATAAAAACAAAATATATCTATAATCACGAGCACAAAACAGACATAGTCGACTGACGGCGGTTGTATCGACTGTCGGCTCTATTGTGTTAAGATATCGATACCAATCACGTCTGTGAAGATTGCACAAAAAACCGATTTTCTGATCTTCTACTTCCAGTATTAAATAAATTAACCATGTTTAGTGATCATGTGCCATCACATGTGTTTCGCTAGCTAATTTAATTTGACCCTGCATAGGTATAGGTATCTGTGAATATCTAAAGTCGAAGCCACACCAGCCACACAGCCACGTGAAGCGTTTTGTGATAGGCTGCGTGCCAGGTCACGTGGTGTAGTGAACCAATTTTAACCAATTTCTAGAAATTCTTTACTATCCTATTTGTTGCGTATGTAAATCTTTGATCAATATTAATAAAATTACCTTTTGATACCAGAATACGCACATCGCATTAGTTTTTATACTTAACTTGGTTTAATTATGCGTGAAAAATGTCGTTTGGTTATATATTTAACTTTTTTTGTACTACTTTTGTTTATTTTCGCAATAAATAAAACAAAATAGGTACAAAACAACCAACCGAACTCAAACTCAATTTAAACGAGTTCTGTCAAGCACACATGTCTCACCTCTCTGCATCTGTTCACTAAAGGAAACAGAAAAATAAAACCAAACTTTAATTCCATTCCCTTTGCCTTCAAACGCAGCGCAAGCAACTAAAAAAAGAGCAAGCCTCACTGAAAACAGATAGACATCTTACCGTCGAGATCAATTGTCAGGACGTACCGTTACGTTCCGTTCCGGCAGACTAACCTGAGACCCTAACACGAACGTGCGACGTGAACGTAACGTAAATTCGAACGATTTTTGAATCAAGAACAAAACTATTCTATGGAGTGATGTGCCCTACGACGCGACTTGCATCAAGTGACACGGCCGCGGTTCAGCTGTTTCCATCCGTCGCTCCGCCAGTGGTGTCCGACGTGGTGACTCGTGACATGCTCTAAACAACTTCTTCCATTGGTTTTCCCCCGTTGCTGTCACAAGTGTAGCCTGAGCGTGTCGTTCGTGGCCTCGGACTACACGCTCACACGCTACACGTGTTTAGAATTTTGGTTATTTTTTTTCGTCACAATTTATTTGTATCCGCACCATAGATATGAATAAAGTCTTAAAAGTAAGTTAATATTATATGCAAAGCGACTATTTTCTATTTTAAAATCGGTTAAAATTACGTAACATTACTCCGCGCGTTCGGGCTAGGCCCACGGAACACAGCAATACGCTCGCCACGCTCGGCTGCAGAGTGCACAGTCGGCAATATCGTGTGTGATACATTGCGCATAGATTAGTTGGCGGAACGTGCGACACAAAATTATATAACGAATGCGGTCTTTTTATGAATTCGTTTTTTAAAGAAACTAATGAAAGAATATACTTATCCGACACAGCCTACAGACTATATGCAAAATAATCTACTTTCTCGACAATGTTGGAGTATATGTTAAGGATAAATTGCAGGTGACATGGACTCAATATTGGTTAAATGAGGGGTGTAGAACATGATTAGCTACCTACAAAACATTAGGTACAGCAGTGATAGCATCAAGCTATCATTGTAAGGCACTGTAAAAGTTCAGGAACAGCGCAATTTGTACTAAGATTTGCACAAACGAAATTATTTTTAGAAACAGAGGATATATATTTGTGGATACAGAATGCAACACATTACTGAAATAAATAACCATTGCAGAATTATTCAAAAATAAGATAGATTTAACAAAGTGTCGGTTCTGCATGTCGCCCTAGTCTCGAAATGGCCAAATGTTAGAACCGATTTATTGTACCTACCTGAGCATATTGGTTACCATTGCCGCCGGAATATGAAATGATTGACGCAACTGCAGGCGAGACATACATTCATACAGCTTTGCAAAGGATGCGCTTCGGTAATCTTTTGTACCACAGAGTAACCCCCCCAGAGGCAATGCTGCTAAGTTTTGTACTACCACGCTTTGTAGTAAGCCTTTGTCATTGCGCGTTTCTGTAAAGTTTTATTGTCTCAGTCAGGTTATCTACCCCGGTCTCAGATCGTCATTTGTCACTCAAAAGTAACAATTTTTTTTTTTGTATTGTTGTTAATTTTATAAGCATGGTAATACTAAATAGGCATGCACTTCCGTGGTTGTAACAGCTCTATATTAGCTCCCATCATCGCGCGTCCGTATTTCCGAAGATGGACGATGATTCCCGAAGCGCATGCTTTTATAATACAGGCTGGTGTCGGCAAATCCACATGTACAAAGCCGTACCAAGATGCTTCACTTTGCTAGGTGTTTTAGCAATAAAACAAGACGATGCTGTTTTTGGGTTATTTAATTAATACAATTCGGCTCCTTATAGCTAATCGTGGGTAACGAAACCATAGCCTGCTTTTAAACAGCGCAACGCCATGTATCGAGCTATGGGACAAACCTTTGCGATTATTGACTTAACACACGTCTACTTAAACTGTACCTCGAATATCATTATTTAAACAGCTACCACATCTAGGACAAGTTTCAAACTGTCTGATTTGATTCTGATTTCCTAGGAGAATCGAAGTTTAGATACATCTAACATTACTGTGAAAGTGAGTTCGTTTTAGTTTCTCCGTGTGACTCTGATCGATCCTGATGTTTGTCTGTCAGCACCTACCTGTATCGTAGTGATGAAACAAAGCAGGTAAGAATCAAACCTACAAAAAACTAAAATTCCAACAATGCTTAGATATGGTTAAAATTCTTGGTAATTTATTTTCAAACAAGATAATCATCATTCTGCTGTCCTTATCCCAATTTATTTTTCTTCCATACTACTCTATTAGTCGTCATCTCGGTAGTCACCGCCTTTCTAACCTTATCATCATTCACACAGTCCATCCATCGTTTCTTTCGTCTTCCCCTACTCTTATAGCTATCAAATACAATTCCAAACAAGATAATATACAGGGTTATTTGTAAAACACCAACAACTACTACTATAACGTACTCATCATTATGAACAACTTTTACTATAGGACCAAACCTGAAATCGCGAAAAATATCAGCTGCTCCCTATATTTTGACGAGTTATGCGAACACAAATGTAGGGAACAGCTGATTTTTTTTTGCGATTTCAGTTTTGTTACTTACAATACTTAACCAAAATTTAATGACTGGGCCACTTCTGGCATTAGAAAAAGCAGAGATATTTTATATAATTTGTATCACGAGAAATCATTAACTTCTGATCAAGCCCTTCATAATTATATAGGGAACTATTCTAAAATATTCAAAAGAGTCTGCGTTGATGCTAAATCTAAATTAATAAGTAAGAAAATTAATATGTCTAATAATAAAATAAAAGATGTGTGGCAGATAATTAACAAAGAAACTGGAAACACAAAATCTCACTGTTTTGTGTTTCCAGTTTCTTTGTTAATGTTAACCAGAATGAGTTGTCCCTAAAAAATTGGTGATGAAACCATCTCAGATAAGTTACAAGTTGCTGAGACACTAGAAACTTTCTTTACCAATATCCCAATAGAGGTTACGAAATCTCTCCCCTCATCATCTATATTAGCTGAATTTCTAATTAAAGGAAACTTTAATAATTTCCATTACCACAATTAAAAAAGCATTTAAAAGTCTTAACATAAAAAATACTGAAGACTTATGGGGGATTTCTGTTAAGGTTCTTGGAGATATTATTGACATAATAATTGCCCCTGCCCTAACAGGCATATTTAATCAATCACAGCGGTACGTTTCCTGACATAGTAAAGTAGTACCAATTTTCAAATCGGGTAGTAAGTTGAATCCCTCCAATTACAGACCTATATTTGTGCTACCAGCATTGAGCCAAATCTATGAAAAAAACATGCAAAACCAGATGTTGTCACATTTTAATTCAAATGGGATTTAACATGGTCGCCAGTTTGATTTCACGAAAGGCAGGTCGACGACAGACGCGGGAGTAAAACTCATCAGTCACATTTTGGAATCCTGGGAGAAGTCCCAGGACGCAATTGGCATTTTCTGTGACCTCTCAAAGCGTTTGACTGTGTTGACCACAATACACTGATCTGTAAATTATACCACAACGGAATTCGTGGAAAAACTGCTGATCTTGTTCTTTCCTATCTATCAAAGAGGCAGCAAAAAGTAAACGTTAACGGGGCGAGGTCCTCGGGATCTCTAGTTAGGACGGGTGTGCCTCAAGGCTCAATTCTTGGCCCTTTCCTATTTCTAGTATATATTAACGACCTCCCTTGCATGATGGCTAACCTATCGGATATAATTTTATTCGCTGATGACACTCCCCTTATTTTGAAAATAGATAGAAAAGCTACAGATGTTTTACATGTCAACGATAGTCTGGCTGTTCTTTCGAAATGGTTTGCAGCTAATAATCTTACTTAATGCGAACAAAACTAAATGTCTTAAGTTCTCATTGCCAAATGGGTCTAAATTTAAAACACAATGGCAAGAAACTAGATGCTATTACGGAAACTGTATTTCTGGGAATTACTATAGATTCAAAATTACAATGGGGCGCACACATTAGAGCTCTTTCAGGTAGATTAAGTTCAGTTGCATATGCAATAAGAAAAATAAGGCAGTTGACAGATATAGCCACAGCTAGGTTAGTATACTTTGCTTATTTCCACAGTATTATGTCTTATGGTGTTCTGCTGTGGGGACCAGCAGCTGACGTAGATTCAATTTTCATTTTACAAAAGAAGGCAATCGGTGCTATCTATAAAAAGGGATTCTCGCGAGTCTCTTAGAAACAAATTCAACGAAATTGATATACTAACTCTGCCTTCTCTTTACATTTTAGAAAGTATTTTGTATGTTCGCAAAAAGTTAGGATTTTTCAAAATAAGAAGCGATTTCATAACAAGTTGCCAATGCCGGTTACAGAACTTAGCGATGGAAAGTTCAAAACCCTCATCAAATGCGTCCTTATCAAAAAAACCTTAATTATAAGATTAAAGACTTCGTGAAAACAAGGTAGTTTGGCAATTATTTGTTCTGCACATGTGGCTTCCCTGGCACCTCATTAACGGCATAACTACGTAAATGTCTATTAACTGCTCTCAAATTACGATGTTTATTTATTTTTTACATACCTCTTTGACATAATCTTTTTATTATTTGACATTATATACAGACAATTCTAGTTTCAACTCTTTATTAGTGGTTGTAACGGCAGTTATGTCACCTAGTTTTAATAGGTGTTTATATTTTATCTGTCCTTCTGATGGATTCTTCTATATTTTGTAAATGTGAGGACTTTGTAGGCCCTGTAGACTTTAATCTGTAGACCATTTTTTATTTTATCAAGTACCTGATACTTGTTGATAGGCCTACGCTGTCCTCCCATACCTACTGTAATTTGAAAACATTGTTAAAGCCAATTATTTTTAAAAGAGTAACCGTGGAGTTTCTTGCCGGCTCTTCTCCATAGGAAACGACCAATTGGAACAGTCACCTAGCTTCTGACGTTTCATAAGTGCCCATGTTGGTTTATGTAAAATAAAATATTTTGATTTTGATTTTACAGTTTCTTGAAACATTATTCAGTGTTTGTTTATTTCTCGAGTTGATAGAATATATAAGTTTGTGTTCCACCTACGCTACGTATACAAGTTGTTCGCTATAAAATATGAACGAACGTCTCTCAGAAATCTCATCAAAGTGAAGTGTTCATCTCATGTTGTTTAGTTCGAAAAGCGATTTCAGAAACGACATGCTGTTACTCATGTTGGGTTCGGTTTAAAACGATACAAATATCTTTTGAATAATTTAAAATCAGATCAAATTAAAGTGTACAAACATAAATGAAATAGATTTATTTATTATGTTTTGGGCTATAAAAGGTACAAAGGCGGACTTAATGCCTTAGGCATCCTGTACCAGTCAACCAAGAGTTGTGGACGTATAAGTTAGCATTTCCAATGGACATAAAATATGATATGATAAAAAAACATTTTTACAAAAAAAAAAAAAAAAACTACCAACAGGTCCAGAAACCAACTTCCACAATTAATGTTATTTTTCAGTTGTAGTCTTCTTTTTGTAAATACATTTTTTTTCACTTTTTAATATTGTTTGGAAGGTGGATGTTTTCTTTATTAACAGTATTCCCACTGCTGGGACAGGCCTCCTTTCAGTGAGAGGGGGTGGGTTGTAATCCTCCACGCGGGCCCAGCGCGGGTTGGTACCTAGATTGTAAATAAGTTTTTATTTTTCACTATTAAAATGTACCCACCTCACACATACTACTTGCTATGTAAATATCAGTGACAGGAAGTGAAGGCAGAAAAACAATTGTATTATTGAAGATAACAAAGACCTTATCAAAGTTAATAAAATGTATCTGGGACCGCTCCAAAGGCATAACCTGCCCATTAAAAAAAAAAATCGAAATCGATCCACAATTGCCGGAGATATCGCGTAACATACACACAATAAAAATACATATATAGTCGAATTGAGAACTTTTTTGCTTTCGGTAAAAAATATGATTTCCAATGGACATATAAATCCCTCTTTTGTTGGTAATATTGGGGACACAACACCAAATAACAAGTAAACAAAGACTATGCGACAGATGAGCATCAATATAATATATTCTTTGTTTACTTGTCGATACATTGATATTATCAATATATCGATTTGTTTGACTTATGAATCGTTCCATCGACTTCCAGAGACATTGGTTTGTATCCCTTCTGTTTGTTGAGTGTCCAAGGTACTCGTAATGATTAAGTTGTTATGTTTACACACACATACGTAACAGTCTCGTATTACGCACGAGGTATTTTAAGAATTGCGGTGTAAATGCGTAACACACTAACAGTAGCAATGGCTTTAGTTCAACAACATTCATTGCGTTATTTACGTTGTTGAGCAGACAAATTTTTCGAACATATGGAGCAATGGATTAGCAATATCCTTCAAAATAATTCAAATTGTGATTGGTAGTGTGTTACGCAATTAGGGTGCTGAACCGTGAATCCAAAATTCCTTGTTAATATACCATTTTCTTTCATAAGAAACTGTGTGCCCGATGGGGATCGGCAAAAGTTACGAGCTTCCATACGAACTTTCATCCCCTATGAGGACAAATTTCGAAAATCCTTCCTTAGCGGAGAAAGGATTAATTCTTTCGTTGAATAAAAAACTCTTGTGCAAATTGTATGCTAGATCCAGCGCTTTCGACTGTTTGTTGTGTATCAGTAATTTAAGATTTTTACAAAGAACGAGTAAGTAGAAGAAGATAGATGCAAAATTATAAATAGTTGCACAATTTTCATTGCGCGTTTTTCGCTCAGTTGCACGTAGTTAAGTGCAACTGTGCAGTTAATGAAACTTGCTCGAGTGGCGTGTTCACACGGTGTTAACGTAAGTTGTGTTGGCTCGCAGCCAGGCAGGGCTTGTGCGATCTAATGCTGCAAGTTTCGGTTTCCTGAACACATCGGTGTGAATATATTATTCTAGATAGTTTGGGTTAATAAATAGTTTAAGTTCATTTGCATACAAAACGTCCTCTCTAGTGCTCAAAGAGAGGGTTTCCTAAGTGTCATATCATAGATAAACTATTCAAATTGTGTCTCGGAAAACATTTATTACGTTTTTGAAAATGATCAAGTGGGCCTAGCACGAACGCGCGGAGTTAATGTAAAGTAAATTCGAACGATTTTAATATTGAAAATGCTCGTTTCGCACATAATTATGAGACTTAGTATTAGGGCTTTATTCTCATATCTAAGAAGTATGGTCATTTGCGATGACCATACTTCTAAGATATGAGAATAAAATAAATTTAAACCAGCACGCTGTAAGTAGGTTAGTTGTATTTTCGGTTCAAAAACATTTCTAATTTACGTTACGTTTATATCGCGCGTTCTTGCTGGGGCCTGAGATCGCTTTGCTGGACGGACATTTGTGTGCGTCTGGTCGCACATTGTGCGTCTGGCCGCACATTGCGGGGCTCCCATCGCTGCCATGATTAAAGTACAAAGTACCCTATAGGTTATGATTTAGGTATTTGCGAATATTAAAATATGTCGCATAAAAGGCCGTATTTATTTTTATTATTTATTATTTTTTATTGAAGCTCAATTTTTTAGACCTCAGAAGCCGAACTATACCTCCACGCGTCTCTGAAAAAAAAGGTCTTGACAGATGGACAACGAAGTGAAGGGTTCCGTTTATTTTCTATTGAGATACGAAACCTTAAAAAGAAAAAAGATTCCGATGAATTGAGAACCTCCTTTATTAGAACAACATCACGCTCGTATTCCCCGAAAGGTTGGGTTGGGTTGGGTAGGTTGGGTTGGTTCCCCCCCCGGTGGGTTCCCGCATTGTCGAGGCGGGGGGGCTCAGTAGCCGTGGCTGGCTGGACCACGGTGAAGCGAAGAGGAACCCCAGCGGGGGCCGCTCGTCCGGGCTGTGCGGTTTAGCCCGACGTAGCGGCCCACGGGTAGGTTGCGGTGCCGCGACATCGCGACCTACCTGAGGCGGGCCGCGATGTCCCCCGTGAGGGAGACATTGCGGCTGAGGATAGAGGCCACGGCGGGAGAGGCTCTCCCTCCTTCCGCGGCCTTGACGGGGCCGCCACCGTATGATGGCGGACGCGGCGGGGCCGCAGGGGAAGAGGAGTGTCGGTGTTTCGTTGCCGCTCTCCCTATCCTCTGCGGCCGTAGCTCCCCCAACGCGGGGGGCATGCAGGGCCCGCCTTTTAGGCGGGCGTGGAGGCCAGCAGGCAACGGGTGCGGGGGCTCCGTTGCCTGTTTTGCACAGGCCTCCACCTTGTGGGACGGGAATGGCCAGGTGTTCTCGGCCATTCCCGTAGCCCCCCAACCTGGGGGGCATGTGGGGCCCGCCATACCATCTTGGCGGGCATGCGCCGGGAGGGCTGTGGAAGTAAAGGCTATGCCGGTTTCCCATGGCCCTCCCATCACGGCGACGCGGGAACACCGCTGAGTTTTAGTGGGTATACTGTCATTCCGACAGGGAGTCCCACATACCCCGTCTCGTCCCCCGGGAGGCGGGGATGCATAAAGCATTTCTCAGCGACAAAAAAAAAAAAAAAAAAAAGGTTGGGTTGGTTCCCCCCCGGTGGGTTCTCCCCCCCGGTGGGTTCCCGCATTGTCGAGGCGGGGGGGCTCAGTAGCCGTGGCGAACTGGGCCACGGTGAAGCTAAGAGGAACCCCAGCGGGGGCCGCTCGTCCGGGCTGTGCGGTTTAGCCCGACGTAGCGGCCCACGGGTAGGTTGCGGTGCCGCTTGCGCGACATCGTGACCTACCTGAGGCGGGCCGCGATGTCCCCCGTGAGGGAGACATTGCGGCTGAGGACAGAGGCCGCGGCGGGAGGGGCTCTCCCTTCCTTCCGCGGCCTTGACGGGGCCGCCACCGTTCGATGGCGGACGCGGTGGGGCCGCAGGGGAAGAGGAGTGTCGGTGTTTCGTTGCCGCTCTCCCTATCCTCTGCGGCCGTAGCTCCCCCAACCTGGGGGGGCATGCGGGGCCTGCCTTTTAGGCAGGCGTGGAGGCCAGCAGGCAACGGGTGCGGGGGCACCGTTGCCTGTATTGCACAGGCCTCCACCAGTGTGGGACGGGAATGGCCAGGTGTTCTCGGCCATTCCCGTAGCCCCCCACCCTGGGGGGCATGTGGGGCCCGCCATACCATCTTGGCGGGCATGCGCCGGGAGGGCTGTGGATGTAAAGGCTATGCCGGATTCCCATGGCCCTCCCATCACGGCGACGCGGGAACACCGCTGAGTTTTAGTGGGTATACTGTCATTCCGACAGGGAGTCCCACATACCCCGTCTCGTCCCCCGGGAGGCGGGGATGCATAAAGCATTTCTCAGCGACAAAAAAAAAAAAAAGGTTGGGTTGGTTGGGTTGGGAACCTATCGTATACCCAGATTGTGCCAGTGAAGTTTAAGTTCCATATAACAGTGGGCGAGCCTATCGCCATCCACCGGGCACCAGTCCAGACTCCGTGCTACTACTGTGAAAGTCCAGATGGAAAACCGCCATAACACTTTCCCCGACCCGGACACAGAACCCAGAACATCAAGCTCAGCTGTACGTAGTGTTTGCGACCACTAGACCAACCAGGCAGTGCTTTATTAGAAGTCTCGAGTCTTAGTTTTAGTCTTAACTTGTCAAAGTTACACAGCTTGTTCACAAATAGAATGTGAATGTTTAAACGCGTTGTTTGCAGATGAATAATATAGACAAGTAAGTGTAGCCGCAATGTAGCCGAGTGCATTCGAGCGGCCGCGGGCAGTGCACTCGCAGTGCCTCGGAGTACGGCAGAAGACTCACTGAAGGACTGGGGAAGTCGCGCTCTATGCGCCCACGACGTCTAGTCGTACGTCCGGCCGCAGTCTTGGCCGCAGCAGCTCCTACCAAGTGTGACCTCATGACCAACTGGTAATGCGGCCAAGCTTTCTTCTTGGTCAGAGCTCAAACATAACATAACATCACGCCTATAATCCCCGAAGGGTGAGCAGAGGGGACAAGGTGAGGGTTCGTTACAGGTATGTTTTAGTAGAAAATACTTAGTACATCAATTTGTTTATATTTTATTTAACTAGTAATACTTAGATTTTTAATTACTGAATCAACACATTTGGGCAAAGATCGTTAGAACAGCTTCAATTAAAATAAAAAAGTAAAACATACAGTTTAAAATAATAGGTGAGTTAAATGCAATAAATAATTTATTTAGTTTATATTTAACAGAGGGTGTATGTTTCTTTTCACTCACCGCTGCAAGGTCTGACGCAGATGTAGGCGGGCTGCACCGTATCGCTCAAATCTTTTCACTCACCGCTGCAAGGTCTGACGCAGATGTAGGCGGGCTGCACCGTATCGCTCAAATCTTTTCACTCACCGCTGCAAGGTCTGACGCAGATGTAGGCGGGCTGCACCGTATCGCTCAAATCTTTTCACTCACCGCTGCAACGTCTGACGCAGATGTAGGCGGGCTGCACCGTATCGCTCAAATCTTTTCACTCACCGCTGCAAGGTCTGACGCAGATGTAGGCGGGCTGCACCGTATCGCTCAAATCTTTTCACTCACCGCTGCAACGTCTGACGCAGATGTAGGCGGGCTGCACCGTATCGCTCAAATCTTTTCACTCACCGCTGCAACGTCTGACGCAGATGTAGGCGGGCTGCACCGTATCGCTCAAATCTTTTCACTCACCGCTGCAAGGTCTGACGCAGATGTAGGCGGGCTGCACCGTATCGCTCAAATCTTTTCACTCACCGCTGCAACGTCTGACGCAGATGTAGGCGGGCTGCACCGTATCGCTCAAATCTTTTCACTCACCGCTGCAACGTCTGACGCAGATGTAGGCGGGCTGCACCGTATCGCTAAAATCCTCTTACTTCATTTTCGTACGGTTTAACCAACCAACCATCGCACACTTCAGGCCCCATCGCACTCCTTTGTTTTGTACTGAAATGCGATGCGCTGCGGCCCTGCGACTGTAATGTACGCCCAACTGGGCATGCACTAAGGTAGCCGCGAAATTAAATTTACTTACGTCTTTAACAATTTCCAGGTCAGTGTCCGGTTGTATGTTGATTACAATATGATTCACGACCGTAACAAGTACAGAATTATAATCATTAGAATCAGAAATACAACTCATAAGTCAGAATTGGCCTTAAATGTCATGATTTCATGAAATAGTCATTCAATAGGGTAGGTAATATGAACTAAGAGGGTTGTATTGATGATTTTTATGATTATAATTCCATAAATTAATATTTGTTACGGCCGCCAATCATATTAAGATCAACATACAACCTGATATTGACCCGCAAATTGCAAAAAACGTAAGAAAATTTGTATTTCGGAGCTACCCAGACGGTTTCGCCTTAAGTGGTAGAAACTATGTATTTCAGATCAAGAGATTCAGGGATGTAAAGTACTTAGTCAACTTCCTGAAAACAACAGGAAACCCAAATTAATGTCACAAGCAACGTAAAAAAGGCTCCCAAAGCCCCAACAAACTTGTCAACACTACAAGTACTTACATGCGACACGCACACAAGTGGAGCCATGCTCTACTTCGCGACAGCACTACATAGATGGCACAGAAGGCCGACTCCACAGAACAAGTCCTACAGATACCTACTTACGTCATGAAAGCGACATCAAATGTACTGGATTTGATATCTTCCTTGACAAGCAGCTCTGCCATCCACGTTAATATAGTTGAACAAAGAACTTTTGACGCGCTAAACCGGAACTGACGTCGCAATGAGAAGTCAGCTTATACTGGAAAAGTATAGCTTGATGTGTCGCCGTGCACACATGCGTGTCTACATATTCGTGCGGTTTTGATAGTTGTATGAGGTCGACCTTCTGTAGTATGTTCTGTGGGTACCTGTCTATTGTGACGACGTCCCACCGCCCATTCATTTCATTCAACTCATTAATTTCCCCGCGCGTCCGTGATTGGCTTCCTGCTGTTACTTAAATGCTCCAAAATAAAAGCTAAGCCCTGAGACGAAACGCGGACACTATTGAAGAGCAGGTCCCGTGAAATGTTTATGTCGTTGTTTTTGTACCGACTCAAAAAGTCGCAAACAGTTCGACACTTACATATGTATCAAGTTGCCGACGAGACTCATAAAGTCACAAGTTTTATAAATTAGGGTGGTTTATTGCCCACGAGTAAGAAATTTGTTGAAAGTGTCGACGTTTCATATATAGAAGTTTAATAAACTTTTCAAATTTACGATGTGACTGCACAGAAAAACTCAGTCAATTAATCATTTTGTATATACTCGTAATTATAAAATATATAAATATTGGTAGTTTTTTTTAATTCAGCTAATCAAAGTACTGGCCCAAATTATCTACTTATACAATTTTGCCATTTTGATGGCAGTTTGTTTATCCCTTTACTGTAGAAGTCTGCCGGACGGGAGGCGATGAAGTCAGTGAAAGCGTTTTGTACTGCCTATCGGGTGTTGAATTTTTTCCCACTTAAAATTTTTCTAAATTTTGAAAAAAGCAGAAATTTGGTGGGGCATTGTCCGGTGAGTACGGTGGGTGACGGAGAGCTTCCAGCTGTAGGTAACTCTTGTAGCTTTACGATGGTCTGTCGTAAAGTGTGAGCTCGCGCGTTGTCATGGAGAAGCAATGGGGAAGAGCGATTGACTAGTCTTGGTTGTTGAATTGCGAGCTTCTCCATCATGGTTTGCAATTCTTGGCAATAGACATCTGCCGTCACTGTTATGCCATTCGGTAAAAAGCTGTGATGTACAAGTCCACTGGTCCACCGAACAGTCACCATCATCTTCCTATGAGTAATCTTTTTTTTAGCGCACTGATTAGGTGCTATACCCGGGTCCATCCACTGAGACGAACGCTTACGGTAGTCGTACAGAATCCATTTTTCATCGCAGGTAACAATTCGATTAAGAATTCCCTCGTTTCTATGCCGTTTCAGTAGTGCTATGCATGCTTCGACGCGTAAATCTAGCTGTTGGTCGCTTAGTTCGTGTGGCACCCACTTATCTAGCTTTTTTATCTTTCCGATTTGACGCAAGTGCTTCAATGTTGTTTTGACACTAACTCCAAAGCCCGTAGCAAGCTCAGCCGTAGATTGAGTTGGATCCGCTTCCACTATCGGCCTCAATTCTTCGTTGTCGACAATGGCTACCGGCCGACCGCGAGCCTCGTTCTTCAACTCAAAATTTCTAGATTTAAAACGACTGAACCAATAATGGACCGTGTTTATGCAAGCAGTGTTAGGCCCGTACACGTCGTTAATGTTTCGTGTTGTTTGCGCAGCGGTATTTCCACTCATATTCGAAAATTGTACGAATTTTCAGTTTATCCGTGGCGCCAAAAACTACCACAATGTCACAATAAAAAACTATCTAAAAACAAATGACTGAATTTGAAATTACATTAACACGTCTTTCGAATAAAATTTATTTGAATTTCGAATTGCGCGCCAATCCACAGATAATTAAATCTGAAAATGCTGGTTATAGAATCTCCAATTACATAGGGAAAGAAATATTATTAAACCTAACATTATTATTTTGCCCTTATTTGAATTTATTTGCGGTCGGCGCAACATGTCTTCTTCTTCCATACTTCGCCCAAAACTTAGCGGAGCTTGAATTTTGCAGTTTTCAACATTCTTTCGTTTCACGAAAACTGCGTGTGTGTCTTGTGTGAGAGAGATACAGTACTGAGTCACAATCTGTACATACTTATATGAAAATAGTAAAGAAGTGAAAACTGTACATTAACTGTTTAAAAAAAATTATACGAGGTGTGGGAACGAGTCTGGTGTCGAAAATGTAGTTTTAATATCCTGGTTTAACACGTAGGCCACAGGGCTGGTTTAAAAATTTAAATTCCGGTAGGACGAGTACATTCCCGTGGGATATTTTCCAACAACCACGCGGGCGAAGCCGCGGGCTAGTGTTTAATAAATGAAGTATAATTAATCTTGTGGCTCGACTTTCTAATGACTAACTCGATTTGTTCCCAAAGTTCAATCTTCTAATTAATTCTGTCAACGCTTGAACAGAGCATCTTTCAAAGTCGCTTGATTAGAAAATAAAAGCAGATTTTTCAGGAGATCGTTTGCTGAAAGCAAAGTTTTTCAGATTGAATGTTAATCAAAGTATGATTTGCGATCGCAACAAATATTTATTTACAGAATTATAAATAAGATAAATAAGATTATCAACACTTCAAATTTCTCTATTGAATGACTATTTCATGAAATCATTTGAGCCCAATTTTGAGTTACGGACATTGAATTGCAAATTGCAAAACACGTCAGAAAAATTTAATTTCACGAAAGTGCTTTCGCCTTAATATATTTTAAATAAAAACTTTTTTGCAAAAAAAATTAACCGACTTCCAAAAACGACACTACAAAGTGAAAAATAACTTTAATTTCGGAAGTCGGTGTCGTTGGGTTCACATTTTTGTTGTTTGCCACCGACTTCCGAAATTAAAGTTATTTTTCACTTTGTAGTGTCGTTTTTGGAAGTCGGTTGTTTTTTTTTTTGCAAAAAAGTTTTTATTTTCCACTTTTAAGTTGTAATTTTTAACAGTAATTTTGGTTTAAAAACCAAACTGCTGAACAGTTTTTGATGAAATTGCCATGGCACCATTTGGGAACCCCCCCCCCCCCTTTCTAACAAAAAAAGAATTTTTCAAATCAGTTGGCAAGCGACGGAGTTATGCGCGAACAAACATAAAAAAAAATACAAACATTCGAATTGAGAACCTCCTCCTTTTTTAGAAGTCGGTTAAAAATACTTCATTCAAAAACTCTGAAAAACTGTTCTAGAAACATTGTCGTGATTTGAATCTAAGTCAGATAATTTTTATCAGATATATCAAATAAAAAGATACAGAATTTTCTTACGAATAAATTAAATTCATTTTAAAGGAAAAAAAGCTCACAAAACACTCTTCTTGAAAGGCTCTCTTAAGATCAAAAGCTACATATCTTAACTCTCCACAAAGGCTGACATCCCTGTGCGGCTGAATATCAACGAGACAGGAAATCGAATCGTATTCTATGTGTCCACTGTCCACATTCGATGTCTTTGGTTAGAAAAGAAAGTAGAGACATTTCTGTTGAAGCATGTACAGAAAGGGTGAGACTAGACATGCGCTTCAAATGGCCTGCCGCGCATGCCTCCGGCTGAGTGGATGCACACTGTGAGCATTCACCGCATTAGTTCGTCGCATGCTTTCGAAGCGATTGCTGCGCTACGGTCTATCTACTAAATTCTTTAGACAGATAGATATATTATACAAACAATCACCAAGTTCTATCGTACTGCGCGTGTACCCTCACAGGTACATAAGATATATTCAAGCACTACCAAATTCAAGATAAATGACTATAAATAAATCAAAAGCTTCAGCATTCGTATTTATTTTGAAACCAAACCAATTTTTTTTTTTTTTTGATGAAGAAGACAAAATATACAAAATATGAATATTTTGTATATATTTTCTTCTGTATCATAATACTTATCCCCGTTGACAAGTGCCAGAGAGCTGGCGAGAGGTAGTTCCGGGCTTCGATCTCAAGCTCCCTCCCTCTGAGGTCGACGCGATAGCAGGAAATAGGATTTGCGGCCATACTAACACAGATACTTTGTATACACTGCAAACAAATACGCACTGAGTTAGGCACATGCGACGTTTATACATTTCTATTTCAATTCACCTTCGCAGTTGTGTTGCACTTTTGTAGTCAAAAGTTATAGTGTAGACTGTGACTGATTGCTTTAATATGTCCAAAATAGTTATTGTAAAATAGATAAGTCATAATAACTATTTAAATATCATTCAATCCTGTGTTACGCAACTTGTATTATTTCGTCGAAACTAATTAAGTGTTAATATCACAATACAAAATCAATTAAAATGCCAAGATCATGAGATACTTGGGGATAATTACGTGCAATCGAAAGACTGGATTATAGAATTTTGTAATTTAAAAAAATTAAGTACCAAATAAAAGGTTTCCGTCACGTGCACCTACGAATCAATGACCGGGCTCTCTAATAACATCCCCACTGAGCCGGCAGCGTTTATCCTAGCCAGTGCGTTCACAAGACAGCAGGCGTGCGAGTGTGGAAGCACTTCTATTTGTTATAAAGGTTATAAAATACGAGCGGTTGCGATTAATTGAATGTCTTGTGTGCCATGGCGGGTGATGTGTGCTGCGGTGTAGGGGTGTCCCACACTGTCTAGTTAGGGTTCATTCACACGACGTATTAAATGCTTCCCATGATTTTGTTTTGACATTATCATGCTCTTACCGTTATCCTTATATATATATCATAGTATCAATATAACAAGTTTAGATTTTGATAGTCATCACATTTATAGAGTTTCGCTGGCTTATTTAATTTAACCTAGAATGATGGATGGTTGTCAAAACGAAGGTATACTCCACTATAGGGGACATCTTAGAAAGATGTAGACAGACCTTATTGGTGATGTCCTTCAAAAAGCTCACGTATACGACCAGAGGAATGAATGTGAAGAAGCACTAGGAGTATGTGAGGTTTCGTAGTTTCAGCGTACACCCGTGGAAAAAGGTTTGACAAGATGTAGGTACTTCCTGTATATGTATGCCCTGTGCCGGACGTGACGCCAGGCGTATATAATTTGAAGCAGAAGATGTCAAACATGCTACATGTTTCTTATAATTGGAATCTATTTACAGGCCCATTATTATATTTAGAAAATCCTATTCTGTTCGGAAAAACACACGAGGCTACCCACGGCTAAGCCTATGTCGAAGGAAGCAGGAAGAAACAATTACCTACTTATTTATCGAAGAAGAAAACTTTCATACTCTTTGCTGCTTGTGGTTATAACTTTTTAAACCACTTAACTCCTTGTTCAGTTTACCAACAGACTTGTATCGAAAAAACAACTATTCAAGTTACCAATAATATTAAGGGCTGATATTTCAATCGACCGATAATTTTTATTCGTGGAATAAAATTGACGTCCGACAGTTTTTGTATGAAAAAAACTGTCAAAAATTCAAAACGATTCCTCCGATAAAATTATCTGGCGTTGGAAAAATCAGCCCTAATTGGTACAAACAACCAGATATCTAAATGGTACAATCAACCACATATCTAATTGGTACAAACAACCAGCTATCTAATTGGCACAAACAACCAGATATCTATTTGACAACTAAGTTTACATATTATTAGGTAACTTCCGCCCGCAACTTCGTCCACATGAAATTTCATCCTCCGACACGCCGCGTCGCATCACATCGCCCATCCGCACATTACCTCGTTTTCGCTTAGCGTTCTTTCGGACTTTTTTATTTTTGCTTGGCTCCTAAGGGTCGTAGCTTGGTGCTAAATAGCCTTCCTTGAGAACTGGGCTATCAAATGCAAAAAGATTGTTTCTCTGGTAGTTCCAGAGACAAATAAGCTCTGCTTTCTCTTCAGCTTCATAATAATTATAGATAATAATTCAATAATTTTTCAGAAGTTCAAAGTACACAACTGAGGGGCAATTCTCGTAATTTTGTAAACGCACCCACCATACAGGAGTAATTCCTAGAGTGGTGCAACGTTTTTTTAAAAAATAAAAATAAATAAATTTTAAGAACGTTCACAGTCTAGATCAGACTGTGAACGATCTTAAGTGTCAATCTGTCAAAAATACCTCAAATTTCCCTACATTTTGACAAGTTTTTGACATTTGTTTGTCGCCAAGATGACACTGCGACTATATTTTGAACGTTTTAAATTACGAGAATCGGCTTTCTGCTCTCAGTCAAAAACAAAATCAATTACCTATTCCATTATGTTGTTTTGTCTTCCTTTTCCTTAATTATAACTACGGAACACAGTGTCAACATTCATTCAATTCTGTCTTTACTTCTGTGACTTTCAATGCTTTTCAAATAATAATAACAAACGCAAAAAGTGAATATTGTATTTAAGGATTATACACACGTATACGGTTGACGTGGGACGTGTGACGTCTTGTCGCGATGCGTTATAAGTTGTAACAAGCAAACGTCACATTGAATGTATGTACCTACTTAACTTAAGGGTCTATACATGTCTTTATGATTGATCTTTAAACCAAAAGTATTTATGGCAATGTCTACATTTAGACGCAATAATTGATTAAATGTTAAAAGGTATCAATGAAATCGGATTGATTGCATGCATAGGTTCCAATTTTTCAGTTTCACATTAGGATAACATACAATTTTATTCCATATCGTTTAAATCCTAGGTTAACCTACCAACCATAACCTAGTATTTCCGCAAAGATTTGAATTTCCCAATTATCCTAAGGCAGGGTGAAATAAATTCAGTTCATGATTCTAGACCGACAAGGGTTGAAATTATTAATCGGTTATTAAAAAATATCTGCTGTTGCTAAAAAATTTACACGTTGCGCGTCGATCACACCGTATAAACAACCAATAAAGCGAACGACATTTAATAAACTTCACCTTAACACAACTTATGACGTGTCCAGAGCGGTGCGCGGTGGAGCGCGGCGACTAATGAGGACGTGTCGTTAGTGCGTCGCGCCTGTGTGCGCTCACCTTCATCACGCCTTTCGCTATCGCGTGTCAAGTACATGATCTCTTTGTGATCGTGACGCGGAACTGATATTACTTACCCTATCTTTCTAATATGCTACGCTCTTTTCATTCGTGGAGTGGATGCAAGCGGCCACGGTGACATTAATGAATTCTTTATTATTTTTTGTAACGAAGTTCCGACGTATTTGTTTGGTGTTGCCACCACCTCGGTGAATGTTTTTGCTAACGTTATCTATCTACTTATCTAAAATACAATTATTGTTTAAAAACACTTAAGTAGCTAGAAAAATATTTTATTAAGTTGTAACGGTGTCTCGATGATGCCACAAAAACCCCTCCCTTTGACCCCTCCTACCCCCCTAACCTACTTTACTTTTGTCAATAAAACTTCCATACCTCTAGGTCCTCAGAAGTATTTTCTCGAAAAATTTTCCTTACTTAAAATTGTATTTTGTTGATGCAGTTATTGCCGTATTAACAAAATAATTACATTTTTCTTCTTTTTATACCAACCAACCAACCAACCAATTACTTATTATTTTTTTTAATCCAATTACAACATTGCGGAACATGGCAAGTTGTTCTTACTCAGGAAACAAAATGACCAGCAAAATGTAAAAAGAAGAAATCTCACTAAAATTACATTGTATTAGCGTAATGTGTTTTAACGTAAAATGGAGCACAATAATTAGCGACTGGTGTCGTGAGGCAGTAGGTAATTATTGACTATGTTTTTTTAAGAAGTTTGGTGCAGCCTAATAGTACCTGTAAGTGTAGGGTTACTGCTTTTAATCGTGCAAAAATTTGGGCAAAAGCATAGAATTATTATACTATGCTGAAACAGACGATTTGATCAATAAAAATAAAAACAAGGGTGTCATAGTTAACTAATTGTCACACAGCGTATAATGTATTTGGATGTTTATTATTGTGTTTTAGTTTTAGACCTATTTGCACCATAACCTTAGACAGAAGACAACTTTTTAACCGACAAAAAGAAGGAGGAGGTTCTCAAGTCAACGCGTATTTTTAGAAGCTTTTATGTAACTTGCGATGTATGTATGTAGGTATGTATGCTCGGGTGGACTCTTGCAACTCAATTTTGAAGGAGATATCTTCAACCGATTGAGCTGAAATTTTGCATGCATGTGTAATTCGGATGACAATGCAAAATTATTATGACATGGAACTGGTCTGATGATGGAGCTGGAAGATAATAATTAAACGACACAGCCCCATCGAGTTTGGGCTCGTGTAATTTGTCTTGACGAGTACTTTGGTGTTATATGGTAACCAGGGACTAAAGATGAACAGGAAGCTTAAGTGTAGTAAACGCATATAACGGAAAAACACTACTACGCACTACGAACTACGCCGTAGTTAATCTCGCATCAAAAATACTAAAAAGTGGAAAATAAAATTAAAACAAAAAAAAAACTTTTTAAAAATAAGCTTTTATTACTCATTGATAAAAAGGACTAAAAAGTTAAAAATAATTTAAAGCGGATAAGAAATAAATAAAAGCGTGTTACATTTTGATGGAACATTAAAGAACATTTAGAACAAAAAAGTTTTTTTAAATATATTGTACATACGCTGATAATAATGTCAATACCAGACAGAAAGTGAAGTATCAGCGAATGTGTACCAAATGTATGAGGATGTCGAGAGGTCTTTGTGTAACTAGGTAAGCACTTACTAAATACTGACGATTTGCCACCGAGGCGATTTGTGAACGATGTCTCCGCGGGTGCCAAGCTAGCTTCTTCTCCGTGTCCCTGGCACGACTGTATTTCAGATCTTGTTGACCCAAAACTTCGCCACTTCCACGGCGTCGTTGGTTGCAGCACAGAGGTCACGTTCACTGCATGTTCAGCGAGCTAGTTTCGCTCGCCAGTATGATAAGACCCTAAGAGTAATGCCAGAAAATAGATTGGCGGGCCTGACTCGAACACAATGCAAGCGCACTTTTGACTGACATTCGTTTCAGAAAATCTGAAATCGCAGTACGGCCGCACGTAGATAGTAAAACTCTTGAGCTGGCCTAGCGTAGTACGGAGTTTCAATGGAATAAGAGGACAGCATCACCACTGCTCTCAAAACGGTGAGGGAAAACATTCGTGAGTAAGCCGGCATGTCCTAGAACCAAAACTCGAAGACATTTATGTATCTATCAAACCGCACTGGGCCCGCGTGGTAGATTCCAGCCCACTCCCTCTCGAAGAGAGGAGGCCTGTGTCCCAGCAGTGGGAACATTATAGGCTGATTATAAAAAGGCCAGATTATACTGGTTGTGTCACCAAGAACGTGTGGCCTACCGAATGCGCCTAAGTGCACGTGCACCCGTTGTCGCTAGTTGTACGGGGCCAGCCTGTTCTTATGTATTTCGTGGAACTACTCTCATTAATTACTACAAACTGTAACTGTACTCTAGTTCTGAACCCCCACTAGTAAATGGCACAGTGGGCCCAAACAATTGAATTAGCGCCAACTATGTATAACTTGGACTGTAAATCATTCCTTGAGGACTCTGTTTTTGTACGTCGACGGTCTAAGAGCGACCCGCGCAACCAACGTATGTAGCTTTATGTTATAGGATTCAATACAGCATTATTTAGTACCGTATCGTCTATTTAATGCTAAATATAACTACTAAGTAGTAGAATACAAAGGTCCGAAATCGCCAAGCAACTGGCACATAGAATTGAAACTACTTAATATGCCCAACCATTTGTATGAAGTCAGCACGTCTCCCCAATATTTTTCATAATCATAGCCATTCTATTTAAACCATAAAATTACCTGCACTTAGTCAAGAGGTCTCTCTAGACCTCTTGACTAAGTGCAGGTAAGTTCGGAAGTCCCTATTGGAACACCCTTTATATCTCTATATAAAGGGTGTTCCAATAGGGACTTCCGAACTTTGACAATTGATAGCGGTTATATTGTTGAAGCTACATCTGTCAAATTGGCTGTCATTTATTCAGTCTGTTTTGACAAATTACAAATCACCATGGATGGATATAGCGTTCAACAACACGTGCAAATGATAAAATTGTTTTATCAATGTGGGTGTTCTATTCAGACAGCGGGCCGGGTGCTTCTCCCATTTTACGGTCGCCATAATCGTCCTACCAAGAGGACTATTCGCAGAGTGGTAGATAAATTTGAGTCCACTGGTGATGATACCAATCCACATGAGATCTAAGAGTGTCCAATGCATACCGAAAAAGGCGTGGTGTGGATTGGAGAACGACGTTAGCCAGGCCATCACCGTCAATGGCGAGCGCTATAGGTCGATGATTACTAATTTTTTTGGCCTGAATTGGATGATATGGACACCAATGACATGTGGTTTCAACAGAACGGTGCTACGTGCCACACAGCTCATGCCACAATTAACATTCTGCACGAGTGATTTGAGAGCATGGTCGTCTCACGCGGGATGTGAACTGCGTGCGATTTAACCTCGTCAGACGTTTTCTTGTGGGGTTTTCTTCAGTCGCAGGTCTATGCGAATAAGTCACAAAAAATAATAAATAATATATTATTTTTTTTTAATTGGCTAATTTTTATGCCTTATAATGTTTTGAATAAATATATTATTATTATTTAAACCACAGCGGCCCTCAAAGCCAACATAACTCATGCCATCCGGGAAATTCAGCCTGATTTATACGCTAGAGTCATGGAAAATTGGACATTTCAGATTTGCGCTACCCGGCTAAGCCGCGGCGGATATTATAACGATGTTATATTCCATACTGTATAATGGCATCGATAGGCCTTTCAAACAAATAAAAAATTTCGAAGATATCTCACACACACTTTGTTTTATTTAAATTTAAAGGTAGGAAGCGCTTTCTGAAAGACCATTTATAAGGCGTGTTAAGGAGAAAATTTTTAGATAATTGCCAAAAGCGTATCGCGGCATCAAATAAGGTTCAAAATAACGATGCATTTGATGTCACTTGAACCGAGTGACCAGCAAAATAAAAGTAATTTTGCAGTTTTTAATTAAAACTGCAAAAAAAAAAAACTTGAAAAAATAGCCACAAATAGAACAAAAAATGTATAAACGTGAAACCCTATAAAAAGAAAAAAATAACTTTGAAATTATGACCCTATCTATGTAAGTACGTATGAAATTTTTTGACTAAATATTATCCCGTC
Organism: Apamea anceps; assembly: GCA_951799955.1. Classification (NCBI taxonomy): domain Eukaryota; kingdom Metazoa; phylum Arthropoda; class Insecta; order Lepidoptera; family Noctuidae; genus Apamea; species Apamea anceps. The sequence continues at coordinate 20,797,607 of OX637511.1, read as the reverse complement.
GGGCGACTGCTACTATTTTAAACTTTAACAGAACGTTAGGCTAATAATTAGAGCGGTCCCCCGACGGGACAACATTTCATCAAAAAATTTCATAAGTACTTACGTAGGGTCATAATTTCAAAGTTATTTTTTTCTTTTTATAGGGTTTCACGTTTATACCTTTTTGTTCTATTTGTGGCTATTTTTTCAAGTTTTTGTTTTAATTGTTTTAGGCTTTTTACATTCGTACTATTTTTATTATTATTTAGTGTCGGGGGTATTTTTTAATTTTTAATTTAATTTATGAATAAGTCTTTAGTTGAACATTTCACAGTACACTAAATTTTTTTCTGGCTTGTAATATGTACCAATGCGCCTCACTGTGCGACAAAAACTGAGCGTTTTCGGGTGACTACCTTTGGGCAGCTTTAACGATTCCGCTCGCATCCCGGTGACTAATTCACGAGCCTTACTTAATGGTAGAACCAATGAGTCGGCTCGAGCGCAACCCTCGGAGTTTGGAGGTCGAGACCACAAAATAGATAGACACAGAAGATCAGCTCCTTATAACGAGCCAAACATGCGCACGCATACATAATTCGTACATACGGTGGTCTCAAACTACATAGGTCCTGTTTACACTAACACTGAGCGACACCTAAATTAATTCCTAAATAGTATGTACCTAAATACAAGCTAACTGTTGGATTTTCATCTTTCGGTGCTAAGCCGAGCGTTAAAATTCCTACAAATATGTCAAATAGATAAACAAAATGCCAGGTGTGGATACTCGTGCACTCGCTGTACGTAAACGCGTGTCCATGTGCGATTTCTATCGGTGCGTTGTATGGAGCCGACTTTCTGCATCTACTTTGTGTCGATACCAACGAGGATCGGGGGCTAAGTATCGAGAGTTTTTGATAGTATTATTATTATAAGGGTATTATGTACGATATAATGTGAATAAAACATGTTTCGGAATGAATTATTGTGCTACGAAAGCGTAGCTGAGCGCTACGGCGTAGCTAAACAGAAGCTACGAGCCTAGATAATAAGGTGCGTCCGAATGTCCGTTTTATGTGTAGGAAAGCTTTGTTGATGATGAATACGGAGCTTTAGCAGTTATTTACAAGTAAGCTACTTACTGTGAAATTGTTACAACGCTCAGCAGCTATTAATATCAAAATGAAATCTTTTTCTATTTCGGTAAAGTGACGCGTTGTAAAGTGAGTGCAGCCGGTGTCCGGCACAACTCGAAGACAAATAGAGAGTGTTTGTCACACCCGATATAACAACTCCTACTGAGTTGATAATACGACTTATTAAAATAAATTATTATTATGATAATCAAGCCAAAAGCTGCAAGAATATCGGCCAATCAAAATAACTTTTTTGATACTAGAAACCTTTAAAATTAATAAATCATCATCCCTCCGCCCTTATCTCAAATTATTCTTCTTCTTCCATACATCTCTACTAGCCGTATCGTCTCAGCAAGAGGTAATTCTCCTCACTAGCCATCCACCCATCATCTTATGTAATTAAATCATCATTCTCCTGTGCTTATCTCAATTTATTTGGGGTCGGTCTGTTATGTAATTAAATACAGGCAAAAATCATACCATTTGCTAGAGAAGGTAAGAGAAGTTATATAATCTATCAATTTATTTTTGATTGCACAGCGGTTCCGTAGCCATGTGCTACGACGTAGCAATTCACAGTCGTAGATTCAGCTACGTCGGCTACATCAGCTACGTTGTAGACGTGCTGTTATAGAAATAACTTACGCTTAGATCGTTCTACGTAAACTAACGTTGTACAAGGATGTTTTGGCGATTAGCTCGTAGCGGCGTATCGGTTCGGTTCGAATGAAAAGTTGAATATGTATGGAAAAGTCGTTAGTAAGTACACTGGGCAACGCTCGCTCACAATCGGCGACTAATAACACGTTTGGTATGAAAGCGATCTTAGTTTCTCCAATAGATTAAAGTAGTTGCCTATGTCATACATAATCCGGGACTTATCTTGATGACAACAAAAAGTAACGTCATAACAATCATTACGTTGAAAAGCCATGTTCGCCACAAAAACTAGCGTAAAAGAACTCTTCTCTTAAATAAAGCTAGGTATACGCTGATGTATTTGCGAGCGGCTGTAAGTAGCGGCACAAATCGCTGTCTGCACCCGCTTTATAAGAACTGCCGGCCGGGGTCGGACATTGATCACAGCTCTCTATACACTGTCACTGTTAGTTGCTTTAAAGTAAAAAGAGGGATGCAACTGAACCAAGACACAGCTTCTTACAGCCAATAAAACTACAACTAATAATAAAAGCTAATAAAATATATATTGAATGAAAGTTGGTCTGTGTGAATGGGTTGTTCTTCTATACTATGAAACAGATTTTGATGCGGTTTTCGTCATCATTTAGAGACTTTATTCTGGAGGGTTTATATCTATATCTATTATATTTATATCTATACTAATAATAAAGCTGAAGAGTTTGTTTGTCTGTTTTTTTTTTTTTTTTGTTTGAACGCGCTAATCTCAGGAACTACCAGTCGGGTTTGCAAAATTCTTTTTGCATTTGAGCCTAATTCTTGAGGAAGGCTAGGCTTTAACATCACGTCGAGGAGCCGAGCGAAAAGAAAAAAAAGTAAGGAGTACGCTAAGCGAAAACGAACTAATAGCGCGGGCAACCGATGCGATGCGATGGGGTACGTCGAGAGAAAAGAAATTTCACGCGGACGAAGTCGCTAGCGGAAGCTAGTGAATAATAAATTATTATAAAACTTACATCTAACAAGGGAAAAAAATATTTTGTCAAGTCGTTAAAACCGTGCGAAGCAGGGGCGGGTCGCTAGTTGTATTCTTGTAGACTTATTTCAACGTCTTATGATAATAGAACTTCCTGTTGTTGACATAATTACGTCTTGCCGAGCACGAGGCACCATCTTTTATTTTCTTTCTTTATTGTTAATTTCAACGTTTGTTGCCTACAACAATAGCCTATTTATAGACGACGACTCCGCTTTAGAGTGTAAATGTGGCGCTGTTCCACAAACGATCCTGAGTGTCCTGTCAGCTGCACGTCACAGGAACTGAATTCTGGGCCGAGTCCATTTAGATTATTATCGATACGCTTAGAAGAAGAGTAGCCTTTTCTAAGATCAGAAAAAGTTTCCAATATTAATAAGAATAAAACTTATTATCAAAGGACTATTTTGATGTAATAATGTTTATTGTGTAACAAATTCTGTAATTAAATGTAGATTTTGGTTGTAATCCTTGACCTACGGGTCAAAACCATTAACACAAAGACGCCCACAAAAAGTATGCACAACAAAGTAATATAAAAGTAATTCTAAAAATAGGCGCAGCACGCCTACCTGCTCAGCCTCCTGTAATCAAATACGTGAAACTTTTCTACAACCTAACTTCTAACATCAACAAAGTTGAAAAGTCATCTAAATTTCATACGAAGACAGTTTCACACGAATTCTCGTAAAAATTCCAAATTCGGTCACAACTGGTCCTTGGGCGCCGACCCGCCAGCCCCGCCGGCCCGGCGAACCCCGTGGACCCCGTGATCTCCGCCAGCCTAGCACCCGGCAAACATTAAAATACGTTCACCAAAGTTAAATTGCCTCTGACGCCGCATCGAATTTAATCGGAAGGAAAAAATAGGCGTGAACTTGGACGTTTTTCCCACAATAAGGGATGGGGGATGAAATCAGATCATGACAAGTTAGCCCAGAAGCCATATTGATTTATGCTGATATTTGCATGACTGTCGGAAATGGATGGAATTCAGAGTGCGTGTCACGAACAGTTTTGAAGACAGCCTATTTTTATGTTCGCTCCTTTTTGTGTATTTATAGGTTTACGGTATGAAGAGCTGTCACGAGCAGAAAGTTGTGTTTATCAAAGTGTGTGAATTTGAGCAATTTTATATAGTGAATAAATTTTGTTGAGTAATTGTAACTTTTCATAATTAAGAACATTGACAACATAGGTACAACATGGTATACTCGGCACGTCCCTCCAGTGTACTGGCCCCTATGCGAACGCGCGAAGTAAACGTAACGTAAACGCGAACGATTTTAAATCGATTTTTAATCGAAACACAACAGTATCTATCCTACTTACGGCTTTTTGTTTAAATATTTGCAATCAGTATTGGACTTTATTCATATCACACATAGATAGCCTGTGGCTAAGTAATAACAGCCGCACGGGTCGATTGATCAGGTTAAGCTACGCTTGCCGCGCTTGGTCCGTGGATGGGTGACCATCTTTACATTCCAAGACCCCTCCATGCCTGTGGATCTTTGACAGTTGTTACGGGTCGTCAGAAGTCGAAAGTCTGACAACCAGTCTTACCAAGGGGTATCATATTACTCAGTAACTGGGTCAGATAGGCAGTCGTTCCATGTTAAATAATGGTATTTAGCTGCATCCGGTTAGACTGGAAACCGACCCCAACATAGTTGGGAAAAGGCTAGGTAGATGACATAGATAAAGTCATAAAACTAGGTAAAATGTGTAGTCGGTCGAATTTGCGTTACGTTTACTGCGCGCTTTTTTGCTAAGCCCACAGATACTTAATTACACTCCCACAAACATTTTACCAACATAATTTCATCAAATTTCAATAATTAACACTATTTGTACCTATGCATTTGATTCATAAGCACTTCCAGAGGTGTGTTTGTAGTATTGCAGTGCGATCGATCAGGGGTAGTACATGAATACTGATTCGAGCTGCTTTGAATAATGATTGTATTGTAATAATAGATGGCGAATAAATAGTTGGAGTAATTGGTGTTGTGGTAGAAGCATGACCGTGAATATATCATTATCACCATCATAGGCAGCCGCACTTGACAGTAGTCTGTTCCGAGTGGTTCTGAGCCTCTATTCTTGAATAAGCATAGTAGTTATGGCATAATGAGCCTTAAACCGTTTCTACTGCTGGGACAGTCCTCTTCTCTGTGAGAGAGGGTGCCCGGGTGGTGGATGGCCCATTACTATGCTTTAGAATGGACAAATGGCTTCGTAATGGACAAATGGGATCTTTCTAACTGACCGAGTCCTTGACAATCCAAAAGTTGTTATGTTGGTAATTGATTTAAATCATTGAAATAAATGCTTTGACTTTCAGTTACCTCTAATATTGCCTACATTTTTTACAAGTTTTTGACTTTTGTTGCCGTTAAATGAGATTGCCACTAGATTGTGAACGTTTTTCTTACGGGAATTGGCCTTCTGCTGGCAATCCAGTACAAAATCAATCAGACAGAAGTGCAACCTGCCAACTTACATCCACAGCCTGTCTCAATACTTCTTATTTAAAAAAATGTTTTCTATTTTCTCAACAATCATTAGGACTTGTTCGCCGAACCAATATTACAGAATAAACTCAAAGTAAATGCTCAACAGTTTACCTTAGCTTAGAGACTTTGCGAACAAAAAGACAATTTGGCACATCAAACAATTGGGGACAGGCATTTGGAAGATTAAACGCAGTTTTTGTGCCTCAAGGGATAACTTAAGGTTCGGGCAGACGATCGGCCGATCCAGTTGCTGTCCATCCTAATGTTCTAATGTTTTGGTGGAAATCGCTGATGGGGTTGATGGGGTAAGGAGAGCCCAGTGTATCGTCCTTTTCTTTTTGGTGTGCAATAAAAAGTATTCTATCTAGGTATCTATGGACATGGACTTACCACAAGTAAAGCTTTGCTGCTTAATCAATGATCACCGTGGATACAATAGATACAAATCTAACTTACATACGCATAACTTCATACAAATATGTATGCAGTTTGGCAGACTTTATATATGCTTATTGTTAATAGAGATTTTGAATAAATAATGTTACGCGCCGCAATTAATGCCTGATACATGGTGACATTAGTTACCACTGTCGCCATCTATTGGGGAATAGCGGAACTGATAGAGTCGCCATCTATTGTGGAATGGTAGAACTAATACTAGCGCCATCTATTGACGAGTAGATATGACGAAGCTAGAACTTACTAGAACTATCGACATCTAGTCAGTCGGGGCCGGTATGTACTCGAACATTCTAGACGGTTCTACAATAGAAGGTTCTGGAACTATCTGCGGCACTATATAAGGCCGGGAATAGCCGCGAGCAATCATCCCGCCCGATCCTTCTTAAGTGAAGTGCCAGCTCGCGCGGTAGCTGTGCTTAATGTAAATGTAAACTCATGACTATGACCTCTGAGTTTGTTTCGGCCTTTCTTCTCAGAGATAGTCCTAGGAAACGCCGTGCTCATCAAAGCACTAATAATTAAATTCGATCCAGCCGAATCCCTTTTGCTGCCCTCTCTCAGTGACACCCTAAGCCGAGGTTCGTTCCCCACAGGGGGAGCCCTTAGCGTGTAGTCACTTAAAAATTTAGTTATAAGCCCTGGCTGGAGGCTTTAAGTTTTCTTAAGGCAACCACAGGATAGTCCGGTTAAGTAGTCACGACCTCTCAAGGTCAACTACGAGATGCCATTTATAAAAAAAAAAAAAAAAAAAAAAAAAAAAAAAAAAAAAAAAAAAAAAAAAAAAAAAAAGCGAGCAATCAGACTTGGTTTTGCGACACGAGTGAATACATCGAAAGCGATCTTCAAGTGCGACTTAAGAGCGATTGTGTTTTATAATTAGTGTGTTTTGAATTGTTGTTAGTGTTGATTAATTAAAGTGTAACTTTTGGGTGATTTTTATCGGCATTTTTATTGTCACGAACCCGAAGCTCGTAACAATAAATAAAAGAAAATTTTAAAAATATACAACTACTACGAACAAAATATAGCTACAGGTAACAGGCGCTCATTAAGGTAGATTTCAATCACATCCCCCCTCAAGTCAACTCGAACTAAAAGTGGCCAATAGCGTGGCAACAAGTGAAGCCACTCGCCCAGCGCCGATCAAACAACCACCTTTTTTGTTAACTCGAACGAAGTTCGAAACGAGGCACCTTCTTACTTTTGAAGTTGATGAAACAAGCCGATTTATCTTGCGAAAGCTGCTAATGAGCGTTGAATTAAAGAGTTTTAAATTAGTTAAGATGAGTTCAATAGAACAACTTCACAAAAGATAAACGAGTAGTCGATCATGTGAACAGTCCCTAACACGTTACCTAGACTTTATTCTCAATTTGTGTTATCTAACTAAATTAAATAATCTGTCGTGGAGTTAGTAGTTTATCGATCGAAAGGTTTTTCTAGTAGATAATCATGTATCAAGGGATTATTGAGTCGACTCCATTAGATTTTTTTATGATGTTTTTACTACAGAGTAAAAAAGTACTTAGAGGTCCATTTAATTTAGTATTAAAGATCCGGTGATCAAGCAGACACTATATATAGCCGATGCGTTTAAGATAAATAGGTAGGTAGTTCTTCAAGCAAAAATGGGGAAAAAGCCTGTATGAAATCTTTGTAAAAGCTACGGCAAAACCCTTGTTTTTTTATTACATTATAATCATATTGCTCACGCGTTAGGATAGAAAATCATGTGAAATGATTAGTCCGTCATCTTCGTCCGACACGAAGATGACGGTAAAATGATTAGCTATGTTTCGGCCAGATTACCTCCATAATTCCTACTCAAGCTTTATATCGGATACAATAATATAATAACATAAAAAGAAAAGGAAAACACACAAAAAGCAGCCAAGTGAGAGTAGGACCCGCACACGGGTTCCGTTCCACAAGCCTAAAAACGCCGAAAAAAACACGTTTCTTGTATGACCTATACCTTATATTATACCCTTTAATTTTTAACTGTCTTATATATAATTGTTGTTATAATAGAAATCAATAGAAATCACTCTGTGAAAATTTCAACTGTCTACGTATTACAGTTCATGAGACAGACAGACAGACGGACGGAAGAACGGACGGACGACCAGACGGATAGCGCAGGCTTATTAATAGGGTCCCGATGGCACCCTTGGGAACGGAACCCTAAAAAACGGGCCGAGGTCGAGAGTGCAAAATCTGGCTGCTTTCCGCATCTGACAAGTCATCCGTCAACTGTCCGACAAGCCTTTCCATTTATAAGGACGACAATACTCATACCGCCGGAACTTTTTTTCGGTTACTAATGCCGCAGTGTGTTTGCTGCTTTGTCCTTCTTGGAGGCAACAAAGCAACTGCGGTTTAAAACCCAAACTACCGAACCAACTTTGATAAAATTTATAAGGGACCAATCTGAAAGTACTCGTATATCCTTCCAAATAAAAGAATTTTGTAAATCGGCTTATAAATAGCGGAGTTCTGAGGTAACAAATATAAAAAAAAAACGAATTGAGAACCTCCTCCTTTTTTTGAAATTGGTTTTAAAGGACCCATAGTCTGGCCATCGAGAGAACGCGTTCTAGACACCTGTCAGTTTCATACAAACGAATACGTGTTTTGCAAATCTTTATCTTTTTTTTTTCTTTTTTATATAGATTTCTCGCACTGACAGATGTCGGACTGTCGCTGACTTTTGTTATCTAGCTTTTTTTTGTACGCCTTCATTGAGCAAATAAAGAGTTTAACGTGACCTTTTGCATAGAGATAGTGCATGGGACGAAGAGTAACCGTAATTTGCATGATAAGCATGAACCTGTGAGATTAAGTTTATTCTCACCATGCAATTTTTCGAGATAAAATAATTACTCATGCGTTATTTTTACTAAGATTTTATTTTATGTGAGTTTGTGGGGTTTATCTCTGCAAAATAAAAGGGAATATGACAGGAGAATTTAGAAGAGGTAGGTACATTTATCATCATCAAAATAGGAAGTGGAATAGACCACGCGACCCCAGTTAAAGTTGCAGCATATACCTACTAAAATCCTTGTAGGTAAATCATAATGAACACACTAGGACCAAAGATGTCCCTCTGAGGTTTATCTGTAGCCGGACATTCTGACCGGTAATGTTGTCGTAAACATGGTTAGTCTGTCACTAACTGCTGGCCTGCTGACTAAGTGTGGCCACGTCTGCGATGGATGATTTGTAGCTGACAGCTGCTGTTCACATTACATTGCTTTTACTTTTTCTTCATCAGGATTCGTCCGGAGTTAATTGTAGAAGTGACACGAACGTTTTGTGACCATCGCACAACCGTGGATCACAAAAACTCAATAGATAGGTATAGTCAGCCCCAAAAAGATTTGAACATCGACAAGAATTAATTTGATTACTTATTTACAATTTATTTGTGTTCCATTCCATAATAATGTATCAATGTGTAGTGCTACTTAATGTATACCTAATATGTTTCGATTTGTGGCTAATCATCGATACAATATTAAGGCATTGACTGCCACCGCGGTTATCGGTGACCGCCAACAATAGATTTTCATTAGTGTCTGTTGTCTGGCAGTCAATGTGTTAAGAATCAGGAGTTGACCCTGTGTAAGCTTGCGTGTCAAAATCAAAATCAAAAGTCATTTATTCAAATTATTATTAGTATTATTCATTTATTCAAGTTATTAATTCAAACGTACTCTAGGTAAAAATTAAAATTTATAAAAAACTTACTACCTAAATAAAAGTCTCCGGGCATAAAGAGCGTGACGGCTTACATGTATATGTATTGCTGGGTTCGGTTCACATAGCTGTCACTTGAAGTCACAAATGATAAACTAGGATCATGGAAGTAAAATAAATAAATAAGTTAATACTAATAACAACAATAAAACCATGGTCAGCAAGACGACCGGTCACCACAAGCAGCACCCGTTCACGAGCATAACGCAAAGATCAGACATTACCCCCTCGCCATATTTAAGGGAAGGAGGCAACCCGACCCCCGACGCTACCGCAAGCAGTGACATTTAAGGGAGCATGACGAACTTGCTGCCGGTTGTTCAAGCAAGAATAATAATTATGATCAATCGTCGAGGTCACAATAGGAAAATAATACATTAAAATAAAATTAAACTTAATAGACTTATACAGTCAAATAAAAATAAAGATATATGAACTCATTTAACCTGTCAGTAAGCAGTATACTATTGTAGTCTTTGCAGTAAGCTAATTCTGGAGAAAGAACACAAACATTGTCTTGAGTTAATCAGGGCGACTAAGTATTCTTATCGTGTAAGTAGTCGTTGATGGAATAGTATGCCTTTGAACAAAGGTTGAATTTTACTTGAGCTTTAAACGTATTAAAAGGCAAGTCTAGCAAAGAAGAGGGTATCTTGTTATAAAAGGTTTTATCCAAGCCAAACAAATGAGTTATGAACCTTATGAAGCCGGTGAAAGAGGGGCACGTAGTTTGTCCTAGTATTCACTGTGAATATCACTGTTTTTAGTGTAAAGTGTAAATTCAGCCTAATATATAAGATGTTGGCGAAGATGAATTGTGATGCAACTGTGAGAATACCAATATCCTTAAAAAAATCTCTTAGAGAAACTCTGGCACCTAGCTCGTTTTTGAAGGTCAATTATATTTTGTATATTGACTAGCGGCTTTCCCCACAGCAGAATACCGTAGGACATAATGCTTTGAAAATAACTAAAATAGACTAAACGAGCTGTATACAGTACGCGTCTTAGTTTCCTGACGGCGTAGGCAGCCGAACTGAGCCTTCCTGCTAGACTTGAAATATGAGGTTCCCACTGAAGTTTGGCATCTACTGTTAGTCCTAGAAAAATTGCCGAGCCTACAGTTTCAAGCACCTCTTTATCGAAGACGATGTTGGGTCCTAGATTTCTAACTTTCGGTCCCATCGACTCACTATCACTGGTCAGTTTCCCTCTCGCCACTCGTTCGATGTCCACCGCGCACAGGACAGATGGAGCAGCACATGAAGTAATTTTTTTCCCCGTTGGTGTAATTGCCGTATCACGTTCCAGAAATAAATAAATAAAGTTTAAGAAGTATTTTGCCATAATTTCTAAGTTCTAGAGCGTTTAGTTTTATTATCATATGTTATGTGTTCTAAAATTGACTGCAAGTCCGTGGCTATTGTAACTTTATGTTTGTTTATTTATATATGGTACACCAACAGCTACTGTGTATTAACAATGAATGAATTTTTGTCATCTCTTTGAGGCCGACTGTACCAAACCCCAAACAAAACAAATTGTGTTTTATGTACTGCGTACCGACAGTCTGTGTCCTAGGTTAACGAGGGTCCAGTGTTCCAGGCAATAGCGGCTTGTTTCCCTCGCTTTTACGAGGCATTGGACGAGCCCAGCACCTACCGATCAACGGACGGGCAGATATTACTAAGTAGGTATTTGAATGCCAAACAATAAAAAAACCGACGTTTAAAGTATTTACCAAAACTAAAAATACCGAAAGATTTAAAATTATCGAAATGCCGCTATCGGCTAGCGCTATATCGGGACCGCTACTATTTTAAACTTTAACAGAACGTTAGGCTAATAATTAGAGCGGTCCCCCGACGGGACAACATTTAATCAAAAAATTTAGGGTCATAATTTCAAGGTTATTTTTTTCTTTTTACGTTTATACCTTTTTTGTTCTAGCCCGAAAATCTGACAGCCAGTCTTACCAAGGGGTATCGTATTACCCAGTAATTGGGTTGTGGAGGTCAGATAGGCAGTCGCTCCATGCAAAATACTGGTATTCAGCTGCACTCGGTTAGACTGGAAGCTGACCCCCAACATAGTTGGGAAAAGGCTAGGCAGATGATGATGACCTTTTTTGTTCTATTTGTGGCTATTTTTTCAATAGTTTTTTTTTTAATTGTTTTAGTCCTAAAAAATTCTATTTAGTCCGTCAGTTAAACTACAAAAAAATATTGAACCCGTATTTTTTCTTTTGTCAATTATAGAAAAAATGATGAAGATATCTCCCGTTAAAGTTCCGCGTGACGTCACTAGCTTGCGACACTTTTGCAAGCAAGTGAGGTCACGACCCCCCACTCCCAAATTTTGACGCGCTTTATCTTTGTCAGTTTTTGTTTGATTGACAAAAGAAAAAATTCGTGTCCATTGTTTTTAATAAACTAACTGACGGATTAAAAATAATAATTGGAACGAAGTTCCTTATCGCGCGTTGCGAAAGGGGGCTAGACGGAAAAAATTAAGACCAAAAGTTGGAGCGACACTTTTTGCTATAGTTGTAAGCCGTGCGGCGTGCGCGTGTTTCTCTGTCTGTCTCTCTCTCTTAAAGAAAGCACGCCAGTTTTTTTTGTCTGTGTTTTTTTATTTGTTAATAATAAAAAAATATTATTATTATAACTTAAAAAAAAATACAATTCCTTCACTAATTAATCGAAAGGAACTTCGTTCCATCAAGATGTCCCATGACACCTCTCAAGTTTTTTATTTTTTACCCAGGCAACTACCCTATTAGTATATATACTAGTTACACAATAACGTTAGATAAACGAACATTATAATTATTAGGGACACAAATTTAAAAAAAATACAGATGCATCCATACTTTTCTGAATAATTTTATTATTTGAAAAGCGAACGTGGTAATGTTCCTAATTATGAAACTTTTTGCCACAACGCCATCTGTTAGACACTGTTGGAAATATTATATCAAGTACAAGACAAAGGTAAAATGCTTTTCATCATAATGAATAGAGGACTCTCAACACAAAGCATTTTTTTATTACATAGAAATCTACTTATATTATAATAATCGATTAACGTGTTAGAATAATATTTTTTTTAGACCATACAAATTATTACTGCTACAGTAAAGTCGAGAGACGAGCTAACTACAGTCGTAACTCGTACACATAATAACAGATGGCGCTTCAGAAGGCTTTGTTGAATGGGACGCAATTACAGAAATATGATTTAAATAAATAAAATTATGTATTTACAGATAATAAATTTATTAAAAACGTAATATTCGACACAAATAAAATTACTTTCTCGATAAAACATATTTTTTGCATTCACAGTTTCATACTGTCCTACTCCATTTGTATTGTCTGTGGGTGACAGAAAAAAGAAGTAAAAATGTCACTATGGATTTATATTTGTGTCGGATAGAAATACATCGAGAGTTACGCCGGCGGACAATTTATTTCAATTATCATGAATAAGCTCAGTGGAGACGCTGTGTGTTATCGTTTGCTCTAGACAAATATATCAACTGTATTATTCGTCAAGCAAAAGGTTCATAGCGAGTGTCGTGTAACGAATAATGGTTTGGGAAGAAACTATAGTGACGTCTCGCGATTCAGCCTTGGATATTATGGTTACGAGAAAAAGTGTATTTTGAAAATATACCAAGTGTTTTCTTGTAAAAAACGTCTGTGTGGTATTCATCGACTGTGTGGTGGTTTTGTTCGACGTTTTGGTGTTGTATATCGGTGTTATGTCGGGTGGCAGGAGCATCGACAAGGAGCGAAAGTCTCCTCGGGAAAGCGGGGAGGATTCGGAGGACGAGAGCGAGATCCTCGAGGAGAGCCCTTGCGGCCGGTGGCTGAAGCGCCGAGAGGAGGTAAGCGCACACGTTATCACTCATTAGCGCGTTTACGTGGATATATTTAGGGCACTCGAGACAAAGACCGTCGTCAGCTGATTCACAAGGTTAGCTCATGTTAAACAAATAAGGCGTAGTTCAAAATGTTTTTATTGGGACTACAAGGTTTGTTGTGATGTATCAACATTGAGCAACATGGTGACAACTGCTGGATCATGACCGATTTCTACTGACAGCATAAAAACTTTCTACTGATGACACAATCATGATCATCAGTGAATCAGTTATTTATTATCCTATTTATTAGGTCCTTGTTTCTGGAATAATGGACACTGGAAAGTAATTTTATTGTGCAGTTGTACAGATAGGATGTATATGAATTCTCTGCTTATCTGATTAAACCTTGATTTATCTTTTAATTAAATTGTTGCATTTTAACTTCAAAGTTAGCTGCTGTGCTAACAGTACAAAGACTTATTAGGATTAAACATTCACACAAACAATTGCTAAGTATATTATCATGATTAAAAGATAACTTTATTCACATAATAAAACTGCACATATTGCAAGTTATTATATTGATTCTTGATGACTCATTAATTAGCTAAATAATATTACATTGAATTAACCGTCTTATAAATATTTAACAACCAAGAACATAATTTCATTTAAGTAAAAAATAGTCTTAAAAGGTAAACTAATTGGTACACTTACGCTAAGCAAAAACATTTTACAGTATAAACAAGTGGCTGCACAAGCAAGTACATTGAATCCTCATAAAGACACTAATTACAAAGAAATGCACAGATGTTTCATTGGAGAAAGAATTATTAATCGCTTGCATATGTGCAACTGTCCTTATAAGGTTTGGCAGAGAGTAATGGCAGCTGCTGGTATCATAACTAAAATTAATGTTTCATCTTGCTGGTGGCCCAAGTAAGCATGCATTGGTAATGCTGTTTTTTGGTTGCTTACCAACTGAAACCGGAAACCTTATTACTACGACTGATAGGCTGATCACAAATCTTTTTAAACTTACATTCTGATATTTTTTAAAGAAATCTTTAATTTCTTATTGTTTTCGTGTTTCATTTTTTTTTAATAGTTGAACTGAATTGCAGAATCTAGAATGTACAAGAGTTTCTACATTCTGGATTCTGCAATTCAGTTTAATTTTATAAAAACTGTCACCAAATAAATAAAATTGAAGTATGATCTGTTTGTAATGCCAAAATACCAGCTTTTTACTAAATGCATAAGAAAGTATAATTATGCAGTACTTATAACAAAAAAACAAATTTTAACTTTTTATCTGTCTGTTTGCTTCGGCTAATCTCTAAAACAGCTGGACCCATTGTGATGAAAGTTGGTATGGGGATACTCTGAACCCTCGGGTAGGGCTACTATGAACCCTCGGGAAGGGCTATTTTGAACCCTCGGGTGTACTTTGAACCCTCTCATAGGGCTACTTTGCACCCTAGGGTAGGGTTACTTTGAACCCTCAGGTAGGTTTACTTTGAACCCTCGGGTAGGGCAACTCTGCATCCTCGGGTAGGGCTACTTTTTATACACTTACCACTTGGGTGGAAGCTAGTTTATATCAGAATTATGATGATCAACATCTCAGGATTTTCTGGTGATGATTATCCCATGTCAGGATTGTGAATGCGAGATGTGAACCTAAAACTACCCCTTTAAAACACTCCGTCCTTGGAAGATGATAATAATTGAATCAATGAAAGTAAGAAGAAAGCTTTTTCATATAATAACATAGTCTGGTACTTGCCTCTCACTGGTGCCTAGTACTATCTGCCAGTGAAAGTTAATGTCTTGAAATGTGACGCCATTAAATGGTGAGTTGTATGCAGGGTAGGCAGATGTCTTCGAACTTCTCTGAATGAAACTGAATAAAAATATTCTGATACCTGCATATCCATTAAAATTAACTCCTCTTTTTTGCTGCATATTACAACTTTTACTTTACTAAAATTGAGTAAGTACCAACCTTGAATAAAATGATACAAGTAGTGCACTAAACAACATATAATGACAAAATAGATAGGTTTAACAAATATAAATCTAAAGTCTGGTCTAGTTTATTATGAGCACTCTTAATAACTGACAAGATAAGATGATATGGAATGACCTCAAATATATTATTTACAAATGCTAATATTAAATAATATTATTTAATGGTGCTTATGCAATCATAAATAAATAATAAATAGAATGATGAGTCACACTTGTGCTAATAAAAAGATTCTGAACAACAATTGACAAGTACAGACGCCAGCACATCAAGCTACTACAATCTGCCAAATTGATTTAATAGATTTTCAACTTTATCGCAAAAGCATTAAGGTTCTAGATTGATTGGGAAACTTTGACAGTTTTGGGTAGCTTGACCTGCTGGCATCTGTACAAACTTTGTTTTATTAACCTTTTGCTCAATACAAATATTATTGCATACCAAAATATCATTTAAAACAGTCCCTATGTTTTTAATTAACTTTGACAAGTAGGAGGTTCTGTAATTTAATGCTTTATTTTTTCCTACTTTAATACTTACTTGCGTCTTGTTTTCTACTTCAAAATCTTTGCATCATTGTTTCATTTATAAGCAGTTGTTGCAACATCCCATGGAAAATTTTGTGACAAGTGATAATGACTATTTAAGTTTTGTCTTAAAACAAAGTATTTCACAGTTTTTAATTCAAGTACTTGTAAATGTCATAAACTAAAATTTGGGTCACTGTTATTTTTTTGTTGTCCAGCTATGCGTTGCAAGGCAGGACTGCCTTGCAACGCATAGCTGCCTGCCTCCACATTTGATCAATCTTACGCATTCTGAATATATTTGACAGATATTTCAATAACTCTATGCTCCAACACGTAGTACATAATTTTTGAAATTTTATGTCCCTTAAGTCAGAAATACATAGAGGTCCTTATAATATGTTGTAAAAATAATCATATTCTGTCTTGCTGCTTTTAATTGGATAAGTATTCTATATTATAAATATAGAAAGACCAGTCTCTCGCGAGTAAGTGCAAGGTATTTTAATGAGCATTAGTTAAGTATTCCTGTCCCATAGTTATTTATTCTGTGCCGCGGCAAGTAGCAGCGATTCTCAGTAGTATTGTAATAGTATCGGCTATTAATGGATTCATAGAAAAGGTGCTAGCAACTCTTCTAGTTCTGCTTTATCTCTTTAAACTAGCTGGAACAGGCAGCTGCATGTACAGACACCAGCAGGTCAAGCTACCCGAAACTGTCAAATTTTCTCAATCAACCTTGAACCTTAAGCTTTAGCCATAAAGTTAAAAATCTATTAAAGGAATTTGACCGATTGTAGTAGCTTGATGTGCTGGCGTCTGTACAAAGTAACAATTTTTCTTTGACAGCGTCTTTATCTCGTGGCAATAAAGGCGGTGTTCCTAATTCAAATGACACTACTGGAATGGCTTTCCATGCGGGGGCACTTTTTTATTTTAAGTTCAGTTTCAATATGGACAACTTAGCCTGGATTCTGAAAGCATTCAATTCCAAGTGTTTGAAATATAATTATGGTTGATGTTTTGTTTCCTAATCACAACAAAAAACAAGACAAACAACTACCACTTAATTAGAAAGAAAACAAAAATTTGATTAAAATATAATTTCAATAATGGCTTAGTGCTTTAAGGTTCATTATGCATGCTTCACAATAACCATTAAATGGGCAGCATAATCTGAAACTCATTAATCTTTGTGTTTCTTTTAAATTCAGTATCATTAGCATATTTAAAAACATCTGGCCAGTTATTGATTTAATTTTTGAAAGGCTAACAGGATTCCAACTTTATTCATAATTTTTCATTAATTTTTAGGGTTCCGTAGCCAAATGGCAACGGAACCCTTATGGATTCATCATGTCTGTCTGTCTGTCCGTCCGTATGTCACAGCCGCTTTTTTCCGAAACTATAAGAGCTATACTGTTGAAACTTGGTAAGTAGATGTATTCTGTGAACCGCATTAAGATTTTCACACAAAAATAGAAAAAAAACAATAAATTTTGGGGGTCCCCATACTTAGAACTAAAACTCAAAAATTTTTTTTTCATCAAACCCATACTTGTGGGGTATCTATGGATAGGTCTTCAAAAATGATATTGAGGTTTCTAATATCATTTTTTTCTAAACTGAATAGTTTGCGCGAGAGACACTTCCAAAGTGGTAAAATGTGTGTCCCCCCCTGTAACTTCTAAAATAAGAGAATGATAAAACTAAAAAAAATATATGATGTACATTACCATATAAACTTCCACCGAAAATTGGTTTGAACGAGATCTAGTGAGTAGTTTTTTTTTAATACGTCATAAATCGTAACGTAACGGAACCCTTCATGGTCGAGTCCGACTCGCACTTGGCCGGTTTTTTTGCATGGCAACTTGCTGCTTAGTTAAAACAATAATAATGTTTATTTGGACTCAATTAAAACTATGTATAAATATCTCCTCCTAATACAGACTTACTGTTTATTTGTCACTGTTATCCTGTTTTGAATTCTGCGCATGATTTGATCGGTTGATAAGATTGTGTTTAGATAGCATCAAAATGTCAAACTGATATAGAATTTAAATTACCTAACGGATATTATTAAATAAGAATACAAGGATGTTTATTTTTATGTAGAAATGAGTTCCTCAAATCTGCAATACTTAATAGGTGACAAGAATAGATATTTAAAGTAGGTGATTTCCAGTTTATTTTTCTTAATGTATTGCATGAGTCGACAACATTCAATTTGAATTAGGCGACAACTGGTTGGTATGACCTACAGTCACAGTACTGAAACTGAGAACTTGAAGTCAATATTTCTAGCTTTAATAATTATTGTAAAGCCGCATTCTCATTTTGTGAGTTAGTGCATGCATATTCAAGCCATGTTGAGGAAAATGACTGTCATCTAATGATTTTCATTGGCAGCTTATTAGCTTATTGTAAATAACCACATTGACCTATTAATTCCCTCATGATAATCAGCTGGCAAACGCGTGTTACTTTTGACGGCTCGAATCAATGTGCGCAGTGGCAGAGGACAATCTGTGCTCGTCAATTGCGCGTTAAACCCAATATTTTTATGGTTTATCTCTACAATAATATAACTTTGCTTTGCTATGCAGAAAAGAGAGCAGGCTGTAATCCACCACGCTGGCCCATCGCGTGTTGGTGAATGCCACATAGTCACACTGTCACATTATGTTTTCGAATTTTGGTTCTAGGACATCGGGGCATGCCGGTTTCCCCACA
Source organism: Apamea anceps (assembly GCA_951799955.1). NCBI lineage: Eukaryota > Metazoa > Arthropoda > Insecta > Lepidoptera > Noctuidae > Apamea > Apamea anceps. Next base: position 20,778,902 of record OX637511.1, on the reverse strand, counting down.
ATATCCTCTTGTGTAGAAACGCACATGTCCTAGAACCAAAACTAATTCCTACTAATATCAAATTAATTAAATTCCTCATTACCGATACTGGGGCTCATCATTATCATGTTAATTTCCTATGCTAAAAGACTTTCACCAAATTGCGCTACTACATTTGAGTCCTTTCGCTTCCAGTCTACTTCGGGTAATTCATAATATTTATAAAACGATGTAGTATTCTTACAAACGTAAGTGTCTCCAATGTTCTTTATTCTGCTAAGTTCACTAATGTCCTGGTATTTTTTTGTAATCCAATCCCATTTAATATTCAAAGTGAATCTCTTAGTCATCCGCGAACAATGCCTACTTTCTACGCTCCATCAAGTAAGCCTGTCATCTAGTGCTCAGTGCTCAGTGCTCATCGGATGTCGGCCACATAGGTTCTAATTACCGGCGATACTTAGGTACGCCACTTTCGCCCACGCCGCCGGTCATCGACCTGTGCTTGTGATTCGGCGCTTACGCAAGTAATCACTGTCGCTTTCTAGGCTTAGGGTGATGGGATCGGGCTGGTGGATGTAGGTTAGATGCTGTCTGTGGAGTTGGACACCGTTAGCTTGCTTGTTTTAGATGCAATACTATATGTATAACTATAGGTACTAAAGTAATTTAATTTTTTCAGCGTGCGGGTGTTTTTTGGGCATTGGGGCATCACATAATCTATTGTGTCTTACTCTCAACCAGGATGAAAGAAAACGGTTGAAGCTTAAAAACTTCTAAAAAGTATTTTTTTTTTCCGTTATTTGTTATTCCCACCCTTGTGTGAGACACAATGAGATTTTAGTTTTACAATCATGATTAAACAAAATTACTTATATGAATCAGATATTTTTCACTGTTTCGAGTTTAACTAAGTATTAATTTAATTTGTAACGGAGGTCCAAAGATTGGAAGGTACTAGGCTGTAACTGTAACAAAAAGAACCGCATTTAATTTACACTTTTCTCCATCCATACATATTATAAATAAAAAAAACTCGTAAAATCAGCGCTTCATCCTCAACACATAAGCCAGACGAATCAAATTGATTTCGTCAATATTACCGCACGTACCGTAAAACTATAAACTGTAATGACTTGTCTGGATTTTATTATTTAAGTATTATTACAACTTAGAACTTCAGTTCTACACCATAATTTAGTAATGCCATAACGTCAGAATATTTTACCAGTATTCAATATTACACTCATTGTAACGACGGTGTTATTAGGCCCGAATTCTCTAAATAGCCAGTTTTTTCCAAAACTGAGGGCCAATTCATGTTCAAATGCAAGTCGCAATCGCATGTCTGCGACAATCAATGTCTAAAGTGTAAGTAAATTTAATGTATTTTTGACAGATTAAAAATAAGATCAATTCTCGTAGAATTGGCCTTCTGGTCTCTGATAGTATCAACATTGGTCCAACTAAACCAAAATAAGGATGTTTAACACTACACGGGTCATATTTTCCGTAAAACTATAAATAAATCCATGTGGGTATCATACTGACACCTAATAGTGTTAACGTCATCGTATTTCGGGTACAGCTCATTCAGTTTTCCTGTTATAATGCCATTGTCCCATAACGGGGGGGTCTTAAACCAATTGACAAACTGAAGACGCGATCCCGTTCTTTTCATTTCGCGATATCGAATGAATATTTGGTAAAACTCAAAAGTGAGTTGTGAGAAAAAGGCTCGGGGAAATAATGGTACTGGTTACGTGAGCAGTTTTCTCGGTAACATAATATTTTGGCTTGTAACGTTTGCGCACAATGGATGCAACGACATGTTCTGTTTAAGCAATCATATTTTGGAAACGTTTTGCAGCGGTAAATGAAAATCAATTATCGGGTATTCCAAGAATAAATGACATTAACTGATTTTGCGATGTGCCAGATTTCAAAGACGCTTAAAAAATCAGGTAAACTGAAGTATTGCAATCTTTTCTCGATCGTAAAAGAAAACAACACATAACTTGAGAAATACATCGAGCTAGGCTATATAATAGATGAAGCCGAAGTGGGTGGCTTTTGTGGGCAAATGTGCGTTAAAAATACAATGTGCATTCTTTGTTCTACCGTCCACCACAGAGGTACGACGGGAATTTTAATTTGTGGATATCAGCCGCCCCATTGTAGTCCCATCAACATTCTGACGCATAAATGCGAAAATGGACGAGTACAATAAATTTTGTACCTCGGATATAACCCCTGAGGCATTCCTGATGTAGGCTCCTATCTATTTACGTCGCATCTGCGAGTAATAGAACCTTCAATTCAAAAAGCTCTTTGTAAGAAATGTTTGTGGGTTCTGTAGCATTTCCACTGTTTCGAACATTATGAAAGTAAGCGCATATAAAAGTAAAGTAGGTTGGGGGGCGCGCAAGAATCTCGGAAACATTGCCTAGAGGTTACCTCAGAACATAAAGCTGGAGCTTCACGTCCACAGCATTACTTCGGTACGCATTGCAGGCAGTGATGTAACAACTGGCACTCGGATAAAGTTGCCGTTTCTTTTCGCGGTTACAGAAGTCCGAGGTAAAAGTGCTAAAGCGAGATCCCAATAAATCTTCATTGAAACGTAAGTAGTATATACTTGGATCTATTTTCGTGCCGACCTCGCCGGTGTAAAGGTCGTCTCATGTCCAGCTTTCGTCAATTGTCATATTCGCGAAGGTGACCTAGACTTGTTCAATGTCGTATTCGTTTATATTAGGCTCCGCAGATATTGAGGAACATTTAATATCGTCTCTAGTTATTGACAAAATATTGCTTGAAAGGCTGATATTACTTCTTAGAGCAAAACTTAACAAAAGATGATATTGCAAAGATGCCTTACGGCCCTTAGTAAGCTGAGATTTCTGTCCGCGACTGTAGAAAGTGCCAACATTATACAGAACGCGACATCGCTGTGCCGAAGCTCGTAATTTTTGTATTTAATTATCGCGCCGGTACTGATTGTTACTTGTTCAATTAATTAATATTCTCTTAATGATCCATTAATAATAAACACCGTTTAACATTTTGATATTGTGGTCTTTCCTTGAGTTTGAGCCGCGTTCGTTTCCTATCTCCTTTCTACCTTACTCACCTTTGAGATCGTCGTAGCGGAACCAACTGACTCATTCATCATAATAAATAATCATCTAATTTTTTACTACTTGGTTTTTATACATAGGTACTACCGCCCGATATGCGTTCATTGACTATTGTAAAGCGAGGGTTATAAGAACTATATTTTATTGTACACCGTTCATGTCAGGTTTCTTAACATACTTTCATCGGTGGGTCATCGACACAGATATTAAACTCTATGGTGCCGTTTTTCATCTCTTTTTTGTTCGAAAGTGAAAATTATTCCACATGTCAGAAGAGAGTTAGCAGATTTGCATACTTACCGAGTTTTTGCGACTAAGTGAAAGTGCTTATACTATTGGGAAAATTTCGCATTTCCGCATACCGAGACGTAGAAGTCTGACTGAAGTTTTATGAGAAGCGAATTTGAATGAGGTATTGCCAAAGTTTTGCTCCGCAGAATTGAGTCAGGTACAATGAAAGTAACCCGCGGGATTCGACAAACAACTCAACACAGGTTCGTAAAATAAGCACCGTAGCATCGTTTTTGCTATTATGTGGATCATCATTCATCATTCAGAACTGCTCCGATCTCGTTCGTTTATTTAAATTCAAATTCCGATAAGTGTAAAAGATCCTGTTAAAATATCACTTTTTTTCATTTCGTATGTGTCATTCACTACATTTTTTTCTAATGGGTAATTCGCCTACCTACGCCCGTTTTTTTTTGGCTTCGTCGTTATGAATGGGCCGGGATTGTACTCCCGCGGGTGTGGGCCAACATCATTCAACATGAACATTAGTCAACTCATAACACCCAGAAGTTCGAATGTTTCGACGGTTTATGTTACAATCCAGTTTGAATGAACTTTTTTTCAATTATGTGTGCCCATTTTTTTGTCTTTAACTATGAGATTTTCAGTACCTATTCTCAAAATAAATATTTTGATAATTGTGCAAAATGAAGTTGTGGATGGGTCAAAATTTTGTCTTAAAATTCAACTTCCCAAGCAGACTGTTTTCACAATAAATAATGGCCTCTCATCACAAATGATTGACACGGAACACCTAACAACGTACGCGGTAATGAAACTATTTTACACGATAACAAGGCTGCCATGGAAAATTGTATCATCGATGTTCGCAAATGCAGTAACCCGGTGTCGCCTAATACGTAATTGGAGACTCTGACGCCGCCATTAGCCGGGCAAACAACGACCCGATGCCCCGACAGCCTTATGGGATTTGTGGACGAAAGTGTCACGGACATCATAATGGCTATTGTTGACAATACCTGAATATTTTAGAAAACGTCCGTCTGTCTGTATTTAAGTGAGCTTGGCTAACGGTTCGGGGAATTATGCTGAAACATGCTTGTTTATCTTAGATGTTATGTTGTGTTAGTTGTTTTCGAATCTTTTAAATGCATCATCAATTGGTCATAACTTTGGGATGCGTCATACTCGCAGGATTTTTACCGGAGTCATGTGATCCAGTTCTAACCGAATCATTACTATTCGGCCGATTTTAAATCTGCACTGCGCGCTCCCATCTATCCATATAAACCTTTGCCATGCCAACATTTCTACGAAAGTGCCAATAAAGAGTGAATGTCTAAGAGCTCTAAGACTACTTTCTATTAGTCCAACCCAACATATTGAACCGATAGACACTATAATACACTGGCCTGCAAAACTAAGTACTACACTCTTAAAATCATCAATTCCTTCTAAACTATAGAAGTTAGAGATTTAAATTAAAAAACGTTTTGTAGCAAATTTTATCAGCTTTCTTTGAACTAGTAAACTATACATTAGTAACATTTTTAGCTTTAAAAAAAGATAAAACAATAAAAATATCCATTTTAGCTTAGTGTCAAAAAACTCAAGTAACGTTTATAAGTATGTTTTACATGTTATTTAATTTTCAATAACTAGTATTTCCTCCTCGGGCTTTGACTACAGCTTCGAGCCGGTTTGGCATACTGAACACGAGGTTTCGGAGCCGATGTTGGGGAATATTCTCCCATTCTTCATTCAGGGCCTGTTTTAGTGCCCTGAGGGTGGTAGGTGGTGGTATGCGGCTTCTGACTAGCCTCCCTAGCCATGTCTCCCTAGTCAAGCCATCACGCTGACACCAACCTCCTAAATATACTCCTGCACGACTTGAGCCGTGTGTGGCCGGGCTTTATCATGCATCAGCATCGATCCATCACCCATATTTGCTAAATACGGCCCTGCATACTCGTTAAGAGTCTCTTGGGCATATCTTTCCCCAGTCAGAGTGCCATTTTCTATGGCCACTAACTCTGCGACCTTCTGAAGATATACCAGCCCATACATGTATGGTATTCAGCTGCATCCGGTTAGACTGGAAGCCGACCCCAACATAGTTGGGAAAAGGCTAGGCAGATGATGATGATGACATGTACACTGCCTCCACCGTACTGGACTCTTTCTGAGAAGCAGTCTTAAAGGTTTGAGTATCGCTCACCAGGCCGCCTGTAGACACTTCGCCTTCCATCAGAAGTGTAAAGTGAGAATCGAGACTCATCTGTAAACAAAATTCTTGACTACTCTTCTTCATCCCACTGTATGTGTTCACGGGCGTATCGCAGTCTCGCTACTCGATGCTCTCTCTCGAGTTTGGGGCCACTCGCTGGTCTTCGGGGTTTCAGATTTGCTTCAGCAAGTGTTCTCACTGTACTGTCACGAATGTAGTCCCTTCGGGTCTGAAGAAGCTGTTGCTGGACTTCAACTGCATTACGGTGGCGATTTCAACACAACAACAACACAGTGGAAACAATATAACGGTCTTCTCGGGCACTAGTTTACCTGGGTCTGCCATTACAAGGTCTCCTCAGATGGTTTCCAGTCTCTTGGTACCGTCGCTTCACCTTCTGGACCGTTGGTAACGTCACATCCACTATTCTTACAGTACGACGCATACTAATGCCTAGTTCCAGAAAAGTCATGATCCTAGCACATTCTTCAGGTGAAAGAGGCATGATAAATAAAATGTATGTGCTGTTGTCAACTTAGCTTTTGTAACAAGACTCAACGATCAAGAAAAAATTTTAAACTAAAACAGAAACAAAAAAAAACATACCGTCGAATTGACAACCTCCTCCTTTTTTGAAGTCGGTTAAAAATTAATGGTAAAATTGTAATTCGAAAAGGATTATTTTTGCTTTTAAAGCTTTTTTCAGCGATTTCTTAAAATAAAGTTTTCGACTATGAAGTTTTTATATACAAAATTAAACTCTTTTTCGAGTCTTTTTTATTTCGAAAGTATATCTTGTGTACTTAAAAAGTTATTCCAATTTTAAAAGGGTGATACTTAGTTTTGCAGGCCAGTGTATGTTTTACTATTTAAACTTCAAATTGACCCAATTTTGTAACATTGGTTCTGTCATGACACGCCACTCTATCATCAGTGGTTTTATTATTATAAAATAAGTACTTAGCCAGTCGCCACTTCTCTGTGAACTGCTAATTCGGTCTAGTCGTTGTGATGTCTTGATGGAACTACTGACTAATTTCAAGGATGACGTTTTTTTAACTTCTTGTACTCGAGCTACTGTGCGGTTCCAAACAACAGTGGCCAATTTATCATCCCTTACAATGATATACTTTAATTCCCAGCCTTTTTTCATAAAATTCCTCTAACGAATATTAAACTAAAGTTCACGTAAAAAATTCTTCACGCAGCTTTTATTTTAATAAACCCGTCATGTAAAAATTTAATCCACACTTCCATATTAATGACCCTTAATGAACCACCAGCTGAATCCAGCTGGATCCCGCAGCATCATTATGTAACCAGTTACCGACAACTATTAGCAGTTGCTCATTAACAACGGTGGCTGCAAACCAGTCGTTTGTGCGGTATGTGTATTTAATATGAGATGTAATCCACCCTATCTAATTGTTAAGTTAAATGATAATGAAACGGGACCAAGAGCCCGTTTTGAAAGTGGTTCTTATTCTTCGAACGCTTTTTTGTGATCTGTTCGTGGTACCTAATAAGTGGCAAGTTCGATTGTGTCCATTATCCTTGTGTAGGATTTGTGCTGTGCCACATGTTCTGATATTTGGACTTCACTTTTTGAGACTGACAAAAAATAAAAGGAAAAACTGAAGACGTTGGTTTTTCCTTTTAGTTTTTTTTTTATTTTTCAGTAATAAAATACCCGATGCTGCAGCAATTATGCTCACGGCAGTCGTATGTTCCGACATCTTCGGAAGCAAATTCACAACTGAGGCTCCTAGCTCATAGAAGCTATGTGCGCACGAACTGCGCGCGCGCTGCACGCGCGTCCCTCTTGAGCCTTGCCGGAGTTGCATTAGAGCGGTGCATCAAACGTAGGCTATAACATGTAACCGCACGTGAGTAACACGCGCGCAGTTCGTAAGCGGCGCATTCGCCAGGCCCAGCAGTCTCGACATACATAGCGATCGCTTTACGACCGAATTCGGTCGCAAAGTCCCGGATTGACAGGTGAAATGTATGGAGTGACAGGACTTTGCGACCGAATTCGGTCGTAAAGCGATCGCTATGAATGTCGAGACTGCTGGGACTGGTCTGGTCGCATCTTGAGGACGACGTAAACGCTGCGTCACTGTCGTTATTGAACGATGTCTTATTTCTATTCACTCATCAAACGTCTACATTAGTTTACGGACAAAAATTCAGTATGTTACATGTAAATATAGTAGATACGTTTATGTAAACGATGAGAATAGGGAGACCCGATTTTCTTTTATCTTATCCAGTAATTGTAAGCGTTCAAAACAACACAAATATCTTGATAACTATAATATATAGACGAGTACTTCAATTAAATTGATGACTGACTTCGCTTTGACATCACTGGCGCTGGATTTGCCAATACTAGAAGGCCTCTAATATAAGTCTTATTAGTATTGCCGATAAATAACCGAATGACTAAACTTTGTTTCTTTTCGAATACAAAGGTCTACCTAATTGCAGATTCTGTCATTGATTTTGAGGCTTATTTTACGGTAGCTGGCATAGCAGCCGATATCTTATCGTCCCTAACAATCCATCATTGATTGTGCATTATGTTAATCTTGTCCAAGATAAAAGGAGAAATTGATATATCATTACGTCGATACAACGCAACGTATGGACGTTATGGCCCACTACACAGTCATTTTCTTATTATATTGGTCAATTTCGGAGCTAATGATTAAAAAAACACTATTACAACAAGGTGTACGTACCTAATTTATTTCCGATTGAGCCTAGGGCTTTCTGTGCATATTTATTAGCACCGTAACTATTTTCATTCCACATTAAATAAATATAATAAACAAATGCCAAAAGTGACGTTAAACCACTCAGAACTTCGCAAATCCACTCGTAACAGTTCCCTGCACTGGCATTAGTCAGACAGATGTTGTTGACATTTGCACTGGCATGTCGACAGCGAGACAAGTCATACAATAGTTGTATTGTTTCCGAAATATTGCGAAAACACCGAACACCGTCATATTGCAGATGTTATCTCGGTGAATACATGCACGCCCGCAAAACTTATAAAAGAACGCTCGGATTCTTTTTTTGGTTTCATAAATGGCATAATTGATGACGAGGCATAAGCTTCAGTCTAGGCTTTCTTCAGGACATAATAAAAGTGACTGACTGCAACATATTTGTCAAAAAATTACATAAGTAGTTGTCACATTTTCAGGACAGTTGCTGTTAAAAGAACTTACAAAATTGTCGGTTTGTCGCCTGTTACCTGTCTGTTTTATTTAAGAACGGAGCCGGAGTAAGTCTTTTCGACCTGGCCATGCTGTAGAAGCTTTCCAACTTTTAAAACATACGGAATAGCAGCCTGTGGAATTTATGACACTTCTAGTCTACTCTTCGTTCTACTATCTATCACTTCTTATTACGTAATGCCCATTTACTCGCTAATGGCTTTCGTCTCTTATGTACTTATCTAAAGCTGCTGAACTGCGCGTAACAGCTTGGCAAATGTTTGAATATAATATAAAATTATATACTTTTACTGAAACTTCGCTGGTGATCCCTAATCTCTAATCTAAATTGGATTATAACCTTTTTATCATCCTTTTTTGCTTTTTATAAATCCTCTTACCTCTAAAGTCATGCACGTACTTTCACGAAAAACTTTTCAGAGCTACTCTATATAAATTCATCATCTTTGTGAATACTTTGAACAGGAAAATAGCATCCTTTGTAACTGAGATAAGGGATAAATAACTGAATGAATGCTTGCTTTCAAATGCATTTCATTATGTTCAGTGGATAGTGACACAAGAGATTTGCTTCACCTCTTAGACAGACAAACATTGCTAGGCAAACTGAATAAAGAAAGCCGAGATGGAAGGAAAAAGTTGATGCAATTCAACAGTTACTTGCATTCAATGCAAAAAACGCGAGATGCAGCCAAAGAATGTTCAATTGCAAAAAGCTGCAACACCAAATCGTGCCACACTCAACAATTTCCACGCCTGCGTCCAGTTCGTTATCATCTGCGGGCCAGACGCGCGGCAGACGAGAGAAAGGCGTGACTCAAAGGTACGGTGCATTGACTCGTTACGTGATCGATGTAGGAACTTAGGAACGTCTGGTTACAGCCTGAGGAATGCTCCGAAAAAAAGAGCGAAGTTTATTGTACACCAAAAGCGAGAGGAAATGTAACATCGATTGAAAAGTAATTTTTAGAAGCATCGATGAGTCAAGCTGTGTGTGGCAATTGAATAATCGGGATTACCTTTTAATGTTACCTGCCTAACTGTTGCGGTGATGCCTCTAACCGCTAACATACTTTGCACGTTACGTAGTTAATGGATTTTTTATGACTGTTTGGTTATGCATCAGTGGTTTGTTACAGGAAAGTCTAGTCTTGACTTTGCCATAATTGCCCGTATGAAGCTAAAAACCATGGTTCTGTTCGACATCTTGATTTGAACCATAAGGAAAACGCAGACAAGAATACGATCCATCAACGGCGCCTAATGAAAGGTGACAAATTCAATGATGACAATACTATTTTAAAAAGTATCATCATTCTAAATGTCATTGAAAAATGAAAATCTCATTAGCGCATTTGCCAATAAGTTCATGAATCTGTCACTATAGTGAAAAAAGTCTGTTGACTAACTTTCATTTGTTCAGATCAACCATTGATAGTGATGCAAGTAGCTCAGACACTACTTGCCTAAATACCGAACTGGTTTCAAGAATGGAATGGCAGGGATTACGAACTATAGCTAAGCTGCCATGAATCATCTCTGGTACAACTTATTGATTTATCAACACCCACCTCCGTGCTCACATTGTTAGCGTGTGGGAAAGCCTCAATACCCAGTTCAGTGTTAAAGGTCTAGAAAGTTAATTCACTGGTAGAGATTAAGTAGCCTTATTAAAATAAATGGAATGGGAAATGGTGCTGCCATCCGCACTGTGGTTATGTTAGTCAGGTGGGACCTTGGGAGTTGATCCCCGCACCTAATTTTAGGTTAAACTTTCAAAAACTAAAATAGCACAACCTATATTTACTCCACGGCAATTTTCAAGCTTGTTCATTTAAAAGACCGTACTGGTTTTGCGGTACAAAAATATTAAAGCAATGCTATTTACATTTTGACTGGTTCCATAATATTATCTAGCCTAGCTTATTCCTCTATTCATAAAAACTATTGACTTAGCGCTAAACTTCCTTTCAGAAAAATCCAATAAGAGCTCAAATAACCCCTATAGATACTCTATTGAATTAACAAGATAGCAAGTTTTTGCTTGTAATACTGTAATAGTCTGGGCTATAACGACTTGTATGTAAGCTACGGCATTGAATGTGACCAATGGGCCGTGACAATATCACCGTTTGCCGGATCTCGGGCACTTGTCCCACCGAGGAGCGAGAGCGAGCAATAAATAACGAAAACACTGAGAAGCGACTGTTTTGCGAGGATAGCTATAAACTACAGAGCAACATGGCTGGCGAGAGATGAACGAGCAACCTGCACCTGAGAATTAATGCGCTGTCACACCTCGCAACAAGTTACCTAGTATTTTTTTCTTGTTTTCATAGCTGCAGTCCATGCAACAAGAGCCTTTAAAGGTTAACCGACAACCTTTGCACTGAAACAAGCCAATGTACATTTCATAACCCACATTGGCTTGGCTAACGTTTTCTCGCTGACAGTGTGGCAAGTGCCTATAGCATTCCAGACTAGCTAACTAGAATAAATAACACGAATACTTGACTATTCAGCTTCTATTCTATGTTGATCGGGAATATGCAATTGATATTGCAAATTATAGGAATTAACCAAGGGAAACGATGGAATGAGATTAGTTTACAATGCGTCGTAATAGCATTTAAATTCAATGCATATTACTCGTAGTTGTACTGTATGCAGTCGCTTTGTATAGAAGTGCATAGTTAAAGGTAACATTAAGATAAAAATAACATGAAAGAATGCTTTAGAATGGTTAATTTTCGCTGTATTTTGTTTCCGTTTATTTTTCTACTGCGCAGAGAATTCTCGTGTCGTTTTGTTTACTACTCCATCGTTTACTGCCCATCTTTAAATGTGCCACTTGAATGTTTCATAACAATCTTGCTACCTTCCCTCCATAAACGATCTTTGTGTCAATCTTAAAATGATTCTCATTTACCTTCTGTCGAGCTCCTTCAGCTCATATTAACTAATATGTCATCCGTTAGAACGACGACAACCCTTGGATTTCAAAGGGGACGAATTGAAAATTTTTGACACTAATACCTTTAGGCTGTACCTTTCCGTGTTTTCGATGAAGGAACTGCATTAAAATAAGGAAAGAGATCAAAAGCGTCTCTTATGCTTTAGCTTGTTATCGTTACTGTACCCTTATTGAATTCCGAGAGGAATAATAATAATCGCCTGCCTCGATGTAATGCCAAGGTTGACTCAATTTATACATTTGAGAAATTAATTTTTCGTATGGGAGAGTGATTTATTTAACTTTGTAAAACCTGCTTCCGACGACTATACTAGGCTATTTGCACATAACGGAACTGTGTTCAAAAGCGTTTCCCCTTTTGATAGATAAGCATTGTCATGTCTCCGATTCTCAATGTAGTTGGGTAATTCTATGACACGTCGACAAAGAAAATTGAAAGCCTGGTTTGCGAACGCTTTCATGGAAGACTTTCGTAGCGGTTCTTAGCCTATGGAACTACTCAAGGCCAGCAAATAAAAGCTGGTCTTAAGTTATTTCTACACATACTCCTTGTAGTCCTGTGAATCATGAACCTTTGCTTTTCAGGCCCCCAACTGTGCCAACTATAATTGGGTTAATCACTTTGATATGCCTTTAGCCAGTTTCTTTGTAGTATTTCATGCACGTTTTGTTGTATATTCCGAGACTGCGAAGGGTTGCGTTACAGATCAAGTTGAAGGCGCCGATAAATCGCAGAGCGGCGAGGCAGCTGACCGCGCAAATTGCAGCGTAGGCGATGCAGCGCCTTGCATGTCCTGCGGTGTATATTATAGGAGGGCTCGGCTAAGTTAGGGGGATGACTTAGCTTTAAAGCATTTTGGCTAAAGCGTCTTGAAGCTCACTCTGAGCTTTCAGTTTCAGTTTTGGGGTCAGTCTGTTATAAAAGCGATAAAATTAAGCAGTCGATTACTTTTTGCACGTGTTTATGCGGATAAACACAAACACTAATCACGTCGACTAGGTTCTAGGTACTATCATTTACAAACTTGTTAGTAGGAGTAAGCTTTCATGAAAATTACTCCCATAAAGAACCCACTTCATTAATTTCAACGCTTTGCGTCGATACCACGCCCAACAAGAGAAATGCTTGTTCTGGACATCTGGTATCGCTTGCTTGAACATACATCGCTTACAAAATGTACAAGTAACTTATATTCAACACAACTAATTTATATCTCAATTAAAAAGTCACGCTTGGAATGCACCGGCGACATTTAGAACTTTAATAAGTCTGTTCTCAACATACACCGGTTGCGAACCGTAACGGGATAGGCTGAGATGCTTACCTTAAAGTATTTCAGAGCGGTGTAATTGATATGATAATTTGCAAGTTATTGGATTAGCACTGTGCAGTAGACATTTCCACTGGCCCCCTGTGTTGGCTGAGTCACAGTCTACCTTTCTTCTGTCGTGTTTAACAGCTTCGTAAAGACAAGTATGACTAGTGCACTTTCTACTTGTTTCTTAGCTAGTATGTATTTCCTAATCCGCATTAAAGCTCAATTTTATGGCTGTTGTAATTACTTCCAATAACATATAATTATGTCGGCTTTTATTCATTGTAGTAAGAATATTATTGAGTGGTGAAGGAGTAATCTCGCAATGCTTTACAAGACAATCTTTGCGACTCGCCTTTTCTCTTTTGACTCGACATTGTATAATCTTCTTCCAATTCTATTCTTGGACATATTTATTGAATAGATAGTAGAAGTTACAAGATATACTTAGTTGGTCAAAGTTCCCATTCGTATTATCGGGAGCGATTGGGAGCGGACGCGCCCACGACTCGTCCGTGCATTGTGCACGCTATCTAGTTGTGGAATCCGGTACCTACATTTTCTTTATTGTAATTTATCGTTGTTCCTCCTCGAAACATAGATTTATGATTGCTTCACTATTTCTATGCTGATTAGGGATAAGTTATTGCCTTTATTGTATTAGAAAGTTTCAATGTAATACATCATGAGCTTTACTAGTTTCTTTTGTAGCATAAAGTTATTTGTATTTCCAAAAGAACGTTTTTCTCCCCCATATATTACTTGACGTTAAAGGAAAGGCGTGACGTGCGAAGCTACGTTTTATCTTCAACTCCCAGACGATTTCCTCAAAGCTAATATCTTATTCAACACTATCAAGCCTGAAATAACTCCTCGACGTTTTAATGCTCAGTAAAAATTCCTTCGTTGAAGTGCAGTCAGGAGATTACTCAGTTTGGAATTTCACAACTCTCGGTCTTGAAGCAGCATGATTGCTGTTACTACTTACCAACATTATTAGTGTTTGAGTATCGCGTATCGCCAAGTACGCTTTTGAAGGTTCCTATTCAGAAACAGGCTAGAGGATACAAAATTGAAAGAGGTCAGGTACTCACGGGATACTGGGAGCCAGGAGATCACCTCACTGTATCACTAGCAGTCGTATTTCACGATATTTTGGTGGTTTTTCACCGCGCGCGCGGTTTGCTGCCGGCCGGTCTTACGTTTCGTTCGAACTCGTTTTTTCGTCTTTATGCCGCCAGATGGCGGGAGCGAAAGGGTTGTCTTTGGCCCGCGCACAGCGTTGGATGAGTACGCGTGGCGGCAAATTTAAAATAGGAAGGAAAGGGAAAAGACTGAGGAAAGCATCCCTAAGCCTGTTCATATCCCCCCATTTGAAATCACCCAGGGATTTCATAAGATAAGATAGATGAAGTTCGAGACTTACGGCCTATGCAGATTCATTTGTCATCATGCTGATAAGGTGTTAAGTTTAAAGTTAAGCTGATAAGAACAAAATAAGTTTAAATGCAATACATAATTTGATATAATACTAAATACTTGAAAATGTTGATATGTTATAAGTGCGTTAAATTGTAAGTATAGAAATATGTGTAGATAAGTTAATTATTTTGTTCGATTGGAAGAGGACAAATTTTGACAGCAGGTCTTACAAGTAAGCCTTTCAATGTTTTGACTGTCACAACACGAGTAATGTCATCTTTACCCGGATGGAGCTGTACAACGCGTCCCAACCTCCATTCGTTAGCAGGTAAGGTAGGTTCATAAATGGTTACAAGATCGTTCAGTTTTGGGTGACGGTTGCCGTGTTTAAACCATTTCATTCGCTGTTGTAAGGTATGCAAATAGTCCCTTTGCCAAGTGCGCCAAAAGCTCTGTGATAGGCGCTGTAATAGCTGCCAACGAGTACGTAATGTCTCGTTTTCAGCATACCTCGGTTCAGGCAGAGATACTAAAGGTCGACCGATGAGGAAGTGACCAGCTGTAAGAGCGTCAACCTCGCCGGGATCGGAAGATATTTCCACTAAGGGTCTAGAGTTTAACATGGCTTCCACCTTCGTTAGGATGGTATAAAATTCTTCAAAGGTAAGAATCTGGGAACCGATAATACGTTTGAGATGATATTTTGTCGATTTTATACCGCTCTCGAAAATGCCTCCGAAGTGAGGACCGGAAGGAGGATTGAGCTTCCACTTGATTCCTCGAGAAGCGAGGTGACTGGAAATACTACCGCTTTCGCGGTTGAGCATTTCGCTAACTTCCGACAAGTAACGTCTGGCACCCACGAAGTTAGTACCACCATCTGTGACTATGGAGTGACAAAGTCCTCTCCGCGATACAAAACGATCTAAGGCCGCTATGAATGCTTCAGATGTGAGCTCAGTAACCAGCTCAAGATGAACGGCCTTGGTCGCGTGACAGACTATGAGGCAAAGATACGCTTTGTAAGTTTTAGCGTTACGACGTCTACTTTCCTTTATCATAAAAGGACCTCCAAAGTCAATGCCGATTGTTTGAAAACAATGACCCGGTTGTAGTCGGGAAGATGGAAGATCACCTTGTGAAGGTTGAAGTGGAATAGGTTTGACTTTAAAACAGGTCACGCATTTAGATAAACGCGATCTGATAAGATTTCTAACGCCGAGTATCCAAAATCGACGCATGATTAAAGATTGGAGTAGGCGAGGCCCACAATGAAGATAAGTTGTATGATAGTGGTCAATAAGAAGAGTACTCAATCGAGAAATCTTAGGTAAGAGGTATGGATGTCTGACGCGATCTGGTAATGACGCGTGCTTGAGACGTCCCCCCACTCGCAAGATTCCGCGAGTGTCAAGAAAAGGAGAGAGTTTAGATAAATGTTTGGGTAAAGGTTTCTTGGATGATATTAAAGATATGACATCATTAAAACTTTGATGTTGAACATATCTTGTTAAATGATCTAGAGATTGGACTAGTTCAGTGGCTGTCAGATAAGGGAATAAGTTACGCTCAGAACGTTTAGCTTTCGCGTTGTTGATGAAACGGTAGATCCATGCAACCACTCTTTCCACTCGGGAAAGAGAGGAGTGGCGTTCCATGATGGACTCAAGCAAGTCAGCTTCACGTGTCACACCAGTAAGACAAGCGCGTGATGCGGGCTTAAGTTCTGGCACGGTATCTGACCCTTCAACTGCTGAGACAGGCCAGTTGCAGGGTTCATTGGACAGCCACTGAGGACCAGACCACCAGATTTGAGAAGAAGATAAAGATAAGCAAGACAAGCCACGACTACAGATGTCGGCTGGGTTGTCATGGGTGGACACATGTCGCCATTCAGTTGGCACAGTACTGTCGTTAATGAGGACCACTCTGTGGGCAACGAAGGTCTTAAGCTTATGTGGTTCAGTGTTCAACCATGACAATACAGTCGAGCTGTCTGTGAACAAGATAGATTTATTCAAAATTATTTTTGAACTAAGCAAAGAATGAATGCGATTTATTACTTTGGACAGTAATACAGCACTGCAAAGCTCTAAGCGGTTGACAGTCAACACTTTTAGAGGTGCTACTTTGGACTTAGCAATTAAAAGATAAACTTGTACGTCGTGAGAGGTAACGACACGAAGATAAACACAACATCCATAGGCTTTAGTGGATCCATCACAAAATCCGATGAGTTGAAATTCCTTAGAGTGAGAAGGTATAATTTTACGAGGGATTTCTATTGTTTTTAAGTTATGAAGATCCGCTATAAAACCCTGCCATTCTAGAGCTATGTCTCTGGGCACAGGTTCGTCCCATGAAAGATTCAGACGCCACAGATCTTGAAGGAGCAATTTGGCTTTTAAGATAAAAGGTGTGAGCCACCCAAGAGGATCGAAAATACGCGCGATGCTAGATAAGATGGAACGCTTGGTACATTCATTGTCCTCGATTGGGGACTGTGAGTAACTGAAATTGTCACTCACAGGATCATATTGGACTCCTAAGATTTTTAACGTTGGTTTATCACTTTCTTCAGAGAAAAGTTTAGGTGTTTGACAATGATCTACAGGCAAAGTTCCAAGTAAGGATTGTGAATTGCTACTCCATTTTCGGAGCTCAAGTTGAGCACAACCTAATAAACTGATAAGTTGATCTTTTAGTTGTATGGCTTCGCGTACAGAGGGCGCGCCGGTCGTAATATCATCGACATATGTCTCATGAAGAAGAGCTTCAGCTGCGCGTGGATACGCGGCGCCATGATCGGCTGCTAATTGGTGGAGGGTGCGGATAGCCAGATAAGGCGAACTACTAACTCCGTAGGTGACAGTCGCAAGTTCGTACTCTTTAACTGGATCACTAGGAGATTCTCGCCATAGTATGTGTTGAAAGTTCCGATCCTCCGGTCTAATCAAGATTCCTCTATACATCTTTGAGATGTCACAAGTTAAAACTACTGTGTGTAATCTGAAACCGGTTATGATATCTACAATATCCACTTGAAGCTTAGGGCCAGTGAATACAATATTATTTAAAGATAGACCGTTAGTAGTTTTAGAACTGGCATCGAAAACTACTCTCAATTTAGTGGTCGTGCTCTCTGGGCGAACAACGCAACTGTGAGGGATAAGATAACGATTGAGAGTAGGTACCGCAGAGTTAGGTACGGGATACATATGGTTTGAATTCTCGTACTCGCGCATAAAATTAACATAATCGGATTTAAGTTCAGTCTGACGATTAAGTTTCTTTTCAAGATGAGTCAAACGCGATAAGGTACTATTGTAGGATTCACCCAAAGAACGATCGCCATCCTTTAAGAGGATAGGTACGACGTATCGTCCGTCAGGTTCGCGATAGGTTAAATCAGTGTAAATGCGTTCACAGGTATCATTCTCGGGTACGGTGATAACAGCGCGCGGTGGTTCCTCCACTTCCCAAAATTTTTGAATTTGCTCATCTAATTTAAATGTGGTGGCCACTAACGAGCACGCGGTGTTTAAAGGTGCAGAATTAGAGTTTACTGCCCCTGACAGAATCCACCCGAAAACGCTATGCAGAGCGGTAGGTAAACCGGGCCCCAGATTGATACGTCGACCGTCATAGATTTCGTGGAATAGCTCCGCCCCAATTAATAAATCGATTTTGGCGGGAACATCGTAGTCGCGATCGGCTAACACTAGATGGTTGCTACGTTCTCGAACGACTGATGGTACTTTAACGCTAGGTATTAGAGCAGTGATGTGATCTAATACGACTGGCTTGATATTAAAGTGTGGAGCATCACCATGTACAGGTCGTATAGTGCATTCCGTCAGCCCCCTTACTTGTGTGACTGAGTTTTGTCCTAGTCCGGCTATGCGAAGATTACATCGGCGGAGTTTTAACCCGAGTGTTCGCGCGCACGCAGCGGTTGTAAAACAATCCTGCGCCCCACTGTCTATGAGTGCACGCACGGTACATTGAGTGCCGGCGGCGGTGTTGAACGCGCGCGCCTGACATGTTCCTAGTAAAACCATATCGCGGTTGGGAACAGCGGCGTGAGAATGAGCCGTAACGTTCACTCCAGTGGTTGCGCTGGCGCTGGATGACGCTGGGTCAACATGCAATAGGGTATGATGACGTGATCCACACACCGTACAAGACATTTTAGATACACAGTTTTCTATGACGTGATTTGTCCGTAAACAATTTGTACACATATTGTTTTTACCTTGTACTAACGCGAGTCTAGCACGAGAATCTAAGGATTGAAAGGTAGGGCACCGATAAATCGAGTGCGCATCACTGCAATGAGCACAAGCCACATTTGCAGGTGGGGTAGATTTTGCGAGATAAGATGAGCGTTTGGATCCGCTGCTATTTTGCCTACTAGACGCGGGCGAAGGTTTTTTCCCTTCAAGGTTACGGGGGATAGGATTGTTATTGATATTAGATTTAGGAGATATATGACTAGTTTCTAAGATTTTAACATAATCTTGAAGAAACTTTAACAATTCACAAAAGGTAGGTATTTGTGAAATGTTTTTCTGAAATTCGAAACGATTACGCGTGTCCGAGTCCAGCGCGCGTGACGTTAAACAAAATAAGATAAAATCACCTAAATTTTCAATTTTTAAAGCTTGGAGTGCATGGTATGACTCATAAATTACGTTTGTTAAAGTTTGTAGATCTTGGAAGTTACCCGATTTTATTACTGGCTGGTTAAAGAATTTGACTAGATATGTTAAAGCTATAATACGCTTGTTTTGATAACGCTCGATCAGGCTATTAAAAACTACTTCGTAATTATCGGCGGTCATCGGAACCCCTTTGATAATAGACAAAGCCGGGCCTTGTAAACAAGACGCTAAATAATGAAATTTTTCTATTTGCGAAATCGAATTATTATCGTGAATTAAAGTTTTGTAAATATCATAAAATGTTTGCCAGTTTTCTATCTTACTATCAAATTTAGGTAACTCAAGTTTAGGTAGCCGCACGTTACGTCCCGTTTGCATGGAGTCGGACTCACCCGCCCGCGCGGGCACCTGCGACGTCCCGTCGATGATTCCGCTCTTATCAGCGATCTGCAAGTCAGCCGCTGCACTGATTACGGCATAGTACAAATCATCAAACGAACGCAAAGACTTTTGACACACTTGTGCATCAGGTTTCATGGCTAACTCCAAAGTTTGAATTTTACTACATAACTCAATAAATTCTTCGCGAATTGAATGTATTCGAGTATATCTCGCCTTGAACGACGATACCTTTGAACGATCTTGAATCATAGTTTTGGATAAGTCGTAAAGGATTTGAATATCACGATAAACATATTCGCGTTGAGATTGAAGAAGTCTAAGTTTACCCTCTTCCATTTTGTATTTTTATAAAAAGTAATGTAGGTATGAAAATACGACACTAAGTTGAGATTTATTAGGTGTAAATCAATACTTTTAGGTGAAATAGTTATTTAATAACGTTTGTTAATGTATAAATAACGTGAATAGATAAAGATAATAAGATTACAAACAATAATTTCCGTAAATTACGTGAATTATTGTGCTATAACCCGACTTAATTAAGATGACCTCTGAATCCGCATCGGTTACACTGCGAGTATGACCAACACAATTTTGTAGGATAATACTTTAAAAATGCGTAAATCTAGCAATTCTCAGAGTTTTCTATTGAAATTGAACCTGTGAATGCCTGAAAAAACTGTAATCTACAGGTATCCGGCTCGAAGGACCAAAAATATGTTTGAGTATCGCGTATCGCCAAGTACGCTTTTGAAGGTTCCTATTCAGAAACAGGCTAGAGGATACAAAATTGAAAGAGGTCAGGTACTCACGGGATACTGGGAGCCAGGAGATCACCTCACTGTATCACTAGCAGTCGTATTTCACGATATTTTGGTGGTTTTTCACCGCGCGCGCGGTTTGCTGCCGGCCGGTCTTACGTTTCGTTCGAACTCGTTTTTTCGTCTTTATGCCGCCAGATGGCGGGAGCGAAAGGGTTGTCTTTGGCCCGCGCACAGCGTTGGATGAGTACGCGTGGCGGCAAATTTAAAATAGGAAGGAAAGGGAAAAGACTGAGGAAAGCATCCCTAAGCCTGTTCAATTAGATTTAATTCCCCTGTCAATTCGTTCCACAAAATTGTATTTGAACTCGTCTCATTCACCAGACATTTTCTGTAAAATCACGTATTAAAGTTTTCTTGTAGTACTGTGGTCGATAAAATAAATACGCATGGTATTTAGATCCCCAAAATGGTAAACTACCGACTACTTCCCGTGTTAACTTCGTGAAATACAGTCTTGACTCCAACTCATATCTGCACCTCCACGAAGTCCCTTGAACTACCACCCTGACTCACTAATCACAATTTCGCAGCAGGCTTCCCTCAGAGCGTCTTAACGAGCGAAATATGCAGTGTATCCTAATTAAGTATACGTTGGGGTGATTTGTAGTCGCCGTTTATTTAAACCGAGTTATTTATAGCACGCCTTAGCGTCCTCGCCTCTCCCTTCCACGCGACACAGTATAACCTTTTTAAGAATCATGAGACGAATCGCACACTTGTGGATCGGACATGTTTATAAGGCTTGGATTTGTTGATGTGTTGAATTTGACAGTCATCTCTGTTCCTTAAGATATAGTTGGCCATAGCCTACATCAGTTCACAAAAGAGTTATATCATGGAACCCTAAAGAAACTAACAGAGGGTTGGAACTTTAGAAAACAAGTCTATATCCACCACCTTTGGCAACAGATGTTGTTGGTGATTCCGAAATTGCGAGCTCTATTGGTTATCTAATTCAAACAGTCTGCAAACTTCTTGCGGTTCCGACAGGCAAGTTCAGAATGTCAAGGTCGTGAAAATTGCAATTACGTTAACATTTGTACGCGTAACTGAAGTAATGGCGGCAGACGTGCTAATAACGTGAACGATGGAGTTCCAGACGAGGCGGGGTTCTTGTTGAACTAATTTGCGTCGCGCCTTCCAGTAATTTTCACAAAACGAATAGTGTAGGTTGTGCCAGACCTGCATAATCAGCCTATAATGTTCCCACTTCTGTGATACAGGCTTCCTCTCTTCGAGAGGGAGTGGGCTGTAAACTACCACGAGGGCCCAGTGTGGGTTGTTAGATGTCACATGTCTTTGAATTTTTGGTTCTAGGACATGCCAGTTTCCTCACGATGTGTTTCCAACTCGGAGGTGCTAAGGCGCACTGGAATGATGGGCATGGCGGCGACTTTGATAAGGATCCAACTAAGATGGTGTGAGCATGTGCAGCGCATGGATACCAGTAGACTACCTAAAACCGCTTTCTACTCGGAGCTCGCCCAAGGAAAACATGCACAGCGCGGCAATACCTGCGCTACAAAGATGTCCTCAAACGTCACCTTACGACCTGTGGCATTCCCGTTGATCGGTGGCAGGAGCTTGTTCGAACCCGAGAGAGGTGGCGCACTTCAATCCACAAAGCAACTGAATGCTTTGAAACAAATCGTCTTGAAGACCTAGACAATAAGCGCCAATTACGCAAAAGCCGCCCAAAGCCTTCCTATGCACACACAACCAACGATGCTGATCAGGTCTTCTGTATACGGTGTGACCGGATTTTCAAAACCAAATTTGATTTTGCTAGTCATCAGAGAGCTCACGAAAGGAAAGAGAAGTAGTCGGGGTCGCTGTCGCCAGATACGGTGAAGAGGACCACATAGGTAAAATTATTTTCACAAAGTATAGCGCCGACCTGTGTTCGGACCGTTACCACAGCGCCACCACTGCTCTCGCTAGACCTGACTTGCACAATTTCCTCAATGCTGTATTCAGAATTATGCTACAAAAACAAATAAATCGTTTCAGAAAACGAACCCATTGTTATTTCTATCTGACACAATTTCAACCCGAACAAAAGATAATTTTACTTTTCCGACCTTCAAGTCGAAGCCAAATCTTATCATGCAAGACAATTAGCCCAAAAGAAAACCCATAAAAATAACTATTAAACCGCAACCAATGTTGTCTTTGATTAACAATATCCTGGCGTGCGGCGAGTTCGTGACAATGCGCTATAATTTGCATCAGCTCAAAGGAAATATGAACTGATTTATAAACGCTCTAAATGCCTGCTCATCAGACAGTTTGACCTCGTCGCTTACAATTAATGATCCGTCGCTACTGCTAATTGGACACGCGACTAAGAAAAAAGTGCACGTTACTCAGTGGTGAAATTAAATGGGCGAGTCTTCGTCTCTTCTTTCACAATGCCTCTTGTGCCAAGCATGATAGATACCATTGTTTTCCCTCTAACTACATAATAGATCCTTTTCAAGATCTTTCACATTCTAGAAAGCTTCAGAACTAGTTATGAAAATGATAGCTATTAAACCAGCCCTTTAAGTGACACGGTCTTAAACAGATTATGGTTCTAAGTAATGGGTAGCTGTGTCCAGCTGCGTAGCAACATCCTAAGCGCTCTCTAATTGCTAGGCAATCATGGCATTAACTTAAGGACGTACTTCGAGGCAGTCGATTAAGAAGTGATGTTGATATTTACTAACGTGATGCACTAAAGACAGCTATTTCCTTAATGCCTGTCAGTGTCTCTGTGTGTGGTCTAAGCGTTCGCTAACCTTTCTGGGTTGACCTTTGTATTTAGGGCGCTGAACTATTTGTATAGCATAGCGCGACGTCTGTCCGTGATACTTATCTTTACCAGCTGGTGGTATTTCCACAAGCTGTTAGGAGGTTTTATTAAGAAAACATTAGAGACGTCAACTTATAAGGTACTTACTACTAAACTCCACACCGAAAACAGTCCTAATAGGCAAGTTTCGAGACTATAGAATAGATATAATATAGAAGATAGCATAGCATCAAAACGAGACATTTACAAGATAAAGTCAGTTTTCTTTGTAAAGAATCTGGCTACAGGAATCTTTAACGATTAAACCCCACCATTCCTGGCCCCACACCACCCATAAACGAAGCCATATCCCTGTGTTGTGCGCCATTAGCTCCCAATGAAGCGTTTACATGGTAATGTTACGGAATTTTCTCATTGTACCTATTAATTGTTGTCTAAGTATAGACGCCATTAAGCAGTCATCGCCTTCGGCGTGTTGGGAATGCTAAGTCGTTTAGAAACAGAATAGAGATGCGCAGAAGGTTCGTACTTGCACCTATACTTCCGTACTTAAAAGTGCTGAAGGAATTGAACAATCATCTTAATCTGATGTATATGCGACTGCTGTGTTGCAGAGCAGCTATCATTCAGGTGAACTGAATTATGGTCGAATCGTTTCAAGAGACAGACTTAAGACTGCAAAAGTAAAAACTTAGCGCAGATACATTATTAACTCCTAAAGATGTACTTTCACGTAAACGGTTATAAGACCAAAACTTGCAAACACGTGTTAGCCTTCTTCACTTCCTCATTGTCGATGTAAAAGCTAGGTGTCGTCACCTCGTGAATCATCGTCAGCACCTAGACATTAGCTCCGAGTCTTGTTATGAATAACAATTGGGCAACTGATATGGATTTTTCGGTCTAGTTATTTCGTCTGCCTTTGACGTGGCAGGTCAGGCGTACAACTAATCTTATTTAGGCACACAAATTGTCGTATGCTTTATTGGTACTTGGTAGGGCTATATTCCTTCGTGGTTCCAAGAATATTCACTATCGGCGAGATGATAAATATCAGGGGTCGAAAGATAGGCCATCTACGGCAGCTACATTATGTTAGGATATTGAATCGTGTTGCAGCAGCACCCATCTACTTGTTAAGCATGATATTTATGGTAATTGCCTTTACAAGAAATCCGTTCGATACGATTTGTTCATCATTGTTATGCATAAACAAATAGATTAGGGACCTACCTACTATGCTATGCAAGGAATAATTGCATTCTATTCTGGTTTTATTGCATTTCGCAAAGTTTTTACAATTATTATGCTAAAAAGATGAGCTACATATATGGGCAAATACATGTCATAGAATGTGTGTTAGGTAAACATAGATTAAATATTATGCAGCTATGATTAGTAAGTTACAAGCTGCATGCGTGGCTGAGCGGACAAATCGATCCATCATCAGCATTTAGATGATTTCGTGATAATATAGATTTGGATCAAACACAAGTTATTTACAGGCATCATAAAGTACTGTAATGTACTGGTAATGCTATTTCTAAGGTCGTATAAACTAAGGTGCATATAACTTATTCACCTTATTAGGTAGTCCGATAGCTTACATCTAAAGGCTAGTTCCGCGTACAATAATACCTATGCAATTAAGCCACTATCAACTACCTGTAACCATTAAACTAAAGATGAACAGAAGTACCACTAACTATTCCCATGTAATGTTACTGTTAAGGGCAACTGTGAAAGCATTATGAATGGTGACCACAGACGCCAAATCTCCCAGTCTATGACGCTCAACAGAAGAGCAAAATGCCAAATTCAATAAAAGAACCTGAAAAGTTGAAAGGCAAATTTTAGTGGGTGCATTTATAATGGCATAAATCTCACATGCAAGTATGCAACTCTGACCAGACACGAAGAACAATCACTACGAAACTTGATATACATATATGTTGCCCTAATAATCGTGCATTCTATCGAATGGAGCTTCTATACTATAAATTGAGTGCTAACGTACCGTTTACACTAGCAAGGTGCGTAGGTCTGATTCACCGTCACCGTCGCTGGTGTCCATGATTCACCAATTAACTGTATTGTTTACGATCTGACGACACGTGTAAATGGATATTTTTTATAATCAACCTGTGTAATCAACCATGTTTGGAAAATATTAATTTTCACACTCGTTTTCCATGACGGAGTGGATAGCATCATTAAAGATACCGACGTCGAAGGTTTACAAACATTCGTAAAGAAATGGAGAACGATTACTGAGGTAACTAATTAGACACAATCTCCCAACATAACAGAGTCGTCTTTTGAACTTCTAGATAGTAGTCCAAGTGGATGGATAGTAGTTGACATCGAATTCAACTTGCAAACTTTACTAGCGGGTCAGAACCACGGAGCTCCGTGGTCAGAACCTATGAGGGTCTACTTCGCTAACCAATCCATAGACTTCGAATCTATACACAGTTTGGACTAGTTAAACACAGAACCAGAAATTAGAAAAGTAAATTAATTTAAGTTATAGTTGCGTTTTACCATTCACTAGTGATCTGGACACCCGTCGGTTTATTGCGCTCGTGACCTCGACGCGACGGTACCAACGCACTCGGTATTAAAGTTCACGGCTACGTACGAAGCGCGTAATTTTGAGCATCCCATAAATCGAATGGACGTGGGGAAGTGTACTTATATCTTTATTCCTAGTAGGAGTCCCAAGGTAGTCATTGTCAAGGTCAAATGCAAAGACACGCTGACAGATTGCTCTATTTTATTGCCTACGTGTGTCGCAACGACCTGCTTCCTTTAGTTGAGTCTTAGGAAAATACCCAGGATGTCGACTGACGCACCAGATCGCACGAGTCGGATAGGCTTTGATATCCTGTTGAGAATAACTGGATTGGTTCTTAAAAAATCTTGGTCAGTTTCAATGGGACTGTCAGTCTTTCTGCCTTATGTAGATAATCTAGACCGTACTCTAGGTTATTCTACTACGTATCCTAACACTAGTTATGTCTCTAATTACTATATTTCGAGCTTTCTGTTGTCGTAAAATCCATACCCGCCCGGAACAGATCAGCCATTGATGCAGAGCTAACCGAATCACATGATCACATATCCCCATATTTTTTTATATTTGCAATACTGTTTGTATGGCGTGAACGGAAACATCGTAACCAAACTGACTGGGATTGAAACACGAATTGAAATATGATTCAGTTCCATACAATGGTAGGTGAATACTAATCGCTGGATATACGTAGGAGACGATGAACTTTTTATGGGGTGTCGGTGGTATTTTCCCATACAAACAGTATTAATGTCATACGACGTTTGAATAATCTTTATTGAGGAACATCAGGGTAACCACAAATTCTCGTCTACTTTACAAATTCAACAATTACTTACAAAAAAGTGAAAAAAAATGATCCAGTATTTATTGCTACAACAACATCTTGCACGTTATTTATCATAATTATGATAGTGCTTAGCTACGTTTCAAATTTACAGTTTTTATCAAATTTCATTCGTAGAGAGTTCGTCGGCCTAAGCACAGTGCTATTTAACTAGTAGTGATTTTGTTTATTCCTACAATACACGTATATCATATTCTGTATAAAAAAACTTCAAGTCAAATACCCACTAGTTTTTTCTCATATCATATTGAATAACAACATCACTTTTTGGGCGTGAATAAAAAGTCGGCGCCGGCGCATGAAAAGCGTATCAATCTAAATTAGACTGTGACAGAAGGTTCACTTATCAATCATACAGACTACTGTACCACGCCCAAGCAGATTACAAGAGTCATTAGAACGAGAATTATCCGAATCTCCAATGGTTCCCTAATGAGCCGTTTTACCATCTCTTTAGCTACTATTCATTTAGTATGAGTATCACAACTGGTTGACATTAGACCTTCTGTGCTTTCTTATATTGCTGTTCTCAGTCATTGACATGAGTCATTAATCACGATCATTGATCGGCCAACTCCGTTGATCATGTAACTCGCTGTCTTGTGAATATAACTGTGTGGGTAGTGAAAATTGTTTTGAGATCAAACCATTCATCATTGGAGAAAATGTTTACGATATCTTGTTAAAGTAAACGATATATCCGAAGTAGTTAGATGCTTTATAAGTAGGAGCTTTCAAATAAGTGCGCAATTGATCTACATATTTAGATATGGTTTTGTGCAGATTGGCGCCAGTAAAATTGTTAAGTCATCTAAGGTCTTTAAAATTCTTGAGACATGCAAATTATATTTGCCACTATACCTAGAAGTGTAGCAGGAAGTGTTTTTAAGTATATTTATTATCCTGTTGATCTTGAAACAGAACTTATTCTGATGAACTATGATATATAAATATGATATTCGCCTGATGAAAGTTTTATCTCGAAAAATATTGTCTTAAACTAAGGACTATATTGTTAAGTTAAAGTGCTTGTTAATAACTACCATTCATTTTCTTTTCCAGGTAAGCATATCGAATACAGATTCCAGTCAACCATATGCTGCAAAAAATCAGTATGTAACACTTTCAAATACAGAGGACAAAATAGAAACCGTACACAGGTCGATAATCTTCGAAGCAGTAAGGCCATTTGCAATGATTTCGTACACTCATTACGGTAATCAGGATAATGAGTCATCGTACTACAGCGCATGAACCTACTTGTAAATCTAATTTTGATTGTACTCATGGCTAAATGATTCGGTCTGAAGTAGATTGAAGGCAATAGGATAGAACTGCGGTTTTGAAAAAGAAAAAGAAAAAATCTGAACATTATTTTTTTATTGGTGTGAGCAAGTAAAGGAAAACCGATGTGGAAAAACCATAACATAAAGATTAGAGAATTAAGGTCCTTGTTTATGTTACCATGCTGCTATTATGAACGCTTAATATAATCATTTAGTAGCCAAGGGCACTTAAGGCACGCACGCCACAACACAGCGTGCTCACTATTTAACCTGGTAATGTAATAACGTTTAGGAGCCTGAAACATTTTACCTGCGGTTTCTAATCCCACAGGAGCCAACTTTGGTAACTTTATTAATCCCTTAAGTAATTGAACAAAAAGAGGGATATTTCCCCAAGGATATTAATATTTAGTTTTTGGTCTGCTTTTTGTATTTCGCAAAATGTGTCTGTTACGTTATATATAAATCTCATCTGCCAAGTTTTACAATTTCACACCGTAGCTCTGACGATATTGGGCGAAGTAAACAATCGAACTTTTGCAATTACAATATTAGTTTTAACTCATATTTCACGCTAGTCCAATGTTAGCATAGAAGTTACGTAAATATGCAACTCACTTCCACGGAAATAGCAAATTTGACTAAGATTCAATTCAAGTCTTGAGAGTTTCAATGAGTTACTCGATCTGTAGGACTAAAAAAACTGAATTAAATTAGTAATAAGCTACAAGCTGACCAAGTCTAGTAGACGTATAGTTCATTAGGGCTTCCCCGATTGAGCCAAGTTTAACTTTTACAAACTCATTCTCACTCGACTCACCAATACTTCATGTTCTACCCGGCTGCTCCTCTCGCAGCGTTTCACTTAAAAAAGTTATTGATTTACGAGCACAGGAGTGATTTACGCCCTCAATTAAGTCTCTACAAATCAATCGTTTGAACAAATTGCTGAATACGTTCTGAATAAAATGGGTCCATTGGGATTTGGTTTAGTAACACTCCTTTTAAATATCTCACTCTATTGCCGATACATATACTATTTGATTTCGATTTGCTACACATGCTGTCTTTATGCGTTTAATTCAAATCCATCGCCTGTTTTCATTACATTTAAAATTACATTATTTAATATATAATCAATATTAAAGTGTGAATAGTAAAACTCCTATTTATGTCAATATCAAATAGGATCTAACTTCCTCCATGCATCCCGTAATCGTTTCCCGAGTAGACATCTAACATCTATCAATAAATTTTCCATTTATTTGTATTGCATGCTGTCTGTTGAATTATTCATCATGGCATCTCCAGCTTCGCACCTCGCAGTGTTAACGATCGCCCATACGTTCTCAACTCTCTGTTCTTTGACAAATTGGGGTGCAGGACCTTTTTATTGGTTTTTACAGTAGATGGGAGATTCCGTAATTAGTGGAAACGTAGAGGGGCTCGTGGCTAAATAATAAAAGCCGCACGGGTCGATCGAAAATTAAGCTACGGTGGCACCGGTGAGGTCATGGATGGGTGACCATCCATTACATATCGTGACACGACGTTACGAGACACGGAGGGGGTGTCTCTAAAAGCACGTTAAGCCGTTGGACCCGGCTTTGACAGACGTTACGGGTAGTCAGAAGACAAACAAGTCTGATAACCGGTCTTACCAAGGGGTATCGTGTCACTCAGTAACTGCGTTGTGGAGGTCAGATCGGTAGTAGTAGCTTCATGTAAAATACTGGTATTAAACTACAGCCGGTAATACTGGAAGCCGACCCCAACATGGTTGGGAAAAGGCTAGGCAGATTGATGGATTTTTGGAGATCCTGAATTAAATGGTGAATAATATGTTATTTCCACGCATTTGGGCATCTAGTTTAAGTTTTTTCTCTGATTTAAGCAAAGCCATTTTCAAATAAATGACTTAAATAAATGAATAAATGACTTACCTATGACCTAAATTCTCTAAATACATATTTAAAAAATAAGTTATAAATAATTCCGATTGCCCTTTTTTGCAAATTAAACGTGATTGTATAAATATGCTTTTGCAAGACGTCCTTGATTGCAATTTCGGGACCGAGTTTTTTACGGTATTGGCAATATATTAAAACTTTGACGAAGGTGCGACAGGCGTGTCGTTCTTACAATTTTATTACAAAAAGTTCACACAATACTGAGATTAGCTGCTATTTAAAGTTTTGTTCAAATAAGACAGCTAGTGCGTGCCGCTAATTTTTCTTATTAACTTCACCAGCGGAACTTGCCTTGATTTTAAAGTTTTCTTCATGGGCATTTATTATCGCCTGTTTTAATGCATAGTTCTCTCTTACTCTGCAAGTTAATAATATCAAATTCAATCAAAGTTTGTGCTTGGATTCCGTTCACTGTACTCAGCCACAACCATTAGCTTTCTCCATTGCTTTGTCTTCTGTTCTTTTTCTTTCCCCTCCAAAATTGATGATTTATCGTAAACAATGCATAGAATCAGGGGCTCGACAGCGTCAATATATCCCCCTGCATCCCTTCAGTTGATAGTGACAAACGATGTCAGTCGGGGCGCATTGTCATGGTATTCGTGACATAGGATGCGATGGCACGCCATTTTTTGTCCCTCTGTTTTCAAATTCAATGGATCTTGTTTGGAAGATGATTCGGTAGCTTAGTAGCTGTTGAGCCCGTTTACATTTCGTCTACTGCTACCGTAGCATAGCTACATATGTTATGCGCAAGTCCAGGGTTGTATGTTAACACTAGCTTCTGCCCGCGACTTCGTCCGCGTGGAATTTTTTTATTATTTCCGAAAATATATGACCAATTGACATACTGCAAAGGGCAAATCTTATCTCTATAATGTACTTGTGATCATTAAATAATTAATTTTGATAAGGATTCATAATTAAAAATTATATTTTCATCCAAACGTAAGCATGTGAAAAAGATACTTTTTTAAAACATAGAAGTGATACTAAAAGATAAAATATAGAAGATAGAAATATGGTGTCGCGGACTTTTTTGTAGAACTGTTTAAGGCGGACCTCATCGCCATACATTGTTTTTAATTATATACAACTGTTTAGGCAGTGCATGCAAATAATTCTGTTTTATGAGATATTTCTTTCCGACCTGCTAGACAAAAATGGTGATAGCTCAGCTAAAATGCAAGATGTAAACATAATTTATACGAGGTGCATTCAATAAGTACCTAGCCTCATCGCCAGAGGGCGCTGTAGTTTCAAAAGAGATTTAGCACAGTGTAGCACATTCTTTTTTAATTCTTTTTTCAAATTTTCATTCCAATCCCTTCATTTGTTTTAATTTGACAACTTATGGAAGCGAATGTATCGATTGGTTTTACAAAAATGGAAAAAGAGCAATATCGTTCGGTGATTCGATTCCTATTTTTGGAAGGGAAAACGCGCATCGAAATCAAAGAGCGCTTAGATGCTGTGTACGGTGACTCTTCTCCATCGATGGCCACCGTCAAGAATTGGTTCAACGAGTTTGCACGTGGCCGTACGTCAGTTTTTGATGAACCACGTCCAGGTGCACCGAAAACAGCTGCTACCGCCGATTGAAGGTTCGGGAGCTAGCTGAGACTGTAGGCATTTCAGAAGGAACAGTGCATCATATTCTTCACGAGGAACTCGGCATGAGAAAGCTGTCGGCCAGATGGGTGCCGCGTTTACTCACACCGGAAAACAAGTGCAACCGTGAGACCACATCGGAGACGTGTTTGGCGCTGTTTAAGCGGAATCCAGCGGAGTTTTTGCGTCGTTTTGTGACCGTCGATGAAACCTGGATCTACTGGTACACACCAGAGACCAAGGAGCAATCAAAGCTTTGGAGCACGTTCCCCGGTCTGGATCCATTGTGGATCCAGACCGGGGAACGTGCTCCAAAGAAAAGAAGGCGAAAACTGTAAAATCGGCCGGAAAAGTTATGGCCACCGTTTTCTGGGATTCACAAGGTGTGATCTACATCGATTACCTCGAGAAGGGTAAAACAATTACAGGGCTTTACTATGCCGATTTATTGGGCCGATTCGACACCGAATTAAAGGAAAAATGACCCCATCTGGCGAAGAAAAAAGTGCTGTTTCACCACGACAACGCACCGGTTCACACGTCTGCCGTTGCCATGGCCAAATTGGTCGAATTACGCTACGAATTGCTGCCCCATCCACCGTATTCTCCAGATTTGGCCCCTTGTGACTTCTTTCTGTTTCCTAATCTGAAAAAATCTCTCGCCGGGAATAGATATGGATCAAATGAGGAGGTCATCGCCGCCACGGAGGCCTATTTTGCAGAGTTTGACAAAAACTATTTTTCGGACGGGTTAAAAAAGTTGGAGCATCGCTGGGCTAAGTGTATCGAACTAAAAGGAGACTATGTTAAAAATAAATTGCCACTTTTCCAAAATTTTCGTTTACTTTTTGTAGGCTAAGTATTTATTGAATGACCCTCGTAGCTTATAGCACTCACACATAATGCAGCTTTCCTCCAGTGAAAACATTTTTATAATTGGATCATTAACTCCGGAGATTACCCTCTACATACAAACAAACAAACAAATTTTACCTCTATATAATATTAGTTCAGACAAAACGTATCGTGTAAACGGCTGCTTTATATGTTTACATACGTACTTACATTTTCCTGTTACTCCGCTCGTGTGGAAGTTGTGGATCGGGGGCCTCTTCTTGTGGAGGTTTCTTTTTTCCGACACGTAATGTCATCACATCGCAACATATTATGTTATATCTACTCAAGTAAAGAATAAGGTAAGGTTTTTTTGGGTAACGTTGTATTGTATTGCAAGCCGCATCTTCGCTATTATATAGACTGGTTTTTCGGTTTGCATTCCCTGTAATCAAAAGTAAGTAGTAATGCATGATTCCCTTGCATATAATGTCAGGTGATGATAATTGATGGCTGCCAGACACTTTTTTCTAAGGCTTTCTTAACTAATGTAAATCTTATGTAGGCGATAACTTTCATAGCTCTCCAGGAATAACTAATGAATTTTGTTAAACATTTGTTAATCTTCAAAGTAAATGTGGCGTTCCAAAATACTATAATGTTCAAAAGTTGAAATACACATCAAATTCTTTGACCAATTTTCGAGCTTCCAAGTAAAACCACTAAGCACCGATGCTTTTAATATTTTACACATTGCTGACTGACATGACTATGTTTCAATAAAATGCGCAGTGCTAAGCTCCTTAGTTCCTGTCTAACGTCGAAAGCAACAAGAAAATATAACTTACTAACAAACAAGCCCAAAAGCTGTTAATTAGAACTTAGAAATTAAAAGCATTTACCTTGAAAACGAAAAGAAAACTGCATTAGATATTTCTCATGATACTTTAAATTATAAAAAAGCGACAGGATATTTTCCGGTAAAAAGAATTTTAATAACGCAACGATATGTATAGAAAGGTATGATGAATCTCCCTGAGAGGAGCCAATATTAAGCGAATCCGTCCAACTCGCCGTCTGTGAAGCTAGTTCATAAAGCTTCCGAGTTCCCATTTGGATTATTAGATAGTTTCACAAGCTATATTAAGTTTTAATAGCTTGGAGTTTCAGTCTTGATTTGCTTGCAATTAACTGTTTAATGATTATGCTCATTTCCTGGATCCGCTTTCATTACTGCAAGATCAGTACAGTCAATGTTATTGCGAGGATTGACGTCTGTGACGGTTTTTCTTGTGATTTTTTATCAATTCCATTTCGCTATCAATAAACAAAGTTAAATCCATTTATCTTTAATGAATAAATAATATTAATCGACTCTCCGAGACTGCACGTCGACAATCTTTCTGTATAATAAAAGCGTAGAAACTTTCATACCCGTTAATTACTTCCACACTGATAGATAGACTTTCAAGAAAATCATAGCATATCTGCTCATCCCGCACAAGTAGTAATAAGCAACTAAGTAAGCGAAACTGCTTATTACTTGGTTCGCAACTTGTCATTACTTATGCTCTATGCTGCGTTAATACACAGTTGTTAGAAACTGCAGACAGATGACTTGAAGAGTAAGTAATGGATGAAGAGGCTGAGTAAATATGGCTTCATATAGTCAAACAGAAAGCTGATGCTTTAACTTAGATAATACTAGCGTCATTGATGTCCTTGCGGTCATTATCTGTTGACCTAGCATTCCAAGTTGAAGTTACCCAGTTATTCTTTAATCGTTCCTAATTGTCAATGCAATCAACCAGAAAACTTGCATCTCTTGTACTTAAATCTGTGTCAGTAAATACTCCCAAATTCTACTTATTTTAACAACCCAACCCTTGTTATAATAAGTATGTCACATTCTTCGTCCTCAACCTCAATTTTTTCCCTAAGAATACGTCTAAAAATAAAATCATTTCCGCTTGCCTAATTTTAATTCCTCCTCGGCTCGGGATTTAGTAGGTTGCAAGCCTTAAGCCAATTGTTGCGGTATTGTATAATGAAGAGCGATCGTATTACCGCCCGACTGGACGCCGACGTGGTATCAAGTAGGTTGCTATATGTACACGAAGATAGAAATGAAGGTATGCATGTTTGTAGTTGGAAGATGCTTTTGTTGTCATAAGCTTTGAATAAAAATACAATGACGAAATTGAAGACTATTGTGGACCGGAGTGCTTGTTGTTCTCGTTTCTTTATTGTTTCAAGAATAACTGAATTATTTTAGGTTTTTGATGTCTATGATTTCTTTAGCATTGGTCCAATAGTTCTATCTCTAGATATTTTATTCGGAAACTAGCTTCTGCCCGCGGCTTCGCCCGCGTGGATGTCGGAAATTATCCCACGGGAACGTGCTAACAGGATAAAATGTATGTGCACCAGGATGCCATCTATCTCGCGGGCCCTTTGTGGCTAATTACAATAGAAAACCAATTGTGTCTCATTAATGGTGATTAAGACCTATATGATATCTTTACCTAAGTACCTACCTAATTAAAAAAATAAATAAACTCAATAACAGAAAATAAAATACCTACCTACCTAAATAAACCTATTTATGACGATAACTAATCTAAACTCAATCATCATCTGCCTAGCCTTTTCCCAACTATGTTCAGGGCCGGCTTCCAGTCTAACCGGATGCAGCTGAATACCAGTATTTTACATGGAGCGACTGCCTATCTGACCTCCACAACCCAGTTATTGGGTAATACGATACCCTTGGTACGACTGGTTGTCAGACTTTCGGGCTTCTGACTACCCGTAACGACTGTCAAAGATCCACGAATGACAGCCGGGACCAACGGCTTAACGTGCTTTCCGAGGCACGGAGGTGTCTCGGTATGTAAAGATGGTCACCCATCCACAGACCGACCGCGGCAAGCGTAGCTTAACCTGACCGATCGACCTGTGCGGCTGTTATTATTTAGCCACGGACCCCTCAATTTAAACTCAATAAATAAGCAAAATCTCTAAAAACTAATATCTATACGAATGACTATCCTACCTAACAGTATTATAAAATAACCTACGGTCACTACGTACACTATCAAATATACTACCTATACTTTAAAATTAAAATCTATACCTACGACTTATATAAAAATAAACCTAAATAACTCTAAAAAGTAAAAGGAATAAAAATGAACTCCACTGCGTGTGACTTAACCTACGACAAACTTATTATTTGCGGTTGGTACAGTAATCGGATCTAGGGATCGAACCGCAAAATTAAGTTTGTTTTTTATTGTATATACTTTTCCGGGATAAAAAGTACCCAGTGTGGTGCCCAGTATATTAAAGAATAATTATACCAAGTTTCATCGTAATCGAACCGGTAGTTTTTGCGTGATGCCTGAACAAACAGACAGACAGACAGACAAAAATTTTTTTAATCACATTTTTGGGTTCGGTGTCGGTCTAGTAACACCCCCTGCCATTTATTTTTTTGATATTTTCAATGTACAGAATTTTCACTTCTACAGATTTATTATAAGTATAGATATAGATAATACACAAATACAAATGCTTTTTTTTTACATAATATACAAATGCTTTGTGTTCTATTTTTAACGTTTGCTGCATGAAAAACAACTCTGCATTGTTTTCTTTTCAATTATTTCTGTTCACTATAACATCTTCTAAAGTGCATTAAAATAATGTATATTCTAGTATCAACTGTTATTTCGGACGCATGGGATCATCGACGCTTTTACTTTATTGCAATGTTTACGTTTATCCTTACGCTCATAAATGTGTGTTATGTTAAGTTTTTATAGCAGATTTCTTGTCTAAAGTTATTTACATTGGTTAAATTTTGCTTCGCTATAGAATTAGCCTTACCTACGAAACTGTCAAGACGCAAATGATTTTTTTTTTCTTTATTAGGGAGCTTTGTCACAATACTGACTATGTCGCTCCATACGCAAATGATTACAACTGTGAACTGTATCCTTCACTTTTCTTCAAAGAATTCTTGATGAGTTCAAGAAAATGTATTGTTAAATTAACTCATGATTCGATAACCGCACACAAAATGAAACGCACTAGATTCTTATCAGCAGCGCGTTGTAGCAATCAACAAGGATTGAGAACATGGTTAAATACCATGTTCAAAGACAATACCCTCACTTTATAGGCTATTGTTGTTTTTGCAGCCATTGCGACGGGTGAAACGATAACAGTTACGTTTAGTGATTAGAGTTAAAGTCATACGATTATGTAAGTATGTAAGTACGGTTTTTATACCACTAGAAACTTCGATGACTACCTATCTTGAAGTCAAAACAAGCTCTTGAAGTCTTGAATGTTTGTTACTGGGTTACATAACCCAATGTTGGTCGTTCACCCTAGTTTTCTGTGAATGTTAATTATGATTTGAAGAAGGTTTGTAAACTTCCTCAAAAAGGTATCGTAAGTCAGACAAATTAAATTACAGTAGATGCAATGACCGAGATCATACGTCATATTAAATTGGCTGTCAAATAAAAACCCATGTTATAAAACATGCCAAGAAAACTAAACCACAGACCGATGCATTAATCCGTAAATCGTTTGTTTATTTATAACTGCATTTTGCGGTTTGTGCTGGTGCTGATGATGACGTCACCGAGCAATTGCGCACGCGCTGGCGCATGGCGCTGACAACGCACGAGAATTGTAACATGTGTGGTGAATCGCGAACCTACGTACATACGTCAACTGCGTCAACGTTCACACGAATCTGATAAACCTGCTGATATTTAAAATAATGGGACTTTCGACTTGTTTGCAGGTGATTTATTTATGTAGGCTTAATTCGCTTAAGACGCTTTTAAATCTGCATAAGTATGGTCTGTTTTAGCTCATCGCTGTGGTATCACATTTAATGCCCATGAACATAAGTTATCTAACCAATAGGTTTTATCCGCGTTTTTTATTTATTTTGCCTCTAGACCGCCTATTATGTCACCCTATGTAAAATGTCTAC
The DNA here is from genome assembly GCA_951799955.1 of Apamea anceps. NCBI lineage: Eukaryota > Metazoa > Arthropoda > Insecta > Lepidoptera > Noctuidae > Apamea > Apamea anceps. Next base: position 20,741,520 of record OX637511.1, on the reverse strand, counting down.
ATTTATATCTCGACTTAATTTAGAAAAAGACTACAATCACTACTGAAAACAAATCTTTCTCAAGTAGATTCACATTGAATATAGGAAATATAGGAAACTAGGAGGGGAAGACATCTGTCTTCCCCTCTTCCCCTCCTAGTTTCCTATATTTACTTGAGTCTAAAAGTGATCTGCTTACGAGGCCCATAATGCCTTATCCTCACTTTTCTATTGGTGTAAGTGTATCCGAACGTTTAGTAAAGAGCGTGTCAAATTCACAATAATGCCCAACTATTATAATACTTGTAACTTTATCGCCAGCAAGCCACGTAACCTATTTTACTGGAAGATTTACAGCTTGCACGAAATGGCACACATCTGTAGCACTTTCCGTCACTACGAAACAATATGTTCAGCCAACACAGGTATATACCACGGGAAATGCATCGAGATACGTATTGCATAGCCATCCATACGATATAGATGAAGCAGGATTTTACCGTCAGCGTGGCGAATTTGTGGGGATACAGTTTCTAGCCATTTAGTTATGTCTTTATTTTATAGATTTCTTTGTGCTGTATCGTTTGCAACCGCTGTACTGTAGATTTATCTGTCTTTATTTATTGGTAGTGTAGTTTTACTCCGTAAGTGTAAGCAGATTGAAGTCATTCCATGTGTGTTCGAAAAGCCAACATCGCCTGAGACGAATTTCTTGTCTTGTCCGATGAGGGCGACCAGGTGTTAAAGCTTTCGCATGCACAAGATAACAATCATCTTTTGTACACGTCTGCAAATCTTCTAACCGCGAAAAACATCAATCTCCTATTATCATTCAATCTATCTTTGAAGTCGTTCACCTTTGTGGCGTTACGTCACATGCTTATGCAAGCATGTTCGTCGGTAACTTTATAGCTGATTATACACTTTATATAATGTTATGATAAGGTGCAGCTCCATTCCTTTTGCTCCGGGTATCGCGATACGCGATATGTGCATTCGACACCCTTTTCATTTTGTTCGGTACGTCATTGAAAACATGTTTCTTGTTGGTACATGCGTGGACAGTGTCGGTTACACAGTTTTTTATTTCGCTGTATTGGCTTGTGATATCAAATACGGTTCAGACGTTAAAGCTGATCAAATTCGGTTTCTATTTTCATATTGAGAAACACTAGCTCAAATGTAGAACTGTATCCAATAAATGGCTGTAGCTCCTTGGGAAATCATACAGTAGAACTTTATGGTTGAACGATATATTTAAAAAAGTTAAAGCAAACACCGGCAACATTTCCCGGCGTATTATTTCCGTGAACTATTTTCCTCGGGAGCTCTTTACGGAGTTCTCAGTTAAAACTTCTCAAATGTCCCACTTCAATACTCTGAAACTCCATCCAATTGTACGTCACTCAATTTGCAGTTCAGTTAGCAATACATACAGCGTAATGGTTTCTGCACATTCTGAGAAATGGAAGCGAAAAAGAAACAGATATTCGAAGCGTTCGACTGACTCTATGAGTTCACGCGTAGGTGTGTGATACTTCGTGGTACTTCGCCTGTTGACACATCTTCGTGAAATGTGCGAAAATGAAATGAGGAATTATTTTACAGCGAAATGAGAGGGGGTCCTAATTGGGTTCGCACATTCGCGGTATTGGTTAGCAATTTTGAAATGCAAGGTGCTAGTCGCGGTAGCAATTAGTTTTCAAACTTAAGCATTCACCAAGAGATGCCAGAAGCGCATACCGCATGGATTCACATTCAATAAACGTGCCACAATTCGATGAAAAGCTGCAAATCAAACCACTAATTGGATTGATCATATTCCGAATTGTTTTGCAAAATAGGACTACCAAGAGCAAGCAGAAGCGTTAGTTTACAATACCTAATAATTAATTTAGAATGCATGCTATTAATAAAGAACATTTTGGGTGTTTACATTTTCGCTCATGATTGTACTATTAACGTCATTCGTGTGATTAATTTCATTGAACGTGTATTACAATAAAAGTTTGCAGGTTTGTTAGTTCGATCTGTTCTCGGAAAATGGACTTTGAATAGTCTGCTGAACAGACTATAATGATTTATTGTTACAGATATTGCTTTTATGAAGTTTTGGAGAAGCAATATGTTATGCGCTGTATATTCAACTAGCTTCTGCCCGCGGCTTCGCCCGCGTGGATGTCGGAAATTATCCCTCGGGAACATGCTACCAGGATAAAAAGTAAGGGCATACTTTTTATCCAGGATGCTATTTATCTCTTTGCCAAATCAGAAGTTCGATGGTTTAGGTGTGAAAATGTAACATACAGTTTCAAGTTCAAACCCTTTCCCGTAAAAATTGAATTACCCCTTTTAGCCCCGTCAGGGGTCAATTTTCGACAACTTAACATACTTATTAATTATTTTCTGTCAAAAGTATTAATACTGAGTTTCGAGTTAATTGGACCGCGCATTCGGTTACTTCCACACAAACTTCAACACCCCTATATCCCCCTTTGAGGGGTAGTTTTAATAATAACTTTATTACTTACTTAGGTGAGTATTCTTGCCAAGTTTCAAGTTTATTAACTAAATGAATAAGATTTTTCATACATATAAACTGAATCCCCGCTTTTCATCCCCACAGTTTAAAAAAATCGTTTGGGATGTATTCATAACTTGACTCAAAGATTATTCATACCAATTTTCGAGAAATCAAGCCACGCCGTAAAATCCTCCCCTGTAAAATTGCCCGTCAGGGGTAGATTTTCGAAAAACCCTGATACACATTATTCTTTACTTTCAATTCTAGGTATAAATACTGAGTTTCGTGTAAATCGGACTGCGCGCTTAAATTCTTCCACACAAACTTTGAAACCCCTCAATCCCTTGTTAGGGGGTAGTTTAGAAAAAAAACTGGCAATCTTCATAATTTATTTAGGTAAGTATTCGTGGCAAGTTTCAAGTTTATTAACTCAAGGAATAAGATTTTTCATACAAATGAAATCCCCCATTTCACCCTCTTAGGGGTGGAATTTCGAAAAATCCTTTCTTAGTGGATGCCTACTCTTCACGAAGAACACACCCTCCAAATTTCATGACTCTAGGACCAGCAGTTTAGGCTGTGCGTTGATATATCAGTCAGTCAGTCAGGACTTTGAGTTTTATATACAGGGTGGCAGGGACATCGACGCGCAAACTGTAACCATGGATTCAGCACATGAGTTTAGACCCCATAGCGTCGAAATTTTTCGTCGCTTATCAAAAAAAAAATCTTCTGTTTCATAGAAAAGTGCAATACCTACGCGGTTAAAATGTATGGAACAGCAATATTTTTTTTTAATAACCGACGAATAATTTCGGTGCTATGGGGTCTAAACACATGTGCTGAATCCATGGTTACAGTTTGCGCGTCGATGTCCCTGTCACCCTGTATATAGATTTATTTTATTTGATATTGTCATCAGTTTCTTCGATGTCAACACATACGTCAGAGATGAACGTATTTTTATAATACTAGCGTAGTGTTTAATCAGGTGTATAATCTCATTGAATCAAGATTCAAACAATACATCGATGACAGATGATTCCAATAATCGAATAACATAACATTCGGACTGAGCTCGACAATCTCTTTAACCTTGGCTGTCCCTATTTCACCCAATCCTTACCCCACTTTGCTCCCATTTGCGAAGTGGTTCGCAATCAGAAACACATCGCAGCAAGCACTAACAGTCGTACCGTGATTTACGATAGAAATCCTCGGCTACAGCGCATTTACATTTAACAAGCCGAATAAACACGTTCGGACATAAATCGCCCTGTATAAGGTATTGAATGCGACAAAAGCCGTGGCCGCCATGTTGTCTGGGTGTTAGGGCCACTCGCTGGAATGTCATAGCCGTGTGCGCTTGAAACCTTACAGGAAAATGTGTGGACTTGATTGTTCTTAATTAATACGATGTTGTAGATGACGACGGAGAAGTGGATGCAAATAGATTCAAGACGAAGAACGCAGAAGAAATTCACAAGCTAGATGGCATCCTAATGATGGAAGCAGCAACGGTAATAAATTACATAAGAAACGCAGAAACAATTTGGTGGGACCTAGCGAAATCCAGCAATGAACTCGTGTTCTAAGATTGCATTCTATTATGGAAAAATTAAGTAACTTGTCTTGATATTCCTGTAATATGATCATCCAGCTACATAGCGTCACACACGCTGTGTTACAAATCATATTACCCGATGGTTCATATCTAGAACTTGTATAAATGCTAATTCGCCATGCGATGTGGCTGCAATATGGCAAATGTGTGTGTTGCTACCATGTTATTATCCCCCCGAAGATCTTTTAGTGTTAGGGTAGCTAACTCAAGGTAGCTAAATTTCGTAAACAAATAATTGGTGACTCAGAAAAGAACTACCGGTCCTCCCTTTTTTTAAAAGCTGCCTGGAAAACATGAAAATCTGGCTTCGAGCCGAAATCACGAGAAACGGAAGATGCAAAGTGCATTAAAAACTTTCATTTGACTTTTCAGCAGCCGGCAACATGCCAACAGGAAGAATTAAGCTCATGAAATCTTAAGAAGATTTTTGACCAGTAAAGAACGGTTTCAGAATATGCCGCTTATAATCTTTTAAGGAAATTCGTAACTTGATCCTTCTATTTTGATTTCTCTGAAATTCATTTGCTGATTCCCAGGTTTTCCCTGTTTCCGTAAACGAACTGTTAGGCAATGATAGCTATTATTCTATTCAGAGACTGCCTACAAAATAATTGTTATAAATAAATACTGCAGCACCAGAGTGTACAAATGATAGATGGTTTCGAAACTTTTCCACCATCTTCAGTTGTTTTTCTTACTTAGCTCCAGACTCTTGAAACTGGATTGAGATTAATCTCATAGACTTTGCTGCTGGTCTTATACTGATTGTAGTATTAGATAAATACTGAAGGACTATACAGTATCTTATATAGTTCTGACTTTTTTATGTCATGCCTTATATTTTCTAGAAGATATTGATATTTCCTTACTGACTTACAACTAAGGTACGCAAATGGAATATTAATAATGTTGTCGTAGGTCATGACTAGTTTCCTAGAAATGTGATATTAATGCGTTATTTATATCTCTAAACTACAGTATTCAAGAATCGCTTGCAAGCGGGGGAAATCTATATTTGAATTGACGTAAGCAGTTTTGGCGTCATCCTAAAGGTGGAAGGTGGCAAAAGAATCTGCATTTCTGAAAACTATTTATCTGTTACATACAAACACGTGAATGTGGGGCAATCATTCTGCGATGCTCACGTGGTGTGCATTGTGCAGCAGCGTCGGTAACCCGAGTCCTGCGCGCAAGTGCGTCCATTGTTGCGGGATCGCGGTCGGCGGATCGAATGGCCGATACTCTGGTGATACGGAACGGCCACCATGTATCGGCCTTTTGAGATCCTATCGCGTTATCTGATTTAAAGGGAAATTACGTGGGGTGCGGATTGCTTGTCGATGTCCTCGATTTTGAAGTACTTTCTGATAATTCGAGGCTTATTTAAATTTGCCTTGTGTTTGGGAATTGATAAATGAAGAAAATGGACTACTGTAGAGGAGTTGTTATTGCATGACCAATGGTTGTCGATAACGTTTTTAAACCGGATGATTAAAACATGAGGAATTGAAATGTACGGGAAAAGTGTTTTGCAATTTGTGACTTTTTGAGTACTCCAACGATGATTGGTCCCATAGAAGTTTTTGATCAGTATTAGAAACAGGATCGATTGGCATCAAAAAATGTTTTTGTGTAAAATGGCCATTTTCTTGCTAACTGTATTTTTTTTTTATTTGTGAATGGAGATCAAAATTCCATAAAAAAATATGGATAGTCTCCTAAGACCATTTTCGTTTAGCTGCAACGGATAAGGTACTCGTACTTCCCCTTATTGCCCCGCTGAAAGTTTCCACCCTGTATAATTATCAACATTTTCTCTTATTTTCCTGAACTAATCCCTAAATAATCGTGAGAATCAAAGAATCAGACCATACGCTTATTGTGCTACTGATTCCGACCTATTGTACGATGTTATTCGCGATAAAGCGTTGTATAGAAGACTGAACGGTTCTCACGACACACTGCCACTGCCTGTTTGTTTGCACAGGAGTGGCACAAGTTCTATTGTGCTTTTATTCTGCGTACATTACTCTTTTGATCGCTAATGCTGTAAGCAAAGTTATGGAGTCCTTGACCACGTTTGTCATTCAGATGAATCAACTACCCGCCCTTTTTGTTGAAAATTGATCTCTAGGATAGTCATTGAAAGCTTTGTACTTTGCAAATCAAAAAAGTACCCCATAAATAGTTTTACAGGTCCGCTCGATGCAATAAAAAGTCATAATTACAGGTGTGTCTGTCTACCTGTGACCTTGCTACAAGCCAACCCTTTCAGCTGGTTAGGCCAATAGTTGTTTTATTTTTATCTTCCATCCCAGCCATCCAAGCTTGTTTTTCTTTCTGTACTTACGGCCGAAGCCTCAAACAATCTGTGTCGGTTTATAACTTTAGGTAACTTTTCCAGCATTTCCCGCGAACTTCGCCGTCTGGGTCTGATGCGAAGGTTATGGAGATCTTAAATATTGATATTATGTCTCGCAGTCTTACGCCAAACGAAAACAAAGGAATATGTGTGACGTTATATTGGCTGGCTTCTTGTGTATTTCTTTGCAGGTGTATGTATTGTTTTGGCATTGAATATTTATCTTTGAACCTATTGTAGCATAAGTTGATGCTAAATAAGCAAAACTTGTAAAGGTAAACACAAAAATGGTTTTCCTTTGTGTGTTATTATTGTTGAGTTCTTTTCCCGTTTTCACTCACCGCTACATTCTTCTCATTAGTTGCTGAAATAGTTCCTTCGTAATAAATCTGGCAGCTATCTGGTTTATGCAGAAGGGTGACCATCTTCGACACCCTCAGGGATTCATTAAGCTTACACTGAAGTGTCGTAACGTTAACCGGTTCTAAAATTATCTACAAATTACTCTTGGTTATAAACGATTAGCTTTACAATTTAACAGTCCATCTACAACGTAGGATAGGTACATTGCAGACAATATCCATGTCTAGCTGCAAGAAATGCGAAGTTTGACAACTACATATATTGAAGAAACAAAGCTCTAAAAAAGCAGAAATATACCGAATCCAGGAGAGACTGCAGGCACCAGTGACCTAACTGTTAAACACCGACTGCACAGTAATCTTTAGTTATCACCAAGCTAAAGTTTCCCACACGACAGAGCAATCGATATTTACAAATAGCAGTGCGGTACGTCTGCATATACACTAATCGCGTGCTGGGTACGCTTCATGCTTCCATACTCGCGTCTAATTAACTTATCAATTAGCATATTGAATTGATAATTGTGCTTATCTATGTATGTTATCTAGTGCGGTCGCTAGGCGAGCGGGTTTAGGTGGTGCTTCAGTTTTAGCGGTGATAATAACTTGGACGAGTCCTCTTGTAGAGCTAGTCTTAATATCATTATTATATTCATTTTTGAAATTAGCCTTGCCCATGAAACTCTGCTAGGGCCCTCTTGGATCCAATAGTTGACCGTGATCTTTGGTTGTTTGCTTGCCCATATCTCAGACGCTCCTCAGTTCAATATCTCCTAGGACAGTCACTATAAATTATATAATTTCCCTAAAAAGTCTGTTCTCACAGAGTCAGTACGTAGAGATGTGGGTTGACACGTGGTCGTCTACATATGCATGCATGTGGTCGTCGCTGTGTGAAATGTCCAAGGATATTATTATTATTATTATGTAATTTTACAGTTGAATCCAGTATGATGGATTTGTCAAGAAGGTAACCAAAGTCGTTGATCTATGAAATGAGTATGTGTTGCACGTCTCCCGTTCCCAAAGCGAACACACGCATTCCCAATAGGCTTAGTGTTAATTGCCAATTATGTCGCACTCGCATCCACCACATTACTATTTGGCTTTCAATGTTGCCAACAGTCGATTTTCCTACTCTCTAGAATAAACGCTTCTTCTATTATTTCTTCCTCGCTATTAAAACAGCCACACCGCACAAGGTTGCTCGCCTGGATTGTATAAACGGTCTATAAACAAATAATTGAATACCTGCAATAGAAAAATTATAAGTACTTCAATTACTTAATTGAATGGATTCGTAACAACTAAGCTATCGTTTATGCAGACTGGAATTAACGGTTATATTCGGTTTAAGTAATTAATTGTTGAGTAATTATCTAGGCAGAACTTCTATACACTGGGGAGTTATAAAGATAGAAGTGTAGAAAAGCATAGTACTTTGGAGGCATGAAGAACAGGGTGTAAAAAGTTCACTCATCCTCCATTGAAAAGGGAGGATCCTCCGACCAGACGGGTGTTGTGTCTGGCGGGCAATTGCCCAACGATTGATGTTGGGAAATTGTATCTATGCTAAGTGCTCGGTAAACTCTGCTTGCGAGATGCAGGATTTGCGTGACGTCAGTATGACGCGTTGTTCGCACGTGGCGTTGTAGATACCGCTGCTACATCACTCCCCTCCGGAGACCGGAGGTCGATAGTGGGCTGAGTCTTGTATCTTGCGACGCTTGCCAGGCCAGCTGAGGTTCCAGTGAGTCGGAACCGGTTGCCGCATAGTTCACGGTGAATCGGAACTGTCTGCGGAGATGTCCCCAGTGAGTCGGGGTGGCGCTGCGTTATACTCCAGTGCGTCGGATGTCGTACAGCGCCGGGTTGAGGCTGGTTGCTGCGTCGACCAGGAGAGGGTGCTCTGCTTGTTGACCGGCCGAAGGTGCAGTGTGCTGTGCCAAGGTTGCTGATGAGGCTGAGGGTGATGACCAGGTATGCGCGGACGCTGCATGCTGGTGGTCAGGATACCCGTTGAAGCCGTGGATGCTGGCTGGCTGGTTGACTCGCCGCTGAAGCTGGCGGGAGTGATGATGATGACGTCTCGCTGAAGTGTTTGCACGAAGGCTGCGCTGACGTTCATACTCGGGGTCACCAGTTTAGAGGCATGAGGAACAGGGTGTAAAGTTCACTCAACCTCCATAGAAAAGGGAGGATCCTCCGACCAGACGGGTGTTGTGTCTGGCGGGCAATTGCCCAACGATTGATGTTGGGAAATTGTATCTATGCAAATTGCGCGGTAAACTCTGCTTGCGAGATGCAGGATTTGCGTGACGTCAGTATGACGCGTTGTTCGCATGTGGCGTTGTGGATACCGCTACAGTACTAATATGACTCTTAGATTTAAAAAAAAGACCTTATTTTTAAAACAATTACTGTTTTAAAAATAAGGTCTTTTTTTAAATCTTTTGTATCGGAGACTACTATCCCATTACTTAATATTATATAATATTTTTATCTTTTTGTATACTCATGTTATAAGACTACTGTGCGTATCACATCGCTGTTTTGATTTCGTCGATAGCGTTGAATCGATAATGGTTATCGAATAATCGAATACAGATGTTCGCTTTGTGCCGTTGATAATGTCATCTGATCCGTCTGTCTGTCGGGTATAATTGTACTTACTGAGAATACTGGCTAGTAGCTGACGTTTCAGTGTATTGCATTTAGGGGTGTTCTTGGGATTGAAAAATCCTTTTCGTCGCCTTGTAGATTGATTTATTTGTCATACGTATTTTCTATTTGTCTGAAGAAAGTACTAATTGACATTGATATATTTGCAAGTCCATCAAAGAATTAATCTCTTTTTGGAACATCTCAAGTGCCGTTCTAAATGTGTTTACCCAAACATTGAGTGATATAAAATTAATTCAATTGCTGCGAATTTTAATGAGTGTTATGTAACCGATAGCAAACGACCTGCGCACTTCAGCGTTGATTGTGAACTGAATTTTATTCAACAGCGTATTCATGCATATTCAGATAGCGTTCAGGGATTGGCGGTTACCAACGTAGAAACAGAAGGGCTAGTCCACGCAAAGTCTGAAAGCTCAGAAAGCATAATAAAGTCATGCATATATTTGAGAATGCATGCAGCAAGAAATAATGATGAATTAATGGCCCTTCGTCTGCTGTTTTAGCACCTCTTCGAGCTTTGTTGAGTCCACTGTCATACCCTTTCCGTGGTTCACCGAGTTCTCAGTGACGACACGGTATACACATATACGTATCAATTTGGAAGCGCCTCGTAAAATACTGGCGTATATTTATAGCACATTTTCATATAGATCGGTTGCACGTTTTCCTTTTATTACAGAGTGGCAGTCTTTTCCGATTTTTGTTACCGTCATATATTTCTGTAGGTATACGAGATGACTTTCTAACATTGCCACAAAAGTACTATTACTTTGTTACACTTACCTGTAATTACCCCCACAAATTAATAAATCTGAAATAATAAAAGTCTAGATTATAGAAGAAAATAATAATCTAGATTTTCTTACAAATTTCAGTGCCTATGACCGCCCTTGGCTTTCCAAGTTCAATGTACACCTCCCGCAGTCTGCTGACAAACTATGAACTACATAGTAAAATTTAATGTAAAAGAAATAAGCAAAGAAGGTCCACTTTGTTGTAACTGCGATTAACTATTAGAACCCCCGAGGTTCTATTTCATTGACAAATGCAGAACGACTAAAGATATAAATACTGAATCTCATTACTTTTTCATCCAAGGCATTGTCAACGTTGCATAAGCCGCTGTCTTGCCCCTAACTTTTCCACGAGCATTTTCAAAATCCAGTTGCATTTAAAAACTTTGATTTTACGTCATTCTCGTTTGAGGTTAACCTTCTTCACTTTTCTACCTCGTGTTAAGAACAAGTAGGATAACATGACAGACATGACGTACGCTATCTAAAACATGATTATTTGCAACGTTAGTTAAATTCGGTCCAGCACGTGATGGTATTTACTGCGTCTTTCCTTGAAACTCCCACTATTATCAAAACAAGCATGAAACGAAGAAAATTAACGTTTACGAGGCATTAAACTTCGTCTTCTCCGTGTCGTTGCACGACTGAATTTTAAATCTTTTTGGCCCAAAACTTTGTCACTTCCACGGCGTCGTCGTTTTTGGAGGAGGAGGAGCATGGTTTGCGACATAGCTCTAGAATCACACCCCACTGCCGTTCCGTCAAGGTAGCCCCACATTACCAGGTTGGACTTACATCTTCCCACTTCCCACCAAAGGAGCATCTCCCTGCAGGGTGTAACCTTCCGTGATCTACTTGGAAGTCCCTGAACCGTCTCCGGCATTAAACTAAAGATGTAACATGTGACAGGAATCCATTTTATTCGAAGCATAAATACATTATACTATCTTTGGGGGAAAAGCGATTCCCTGCTGATTTAATAGCACAAACAAGTATTTGATTTTCTTTTGGTCTAATAACTAATTCATCTACTAGTAAAATAGGCAGTGGCATCTATATCTACGTTCTGTCGAAATATACTACGAAAACTTTTTGGTTTGAAACAAAGAAAACATCGCAAAAGCAAGAGATGAGTAAAGCTTAGGTAATCCCTGAAGCGAAGTAACAGAATATGACCAAAAACGATATTCCGAGAATGGGAGGTATTAAACCAGAAAAAACTAGGATAAAAAAATGCTTTTAGGCCGAGGGCTGTTTGGATACGAATTCGTTCGTTATCATAATCTCACAAGCACACATTAAGAGCACATACAGATTGCATGTGTCAAACATGAAATCTGTATGTGCCGAAGGTCTAGTTTCCACTTTTTTGCATTCAGAATGTTACTAGTTCCCTACTATTTCTACGTTAGAAGTAGTTAAAATGCAGGACCTCTCGTGAAAGCGAAATGATTCGGACGTCGTCAGTTTTATTCGCGACTGTACGCACTATTAACTCAAGGGTCAAGATTTTGGGAATGTTGGCACGTATTTTCACTTAATGTTCGATCTCGCGGAAAAAACCTATCCAAATTGCGGTGCAGAACATTAAGATAATTTGACAATTATATCAAGAAATTGCAGAGCATAAATCAAATGACCAGTAGATAATCCTAGATCGAAAGTCAAGGCAAGGACCTATGCCTGCGCCTATATGATTGGCGCGTGGAGGCACTACGCCGGGGGGAAACTCCGCATCCGCGGCGGAGCCGACGAACCTCCGGCGCGATCCCATGGTGCGCGCGGTGGCATGGAAGGAGCGACTATCGCAACCCAGCGCAGGGCACGCCACGATAGCGGCGGTAAGACCCCTCTTTGAGGAGTGGCTAGAGAGACGTCACGGCGTTCTCACCTACCGCCTGACGCAGGTCCTCTCCGGACACGGATGTTTCGGGAGGTTCCTGCACATCATTAGGCGGGAGGAGACGCCCGGGTGTCACCACTGTCAGGATCGCCCAGAGGACACGGTGGAGCATACGGTGGAGGTCTGCCCTGCTTGGGCAGAGCACCGCCGTGTCCTCGTAGAGGCGATCAGCAGCGGCGGCGACCTCTCGCGTCCGGCCCTGATTCAAGCCATGGTCCGGGGTGAGAGGGAGTGGGAGGCAGTCACCTACTTCTGCGAAGCAGTCATGCTAGCGAAGGAGGTGGCGGGGTGGGCGAGAGAACGCACCCTGCGCACCTCACGCCTCAGCCGCCGCGGGAGACGCCCCGGGCGTCGGGAGCCGCGTGACGACTCCTGGCCACCGTAGGCGCGGGCCTGCGGGCGGAGAGTAATGGGTAGCTCTCCGTCCGATCAGGACTAGGCCCGTGCCGGACGGCGTGTACGTGTTCCACGCGCGCCTCAAAGAGATATCAGCAAAAGAGACGGGGCCCCATAGGGCCGAAGCCTGCCAGGGAAGCGGGATCGTCCGAAAGGCTTACCGCTGCCCTGGAACATAAAGGGCTAAAGAAGGAACACGGGTGGGTTTTAGTCAGTAAGAGTCTGACACTCCCTTCTGCTCCACCCAGAGCGGGAGGGGACATTTGATGATTTCCCATCCTCAAAAAAAAAAAAGGACCTATGCCTCATCATTTACTAATAAAAAAGCTTACACTACTCAAAAAATGTCATATGAAGATATCTAAAATAAACATAGTGAATTAAAATAGAAACGCGGCTCACGCACCTCGTATTAATTACGTAACTTATTTATGTGAGAATCACAACAAAAACAATCGTGCTATAAATACTAGTCGTATGCAAGTCAGGAATACAAACAACGTAGGTGTCGCGGCGCCGATATGCAATTTGTTGCGAAATTATACAATTTAGACGACAAGAATAGAATGAGAAGGACTTGCTCATCTCTCTCTGTGGGCGTATGAGCTGCCAAGGATTACATCAAGTGGCTGTATCCTGCACAACACATAACATCATACAAGGCACAGATTGCTGACATCACATTTTAAAATACATATATCGAAGAAGGATCCTTTCACAAACCCTTTGTACGATGATAATGAAATAGAAGTTGAGCCACAAGAAGGTCAACGTTTTGAAAAACAAGATAACTACGCATCAGACTGGTAAATTGTGAGAAAAACAAAAATGACGAAGATGCGTGTAATATCAGACTAAAACGTTATTATTTAAAAATATACAACACACGACAGTTTGACGCAAAATTATGATACGAAAGAAGCATACGACATTTCTTACACAATACTCTAGCCATTAGTCATTTTAACAAAGTTTGTCATTTAGTTTTTATATTCGAAGCTGTCGAAATTAACCGTAATTTACTTTTATCTATTGCATTTAAACTTTTGGCAAATATTAGGCAGTTTTTATGTTAGACTGGGAATGAACGAAAAAAGTTAAGTACTCGGTTCAATCGTAAATCATTATTGTCATTCGTAAAATGGGTTAGTATTATAGTGAACTATTGTAATCTTTCAGTATTGTTTTAACCGCTCTGACTCAATAACTGTCTCGTTCGACTGGTTTAACAAAAGCAGTTCCACTAGGCTGACTAGACAGACGGAAATAAATGACGCCATTTGTTCTCAGTATCTCTTGTCAATACCCCAGATATTCCTTGGTTTCCCTTTCAAATACTCACGGAAAGTGATTTACGGCCATCACAGTAATAAGTTACTCTACGTTGACCTTAATTATTGAAAATAAAACTTATAACCTCACATTAATTCTCATTTTGCATCCACGGAAAATAAAACTACCCACTTTCAATAAACCAGTGACAAAAATGACCAAAGAAGAAAGCTATGCACTAGTCATACATTCATTAAATTACTGTTCTAATTGAGCTCGCACATTCTGAAATATTATCTAAAATTCCAGCGGCTTACACTCCAGAACGATGTTACTCACGTCTCGATATGAATCACGACTTATACTCATAGTTAACTCGTTTTACTTTCTTTCCCGGGATGACTAGGGATGTTCTATTCCGGGAGATACGTCACCGACGGGGATGATTGTGTACACCGCAAATTGAATAAGTGAGTCAATACTGTGGATATCTTGTTACTTTATGGCAATGTTTGTACCATCGATTCGTTGCGAGCTTGGTGTATTTTTGGACAAATATTGTCAGTTTGGAGTAGGACTTGGTAGTGCTTTATTGGACAAGGAAAACTTGTATTTCAATTCTATTTGTAGATCTTCCAGCGTCAACACCTCTTACTGCATCCAAGGCATCCCTAAACAAAGCCCTGAACCAACACAATAGCGTTCTCCATCTGCTCTTATTAATGCAATTCCTATCCTTGAATAGAGCAGTTGAGTTGCAAACGTAGCAAAAAGACGAGGTATTGACAAACGTCGTGCGTCTCCCGGAGCGATCGACCGTACACATAGAGCTGCCTTGCATGCCGCACATACAGCCACATTGCTAACAGATGCTTTTGTACACGATAGAATTCATCATCAAGAGAGGAGAATATAGCTACATAGGGCTACTTGTTTGTTCGACCGTTCTTGAGAAGGGCCCAAACAAGGTTCAAGAGCTTAGAATCTGGTTGAGGACTCGGAAGCGGTTGTTTGAGGACTTCAATTGGGCTTCTGCGAGTTTTCAAAATGGCTTCAGATTAATTTGGACACGAATCATTAGAGTAAAACTTGAATAACTTGTGTTTTCCTACAAATAACATTCGATGAAATACCAAAACAGCTATGCTAAACGTTTGGGCAGTCCCCAGGTGATTTTCATTTAAAAGGGTGTCTTTCGAGGGAATCTTTTAAATTGCCAGATGTCTCAATTTAAGAGGTGTCAGAATGTGACGAAACTGTTGCTGATTGCCCCAGCCTGTCAGTTTTTATTTATAATCAAATTAAAAAATACTTATTTCTTTTCTGTTGGAAAATTCAATTTCTTCGGTCAGTATGATCAAGCATTTATGACTACTGAAATTAGTAAACGATACATACTACTTCCAGAAATGACTTTTTGATTAGTTATCATCATGTGACGTCACAGGCCATCTGGCGAGACGACACACGCGGCACCTTGACCCGAGCGAAATGAAACGAACTGGAAAATATGTACACAGACCATAGCTATGGAGTTTTTACCCTAGTCGCCTAGTCGGACACGGATTATGCTAGATTATAGAGCTGTAGACTTCACGTTTTATTAGAAAGGGGAAGAACGTCTGATGGAATAGTTTTACTGTTGTCTACGGTGAATAAAGAATTATATATTCAGAAATATGTAACCGAGACTAGTAATAAAGCTATTAACCGCTTTCCAAGTCCTTTCAAAGTGTTGTTATAGTTAATCACTTAACTCTACGAGCTACTCTTATCAAATTAAT
Organism: Apamea anceps; assembly: GCA_951799955.1. Classification (NCBI taxonomy): domain Eukaryota; kingdom Metazoa; phylum Arthropoda; class Insecta; order Lepidoptera; family Noctuidae; genus Apamea; species Apamea anceps. The sequence continues at coordinate 20,725,832 of OX637511.1, read as the reverse complement.
ATATACTTAATCCATCCTTATACAATCACGTTAGTAGATCCTTTAACAACAATGCCATGTGATGGACCACTCTGCCGTTGTCTCCGTCAGGCGTCAGCGTCGATTAATTAAATAAAAAACCGGCCAAGTGCGAGTCGGACTCGCCCATGAAGGGTTCCGTTACGTTACGATTTATGACGTATTAAAAAAAAACTACTCACTAGATCTCGTTCAAACCAATTTTCGGTGGAAGTTTATATGGTAATGTACATCATATATTTTTTTTAGTTTTATCATTCTCTTATTTTAGAAGTTACAGGGGGGGGGACACACATTTTACCACTTTGGAAGTGTCTCTCGCGCAAACTATTCAGTTTAGAAAAAAATGATATTAGAAACCTCAATATCATTTTTGAAGACCTATCCATAGATACCCCACACGTATGGGTTTGATGAAAAAAAAAATTTTGAGTTTCAGTTCTAAGTATGGGGACCCCCAAAATTTATTGTTTTTTTTCTATTTTTGTGTGAAAATCTTAATGCGGTTCACAGAATACATCTACTTACCAAGTTTCAACAGTATAGCTCTTATAGTTTCGGAAAAAAGCGGCTGTGACATACGGACGGACAGACAGACAGACATGACGAATCCATAAGGGTTCCGTTGCCATTTGGCTACGGAACCCTAAAAATCCAATGGCGTCATACATTTTCCATCATCCAAATCATGGAAAATCCACTGCTATGAAACCAATACTCCTTATGAGAGCGGTAATCTCACGTGTGGAAAACATAGTTTAGAACGTACAAAGTTGTTTATTGGATATAATAATAATATTTATTGTCATTTGCCAGTGACATAGGTATGTCATGTCAATGGCGGCGACGAACTACGCACAATTTTGAAATACTCGTATTGTGGTTAATCATCTGTAAATAAACAAAGCTTCATCTTCAAGTGATCAATAAGATATTTGTTCCGCCTCGTAAATATCTGTTAATGAACTTTTCCAACAAGTTTTCGAGGATATTTTAAACTTCATATTTTATTTTTGTTAAAAAAATTCAACTGGTAATCGGCGTTTCATCCCATGTTACTTCAGTAATAAAATTACATGATTGATCTGTATTGATGACTATTTTGTTTAGATGTATGTATAAAGAAACGTTGTGAAATTAGATCTCATCGAATTAGATGGTCATCGTTACACAAATCATCTCCTGCACGTAACCTAATAGTTTTGAATATTGTCGCATGAATCACCAGTTTCGTATGCCATGCTATCTTCAACCACACAACTATTGATAACCCGCGTGATATCGTCATAAAGTCACTCTCGGCTTTGATCTGCTTCCTATTTCACTCACAAGTGGTGTAATATAACCGCAGGGGACGTGATATATGCCGACGTGCCGCCTCTAAAACTATTTCCATTCGCACGTTTAAATATGAAATTGCGGCTCCGTAATATTACACCACAAGCCCAAATGACTTCCTCGACGTTTGTAACATCAAAGGACAAAACGTTGCAGGCGTTTTCGCTAATTTACCGATGTACAAACATTATACTGCTGTTCTAAAGACTCTAACCTTCTTCAAGCTTGACGCTAAAGTTGAAGATTGGACGGAAGATGTCGATTGCGCAGTTTTGGAGGTGAAAACGTATGTTGGTGTTGCATGTGCAGCCGATTTATCGACGCCATCCGGCGCTTGGAGCGCTGCCAGCGTATTGTCACGAATAGTGCGCCAGGGCTGGCGGGTCGACGACACCAGACACATCCCCGCGACAGATCCACCTCACTGTACCTCCCCATCACAAATTGCTGGTAACAAACCACATGTCACCCTGACGTGACAAATGGAACTAAGGGTAGGAAACAAGGCTCCAATTTGTGATTAAATAAAATAGGAGCTCTAAAGTTACTGCTGAGAGCAAACGAAAGAGGAAATAAGTTTAGGGGCTAACGTGAAACTCGTATAAGGGTATCGGTAAAATATGTAACAAGGTTCCTGCGTAAACGTTCTCAGCATAAAAGAATATTGAATGACGTTCCCAAGTATTCTCTCGATAAGCGTACGGCGAGGAGTGCGTAACGGAAAAGTTGTCAAAGGAAAATTGCGATTTGAGACACGATTCAGTACCCATACGTCACGAGCTTATAATAAGATTCGCCCCACCTCGGACACCATTAATCATGGCATATGACGCTTGTGCCACGTCACAGTACGCGTTATCGTGTATTAATAAATGGGTAATTGTAATCATCGTATCTAAAGGTGGGCGTATCATGCAGTGGACTATAGGGTTGCCCGTGACGTGGGACGGCGCCGTGACGCAGGCCGCGTATACACGCACCGATAGGAATAGATCCGCACTTGACATTGAACCGTGCCTCTTTCTGTGGTTGATCAATCGCCGGCGTCATTTAGAGGTCAATGTCGTGACCTTCGGCAGTTTTATTTTAAACGCGTAAGGAATTTCGCTCGAAATGTCGCGTGTCGAGTAATTGTCTATCCACGATCGATACCGGCGTTTTCTCCCTCAAATATTTGGACCGTTTATAAGATGTGTGTAACAGTGGATGTTATCGTGCGGACGCTAATGATGTCGTTAGGATACGCATGATTGCGGAGGCGATTAGTAGCGCAATCTTCTTTATGCTGCTGTGCTTGCCAAATCTGTAATTCTATATCAAACTTAAGTGTTTGCTGTGTCTTGTTGTGAAACGATTTGCGAGATGGTAACACATTAGCGAGTGTCTGTATTGTCTCCCACTAATTAAATATCCATGTTTGTGTATATTGAGATAAGTGTGAAAACGTGTTGTCATTTATGTCAATATTTTTATTCAATTCTGACAATTTAGTTTCTGCTAGAGCGTGAAAAACTTGCACAAAAATAGTTTGTGTAATTAGCTTTACAAGTACTTTAGAAATATTGGCAGTTTTGAATTATTACTTAGAGCTGACATTTACACGTATATTTGAACACAAAATAACGAAGATTGCTACGAACAAATAGACGGATGGAACCAATATTGGTTGTTCACAATTGTCAATACGTTTCCGTATTGATTCGACAATGTTTTGCGAATTGAAATCGAAAGTACACTGGCTTGTGTACCTACCTAGTTGGTACATAATCTCATATGAAATCATTGATGTTTGCTTTTGAAATGCTGAGGCCAGCTGTTGAGTGATTGACCAATGCAAAAAATATCTAGTATTTATGTACCATTACAAGGTCTCCTCAGATGGTTTCCAGTCTCTTCGTACCTTCGGTTCACCTTCTGGACCGTTCGTAACGTCACACCCACCATTCTTGCAGTACGAGGCATACTGGTGCCTAGTTCCAGAAAAGTCATGATCTTAGCACATTCTTCAGGTGAAAGAGGCATGATAAATAAAATGTATGTGCTGTTCTCTAACTTAGCTTTTGTAACAAGACTCATCGATCAAGAAAAAAATTGAAAACAAAAACAGAAACAAAAAAATGAATGGTAAAATTGTAATTCAATAAGGATTGTTTTTGTTTTTAAAAGCTTATTTTCAGCCATTTTTTTAAAATAAGGTTTTGGACTATGAAGAAAAAGTTATTCCATATTAAAAGTGTGATACTTAGTTTTGCAGGCCAGTGTAGTTTACTAGCCCCGCGGCCGCGCCCCGCGGTTTCACCCGCATAAGTTTCGATCCCGTTCCCACGGGATCGAAACTTATGCGGGCGGTAACGTATCGGGATAAAAGTATTCTATATGTTGATCCTGGTTATAAACCATCTATGTGCCAAATTTCATCTAAATCTGTTCAGCAGTTTTTGCGTGAAAGAGTAACAAACATCCATCCATACAAACTTTCACGTTTATAATATTAGTAGGATTTTGACAGATTAAAACTGAGACTATATTGTCAAAGTTTAAAAAAATACGGGAATGGGAAAGGTAACTGTCAAAATGACGCTGTGGTCGTAGCTAGTGTCCAAAACAAGCTAATAATGCAAGACAGTGGTTTTTATATTGACTCGTTGTTGTGTTCCTAAATGATTACGGTCTTAGAAAATTGTGGGTGTGTGGATTCTGGTAAACTTAGAAGAGTGTGGCTTAAAGCTATTCACAACGTATTATTTTAACTAAACAGAGTTTGAGGTTATGTCGAAAACATTTTTGAAGAAAATAATTTCGAGGAATTATGCAATATTTAATGGTTTTTAATTCTGACACTTTCCATGTCGAATAAATATTGAAATCACCGAAAATAACGAAATAGCGGAATAACTAAATAGCATCCAAACTCATGAATGAACACGAACAATTAACGAAATTTGAAATTATTGTAGGCCGTAGGGACCTAACTATGGTCACGCCATCTACAATTAGGTTTGATCGCCCTGGTGAACAGGTCAGATCGGCCTAGGAACAGTCACATGTCGTTCCCCATTGCCCCTCTGGTCCTTTCAACAAATCATGCAATTTTCACAAACGACGAAAATATCGTTGTCGTCATTTGTAAATCTGAACATTTTATAGATTCAAGATGAAATCCTAAACAAAAGCTCTATGTTCGTGCCAATTGGTCCCGTTTGCGCTAAAACATTTTTCTCAAAATATTGCAGCTAGAATCTAAATAAAAATGCAGCGGCGTAGCACGGTTTAATCTAATTCGGTGCACAGCAACGCGACGTCGCTGCAAGTTAATTACTGTCTCCACACGAACACAAACACTGCACGAGACTCAATCAGTGTCGCTTTCAATGTTTATGTTCTGGCGAGCGCTATCACGACTGGTAGAGACCCTGAGAGAAATGTTCAACTTAATAAATGGTTCATTCGTAAACAAACCACCTCTTCTTGATTCGTATGATTTAAATTGTGGACACCCAACACGATAGCAAAACTGACAGCACATGTTCTGTGTCTGTTTTTTTGAGGAAAAAATTATGTCTTATGTAGAAATATGGCCAGACCAAAGCTTTAATATAACCAAGGACTAAGAAAAGACCAAAGCTAGACAGGACATGACGTATTTTCTCCGAGACTTACGTCTCAACTATTAATTACCATCTTCTATGACGCACTTCGGAAGAAAGCGATCAAGATGTAGGGGACGTATTTACAAATTACATGTAAGATTGGTCCATTTTCCCTCCGTGCGCTACTGACAAGCAATTCGTCAAATGAACGGAGAAGGAAACTGAGTCTGATTAGATTTCCCCTCGATCGTTCGTTTTGCCAACGATCCTAAGGCACTTGGCGCGGAGAGTCAGAGACAGAAGGAGACGAGTTTAACGCAATCTTGTAAGATAATAATATGTCGTGAGGATTAACATGTTGAGAGTAATTTAGTTAATTAAATGGTGTGGGATAAGGTTCTTAGTCTTAATTTCACATTCCATTTGCAAGACAAAATATTACGAAGAGCAAAACTTTTTCCGAAAAAAAAAAGAATTGTCGATCTAACCATCTACGGACGCGGACGCTCCAATTTGCAGACCTTGCCAAATCGTTCCTGCAAATTGTCTATTTTAGGTCGTGTGCTAGCACTATAAAGTTTGTTAGCTGTTCTGTTTGCCTGTGCTACATAAGTCGAGCTATAAACTTCTATTCGCAGTCTTTATTTGTTGCAGTTATCTTTATGCGCGCCGCAGTTCAGCAATTTATCTAGAAACTCGAAAAAGTGCCATCAGGCATTTTTAGAACTAGTGACTCAACATGTCTCAAAGTAATTGGAACAAACACGTAACTAATAACTACTGTTCTACATCATTATCGTTAACGTATCTGCTATAGAATCTAGGTTTTGATAAAACGATTAGAAAATGATTCATCGTTGTTTATGTGAACTCCGCAGATGTAATAAAAACATAATTTCCACTCATTACGGCGCCTAATTAACAAGTCAAACCGCTTTTTCACGCAGTACCTAAGGCTCGTTATCAAGTGACCAATTAAAAGAGGCCCTAAGAACTTGCGAATGTTCTTTTGATTATATCGCTAGTTCAGGTTGATTGAAATTCTTAAATCTGACGCTGTTGAAACTTTAGTGGATGAGTCGATCTTTCAAGGTTTAAATGATTCCAGTTAAAAGTGCCTGGGGGATACTAAACTTGCTTTAATTTTAATCGCTGCTTTAATTCATCTAATTTGGACATTACGAAATTGTACACTTGTCAGTCATCCGGAATAATTATATTTTGAACTTCATTATCATCCAAAGATTCTGAATATTCATCCGAATTTTGATTAAACTCGGCTTTACCATAACAAAACTCAGTTATTAGTTAGCAGCCAGACCACCGAGCATGACCCGACTCCCGAAAAGTAATACCACTTCGTCATTATTTTCCTCTCATACTTTCAACACATCCAAACCCCCGAATACCAGTAATCTCTCCACCAGCCCCCTTTTATGTCTCCATCCAGAATAATCCAGATTTTATACGATAATACCGAAATTATGGACTGCGAATCCCTTTCGCATTAAGCTGTTCATTATATTGTATGCGGTCGCCTGCACAGATTATACAGAGCAATCATTTTGTGCCGTTGAGCAATTCTATTACAATATTTTTGAGCTTGTCGCTCCGTGTGCGAACATGGACGGTAAAGAATTTAATTAAGCAAAAGCTCTAGGCTATTGAGTCTAGTTTATGCTTTATGGCTTCTAAGGCACACCCTGTCTGTGCGAAGGTATTTATCTTAGGTGCTTCTTTTATGGTAATTGCCTTCAGCAAAGTAGTTGTTTAATGGACGTTGTTTTGATTAGAATGTCTATGTATTCATGTTTTTATGACGATGTTTCTGCGTTACGTGACTTACTGTTTTTGGGTTTTCATTTAGATTGTTTCATAAAACGACTCGTCACATCTAAGGCTAAGGAGCAAGTATTCTTAAGATATCCTTGAAATTCTTCATATTTTCATCACAAACCTATTATAACCTGAAGTAAATATCATCTTTGAAGCATTTAAAATATTAACATTATGTAAGTACTGTAACATAATGTACATACTCACAGTTATCTACATTCATTCCTCCAGGTCAGAACAAGCATTCTGTTACCATTAGGCGCTGTTCTGATAATTTTTCACAACACGTTTTATCCATAATCAGTACACAGACACAGCTCCAACTTTAACATGAGTCTACGACGATTTAGTGTCATCCAAGGGTTGGCAATTTCACCCACATTGATGGATATCATTTTTCCTATAAACACTATACTTCTAACACAAAATAACTATATATTTTATTGTATTTTATTAATAATATATTTTATTATGACAGCTTTGACAACGACGTTTAATACGTCGCCATGGCAACGTACCTTTCAAATTCTTACCGGCCTGTATCTTTTTATATGCAAACTTATGTATGTACTATGTAAAGAAGCCACTGGCCGAATTCTTATCTCAAATTCATATTTTCTACATGATGCTGTTCTACGAGGTTTCTTTAAAGATTCACGCAAAGCAAGGATCAGTTCGAGTTTCGCTTCTAAGGCGAACAGTATAAGGAGCCTGATACTCCAGGGCCACCTATCCTGATACTCCAGGGCCACTTATCCCGGAAATACCCAGCGTACCTCTCCGGTACGGTACCTGACGGACCCTGCCTCCGTCCTCCGCCCTCCGTGAAGGGCTACTACATCTATTGGGCCGCGCCTCACCCGAGGGCCGCCTCACCTGAAGGCCGCCTCACCTGAGGGCCGCCTCACCTGACGGGCTGACAGCGTCTCCGCCGTGCCTCTCTCTCCTGCTGCTGTGCTGCGACCTGGCCGGTTGCGTGAGGGCTCCTGTCCTCACCTGACGGGCTGACAGCGTCTCCGCCGTGCCTCTCTCTCCTGCTGCTGTGCTGCGTCCTGGCCTGCTGCGTGGACCCTCCTACGGGTGCCCTCCGTGTCGCTACGCACCAGCTCCTGTCCTCACCTGTTCCTGCTCCTCCTGATTCTGCTCCTGTTCCTGGACCTCCAACTGTATCTTCACCTCAATCTCTATCACGCATCGTCATCCATACACCCCACCTCCACATACTACACACCACTCTTCCGTCCATCTCCATCTTTACTTGTAAATATATCTCTAATTGTTTTCTATCTCCCTTTTTCATTTTATTCCTTAACCATACTTTAGTTTCCTTGTCGCTACACGACAGTACATCTTGCAGTACCATGACATAGTTTGGGCGCGTTTCGTCTCCTCGTAAAATCCGCGACGCTAGCTCGCTCCGTGCAAATATTGATCGTAGCGTGCGCGTGCGACGTTTCTGAGCTCACTTTATATTTTTAGATTTATAGGTGTTCGCCATCTATAAATTAACAGATTTCAGTTGAAACTTAGCTGGCCCTATGATATTAATTAGTTAGTTGGTATGTCTCTTAGTTGAAACTATTCCGTATTGAGGGAAACGATGAGAAAAATACAGCTTTACATATTTCTTGTACTTGATTTTGGCAATGTTCTGTCCATTTGCACATGAAACCGTAGCACCCTACACAGTAAGGTTGTTAGCCCTCATGTCAGCTTCCACAACATCCGGTGTCCAAACACAAATAAATCATTAGTTACACTCAGGCGAAGTACATTCCTTCACACAATGGCTACACAAAGACCTTTCCTTATCGTTTCGCGCAATACGTGTGTAATAAACGTTATCAGCGCAGGCGCAGAGTTCATTCACTTTTCATTACTTGAGGAATTGCAGAAGGCCCATTTAGAAGTAGTCACGTAAAGCCGATCGATTCTGTAAAAATCTACAGAATCGATCACAGAAACACACATGGTTACAGAATCGCACTGTTGTTCGACTTCGTTGCTATTGTTATTTTGCTATTGCATATTGCAATGCTATACCTTCATTAGTCTTATCTGTAATGGACTCAATTCGAAATCATGATCAACATCATTGAGAGCCTTGTTTCACCCTTTATTGTTCCTGAGTACCTTCTTTTTGTGCCTCATTCCTGGTCTGTGCGAGTCCGATCCAGGTTTCTTAACATTCTCTTCTTTTACATCTTAGATTGCTCGCAATTTATCGATATTTTTGTTTAGTTCAGCCCTCCTCCAGGTGTTAAGAGCATCTGCGTCGAACTTCTGTGTCTTTTATTTAGCACAAAAATTAACATAAATAATTTATGCAAAGTAATTGTATGTACATGTAATAATATAGTATGTACTATCGTCGCCCCTTCTCCTGGTCTTAATGAGCAAGATTTGAGAATCCTAAAGGTTTACATAATTAAACTTTGCCTTCTGCGTCTGATGTAGAAAATAAGTTATTCTTGTTTTCGATACTAGTAAAATCATTTAAGTAACAATTACTTAAATGATTCAATGTTAATATTTCGAACCGGACTTTCAGAGCTAATTTCCGAAATATGATCACTGATTTATGTGAACTGACGTCTTCGACGATTTTGACGCATTTACTTTTCCGGATGTTTACAATTTGTACTGCTAATTCCGGAAATAACATCGCTTTTCTTCAGACTAATACAAAGATGTTGTTTCTTAAACACATTGCTTACGGCACTGACGATTCAACAACTGCCAATGTCTCAAAAGGACTTATTCTATTCGTATATCTCATTTTCTGCACACAGTTACTCGGAGGTCACAGATAAAGCGAAGTTTGCAGTAAATGCGAGCCATTACATAAGGTTATTACCATAAACTTCGCCAATGAGGCGAGCTTGAATATCAGAAAGCATTACAGAAATAAATGGGTACTATAAAGTTATTGAAAGCCTGTTTCCTCGACTATTTATAAGAGCCAGGTCCCGCTAAAGCTTATGCCAGCGTAGAGTTCAATACTAACACAAGGTAACCTACAATAACCAACTTTGATTAACTTAGGGTGCACACACACTTAGGTAACTTGAGTCTATAATTGCAAATTGCGCAGTGAAATGCAAATACAGGTCACGTTTTCTCCTTACAAAATAACTGCAATCAGTGTATTTTCAATATCACCAATACTAAACAGGAAGCATTGAATAGTACCAAGTCAAACCAATGATTTTGAAACTAGAGAAACTAAAGGTTTGGAATTTGTTTTCATCTTAAAGAATCATATCTCAGTTTGGCATCATACTTAGGCGTTATTATCTTAATGCACACGACGCATGGTCTATCTCTATATCGATGCGTCTCTATTTAACAAATAACATTTTTTAATACGTTCGTGTGTAAGTGTCATTACTCAACTGGGTTATTAAAGGACTGTACATCTCGCAGTCTCCATATTTATAGCCCACAGGCTCACACCAGGTGACCCCGGGGTTAATCTACAATAACTTATTGATAAGTATTCAATTATATGTTTATTTTAGCCTACACTGATAATTGTAACGGCAGACTCTTATCTGTGTGCCAGGTCAGTTGTGTAGGTAAAACAGCTATACATATTAAGAAACATCCTCTGTTTATTTTCCTTTACTTGGATAAATTGAAGAAGCTATTAAAATTCAATTATAATAATTATTTATATGTTGTTTGAGTTGGGATGTTTGGACCTGGTTGTTGTCTTGTGCGTTATTTAATGTCTTCATTGTATATTGTTATGGTTCTTCTTGCTTCTCATGGTAACTAAATCTTTTGTGTTTCACTTTGTTTAGCTTTATTAATAGCTTTATCGGTCTGTCGTCAAAATGTCGACCTTTGAGCATTACGAGCATTAAGTGGTAGGTAATGCTCAAAGATCGACACAAAAAAACAGTAGAAAAGGCGCCTTGGGATAGCTATCCCAAGGCGCCTTTTCTACTGTTTACAGTTGTGTACAGTTTTTTTTTGTCCTGTTTATAAAAAAAAATACTCTGGAAAATAAGGTATCAACTTTCGGGATCGTCAAAGGAAGCCCTTTATTCAGGAAAAATATGAACATAACCCCAAAAGTCCCTTTGTGACGTTTACACTATATCCCCGTAACATGCGGAAGTTGTTTCAGTTAACTAAGGGTTCGGTTATTATTTGCTCGTAAACGAAGGGTTAGTATCGTGTTTATGTGCACCCTTCCCACAAGTTAACTAAACCACCACAATTTTTATTTTACACATATACACGACAATAGCGCCTTGGGGGACACCACTTCTGACTTTTTTGTACTTTATTTAGTAAATATCGGATTTAACAGGCTTTTTTGCACATCTACACCTACAGAAATTAGTATAAAGGGTTACCAACGTTCAAAGCTATACATGTTTCATTCAAGCCGTTTATGTTCATACGCCACACACAGACCTCCACCAGCAATAACCATTACATTTTACAACTACTATGAAAACCTAAAGCGTCCATCTAACTACCAGTCCGACATAATGGCAGGAGCAATACCACGAACCCTCTTCACGGCGGAAAATACAATAATATCAATTTAAAATATCGTCGTAACAATAAACTTGGAAGGCTGCGGCCACACCTCGCGATTACCGACCGACACTAAAATGTACGTATACGTATCCGTATAAAATCTGCAACTTAAATCATTGCAGCGGACTCGCTCGCCCACTCGCTGCTTCGCCAGTAACGAGCGGTTTCGAGCGGCTTTCTTCGCACGATTTATGGCGCTGTCTATACGACTAAATTGTCGGCCGGTGTATTGCCCGCCTAACTAACGAGTACTAGATTATCTTCGTTAATAAATGCGAAAGTTTATGTTTTGCTAAGATTCAGTGCATGTGATAGCCTTGTATGGAGAGTGAAATTGTGAAATTGAACTAACTTTATTGTTATTTTGTAGCTTTTATGCATGAAGAAAATTATAGCATTTATTCCTTGTTAGTTTTAAAACATAATACAGTTATTTAGATAATCGATTAAATGACAATTAGCAGGAAATTATTACCAGATCCTATCCGGAAAATATAAGGATAACTACTAGACTTGACCCAAACAATGGGCAGTGTAATCATGAATTCCATTTACCTAATCAATGATAACAAATTAGTCTATCTCTCATGAACTCACTATCTATGTCTGCAACAATGATATTTTAGTAATAACCAGTGATAGGAATAGGTAGTGCCTATTTGCCTAAACTTCGAAGAACAGAGAAATCAAAATCAAAAGTCATTTATTCAAATTAGGCTGAGAATCAGCACTTTTCGAACGTCAAAATTACAAAAGACAGTCCCCCAAAAACGCCCGCCCTTCGCCACTTCCTAGTGCTATCGCTGGGAAGAAGAAGTGGCGCAACAAACTCCCCAGCAGCACAGCTGTCTGTTTAGTTAGAATATAGTTGCATGTATACAATACTAGGAACCTATGTTCAGTAATGAACATTACAAGAAGCTTAAATTATTTGCCATATTATGTCAGCTAGCCACGCCAATATACCAACAAATATAATAAAAACTATACGTACTCAAGCTAAAAAATAATTAATAAAAATAAAAACTCACTACCTAAATAAAAGCCTCCAGGCATAAAGGGCGTGACAGCTTACATATTTATGCATTGCTGGGTTCGTCACATAGCTGTCACTTGCAGTCACAGATGATGAACTAGGACCATCGATGTGAAATAAATGAGTTAATACTAATAACAGTAACCTGTCAGTACCTAAGCTAATTCTGGAGAAAGAACATGAACATTGTCTTGCGTTAATTAGGGCGACCAACTATTCTTATCGTGTAAGTAGTCGTTGATGGAATAGTAAGCCTTTGAACAAAGGTTGGATTTTACTTGAGCTTTAAACGCATTAAAAGGCAAGTCTAGCAAAGAAGACGGTATCTTGTTATAAAAGGTTATACCAAGCCCAACAAATGAGTTATGAACCTTATGAAGCCGGTGAAAGGGGGCACGTAGTGTAGAGACAAGAAACGGACACTTCCTTAGGACTAAATTTTTTCTGGGACATCTGTCCCGAAATTCGGGACAACACTTTTGAATACATCAAAAAAATATGTTATTTGGAATAAGTAATTCGTCTATATTTACCTAAAGTTTGCGACTAGACATAACATTTATAATTTATAACTCCATAATAATAACTTATCCTCTAAGGGCTCTAAAGGAAAAATAAAACACATAGAATATTGTTGTAAGTTACAACAATATTATATGTGTTTTTTTCGAGACAAGTGTCCCGGAAAAAATTTAGTCCTAAGGAAGTCTCCGTTTCTTGTCTCTGTTCTTCGAAGTTTAGGCAAATAGGCACTACCTATTCCTATCACTGGTAATAACATAATGAAATATTTTCTAGAATCTGATTAGTGATTACCTACGTTATCAATGCCAATGCAAACAGATTAATGAAATCGATGCAATCAAAATCACTTTTACAATCTTGAGATTACAGAATAGCGTGTTTTCGGCATTTCCAGAAGCCTCAGAGACAAAGGGAATGCTTTTAACGTCTCTTGAAAAAAACGAGACAACTAAAACTTGTTGTGTCAGTCTATACCATCATGGGGTTCAAATTTACTCTTAATTTACGTGAAAACAGATCGTATTGCGAATAAACACGAAATACTTGTTTGCCATTTAATAAAATACCAAACAAGCGTAATGACCAGAATGCCATCAAATAAGTTCGCAAGTCTCAGCCAAGCGAAATCTGATACAGAGCACGTTGTTTGAGAAACCGGAAACAGTACACATTTGCCAACTACAAATATCTAGCTATACAACACCTTAGCTATTGATGTGTGATGTACTGATGTCCTTCACTGTTCTCTGGCAATTTGTTGGGCGCCAAATACAATTTAAACCATAAATAAAACTGACATCAATAAAAAGTGGTATAGGTTCCTAACCCTTGTCATGTTCATATCAATCAATTGAAAAGGCAATAAATACCATCATTTTCAATATACGACGTTTATGAATAATAGGGTTATTATTATAAGCACTCTCCCTTGGCCATAAATGAGCCGGTAGAGACAGTAAAGTTAGCTACATTGCGTAAAACACTCGAAAATAAAACTAAGCAAATCAAGGTTTCATTCATAAAATGTTGCCGGCAGCTGTCCCCATTGTCCATGTAATGTTTTGTATGCTTCTACGGGACATATAGATTTACGAGTAGAACTACTGAAACTATTTTAATGTACTTTTTAAGTGTCAACAACAGGTGGGACATCTAAAGTGTTCATCTGCTTATGTTTTGTTTATTATTCTTGCATCTCAACTTCTGAACATAGAACTATGGGGTTACAAAACAGATGCCCCTTTTAATAACTGCATTAAGATTTTAATAACTACATTAAGACAAGATGCTTCATTAAACTAAAGGATGATGCATACAATATAATTAAAAGATTTGTATAGTCATCACAATATCTATAATGACCACACATCAGACGAAATAGCAATTGTGTTTTACTATAAAAAAACCATAACATTTGATTTCCATCTAAATGACAGTTGTTATTATTCAAGACATGTGTTAGATCCTGTCATTGCGCAGTGGTCGACGTCATTAAACTGCGCAGTCGCACTAGTACAGTGGGCGTGTCTTATAGTCAATATTTGACCACACTAGTTACCACCATTCAATAGTACAGAAGATCTACTCAGTGCAATGTGCGATGTAAATTGCACATTGTACTATCATATAGGGATTCTAAATTAGATTGGCAATTAAAAACAAAATCTAATGCTGTTTGGTGGGACTACACAGTTTCGCCTCCTGTGCGATAGTGTCCATATTTACGATGCTACACTAGCAAAGCAGACAGGTAGTGAAAGTCATTATCTTCCTAAGATCTTACTGATTGCATCCGCTAATTAACATTAGCATCTTTAGGTAAACCGTGTTGCATGTGATTGGAGCTTCTGTATTGCGCTATTCTGTGGTGCTGTGAATTTTGAGGCCTTCTAGTCCACAGTACCTGGCATTCCAAGTATGTTTGTTCAGATACGTCTATGTTAATGGACTGGTCAACAATTTGATTTGCCGTTATTTTAATTAACTTTATCTCTTTAACATAACTAGTTTTAAGAATCTTGACTTTGGCATGGTCGTGTTGTGACCAAAAGCCCCTAAATTTATATTAGATAATAAAAAATAAAAAAAAAGAATCTTTACTCATAGCGGGCGTAACACATGCTAATTTTTATGTTTTGGGAACACAAAACCTAAGTATACCCTACCACTATCGTTGATCGCCATGGACTAATCCTACTAATATTATAAACGTGAAAGTTTGGATGGATGGATGGATGGATGTTTGTTACTCTTGAACGGATTTGGATGAAATTTGGTACACAGATGGTTTATAACCAGGATGAACATATAGAATACTTTTATTCCCGGTATTCCCACGGGATCGAAACTTATGCGGATGCAACCGCGAGGCGCGTAACGTTATTAAAATGTTTGTACAATACACTTATTTACTGACAATAGTGACCTGTATGTTCGACAGCTTAATTTTGACCCAGTTATTGAACTGTTTCTGTGTTTCATTCTTTGTTAGGCTAGTCATGGGTGCGGCGAATGTACAAAGTATCTCCCGGGCTCCCGAGTCATGTTAGTAGTAGACACAGTGGGGTTTAAGTCGGTAGGAATCCAACATATCCATCCGTTCTCCCAAGACGGAGGGTATCCATTTCCCCACGAAAAAAAGGCTAGTCATGAAGACAGTACCGTGTAAGTCGAATTCGCGTAGGTCGGGGTACAACTTGGCATATAAATACATAATTTATGTATAAAGTTTGTGTAATCAGGACCAGAGTCTAAAGAAAACAATTAAAGTCCAACAACAATTCAATCCATTAACAATTTAATTTAGAAGAAACATGTTTAATAAAATGTTAGGTAATAAAACAATTTTCATTACTATGAATAAAACAACGTAAACCGAAGTTATTTTGATGTCGAAGGCTTCATA
Organism: Apamea anceps; assembly: GCA_951799955.1. Classification (NCBI taxonomy): domain Eukaryota; kingdom Metazoa; phylum Arthropoda; class Insecta; order Lepidoptera; family Noctuidae; genus Apamea; species Apamea anceps. Next base: position 20,710,027 of record OX637511.1, on the reverse strand, counting down.
TTATATTCTATTCTAACAATGTCGCCTGGCGAGTTAAGTTTTTCTTACGAATAATGCTTGAATTCTAAGATTGAGAGCCTTTCACAGGTTCCGTAATTTTTTCTTTACTTTTTATAACCGTTGGGACTGTTGTCCGGTAGGTCAAATTTCTTTGCCAATTGCCAATTTTTTATTTTCGATTCAAAGTCTGATAATATTTAGTTTACACTCCAAAGACAGTGTTTTCCGTTTCTTGTTAGGTTCAAATGACTCATTTTTTGGTCTTTTGGATGACATAATTAAAGATAATCACGCGGAACACGTTCGAACTTGTCGTAAACCGAACACTGACAGGGCGGAGATCAAAAAGAAAAACCGTGTGCGTTACCCTGCCAAAATGTTGTGCATTTGAGAGGTGAGATCACAACAAATAATTAGTGTATCATGAGCAGTGATAGGAATAGGTAGTGCCTGTTTGCCTAAACTTCGAAGAACAGAGACAAGAAACGGAGACTTCCTTAGGACTAAATTTTTTCCGGGACATCTGTCCCGGAAAAAATAAGTGTTTTGGTTTACTTGCAAATCCGTTTTTATCTGATTTTTTAAACCATTTAATTACATTGGTTTACGACAACCAAATCAAAAACTAATGCTTAAACAAATTAAGGTCTCTTATTAGTATTTTTTTCAATCTTCTGCGTTGAGCCGTTTTCGAAATCTGGGAAATCCCAAAACGTTACCGCAGCAAAATCTTAAATAACTCAAGAACCATATCAGACATAAATGCTATTTACAAACATTTACTACTCAACAAAAGCTATCTATTCTTGTATTTGGTTCCGGGCTGGACGAATTTTTGAAAATTAATTTTGTCAGGATAACGTTTCAAACGTTACTCCAACAAAATGTGTTTTTCTCAAATAACTTTAAAACCACAATTCACACAAATTTTGCTATTAGTAAACAAATTGCACCTCATGATACACTAATTATTTGTTGTGGTCTCACCTCTCAAATGCACAACATTTTGCCAGGGTAACGCACACAGAAAAACCGTGTATCTCCGAATTCGCGTAAAACGGGGTAGCGTATGTCGGGGTATTACTGTGTCTTAAAATTATGTCGTATTGTTACCGTTATCATTTTCTTTAAATTATAAGCGTGTCACAATTTTACAAACTAATAAGCAGGCCTAAGTTAATAATAGCCTCTGAAACCAAATTCAATAAACAACACAAAGTAACGGCGCACGCAAATAGCACAGTTGTCATAATTAATAAACATTGGCTATTCATTACGCCGAGATAACAGCTATAAACAATTGCAACGAGGGTAACTGACCGATAACAAGGTACTCGTAATTGCATTTGTCGAATGTCGCGACGACTCAGCAGCGAATGTACGATTAATCGCGTACACGGCGGCATTTATTCGTCTAGATTTTAATTAATCGTACGCGATTAAGTAGTTAATCGATTTGAGGTATGTCTGCGGTGTTTCCGTCTGATATGGATCCGAGGTTTTTATCGTTTGGTCCAAAACAGCCTCTATGTTCCGCTATACACTTTTACTGATCAATATCAATGTGTTTCCTGAACTTATTCAGTATTTTGTTACGTCATATATATACATATAGGTTTTATCCACGTCATCGCTGGCCCAACCTGCTGTCAAGGGACTCAATTGAATGATTGTCCCTCTATTTGTGGCCGGCGGAAGTCCGAATATGTATGCTCGACATCTTACCTCTATTGCTTTCAGTAATAGTTTTGACATTTATTGTAGATCATTTATTTATAAACGGAAAAGTTATTTATAGACAGATAGAGAAACATGACATAATTCATAAGAAAAAAGGTTACCATGTAGCAAGGAAACGTGGCAAGGAAGAGAGATGATTACATACATCAAACACGTTACGTGATACTAGCACAACGAATTAAAAATGTCGCCCAAAAGAAGGCAACCTCGATCAATCAATAAAATATAACAAGTCAGTGTTCAGTACAAACATGTCTAATTAGTCTATCTCATTATTTCCAGGTGGAACAACGCGATGTCCCGGGCATCGACTGCGCAAACCTTGCCATGGACACCGAGGAAGGCGTCGAGGTGGTCTGGAACGAGGTGCAGTTCTCTGAGCGTAAGAACTTCAAGGCACAGGAGGACAAGATACAGATGGTTTTCGACAACCTCACCAGGCTAGAACATCCCAACATCGTCAAATTCCACCGTTACTGGACGGATACACACAACGACAAGCCTAGGGTAAGATGGACTTTCATTTATGTCTTAGCAATTTTCTGTTTCTGAAGGATCGTCGTCGTCATCATCATTCAGACGAAAGATGTTCACTGTTGGACTGAGGCCAAGGACCGCAATTTCTTATTTAATATCTGTTGTGCAAAATGTGCAACAATTGAAAGTTCACTGCTTAGTTTACACTTTTGTAAAATGCTCTGCATCTTCAGATCATGCAAGAAGACACGAAATGATATCAGCTCTTTGCAAACGAATTCTTGATCGCAACTAATTGTTGTTTACTCAAAATTGTAGAACCAATAATAAATTAATATAACTTCAGATAAAATTAATGTGTAATCTAATGAAAATTATGTCATAATCAAATAAGATAGCTTTGGTATTTGTAAGATATTTTAGAAACGACCTTTTGTAACTGCTTATTTTTCTGGGACTTCTTATTTCAAGGTTTTACTTGAGGCATATCAAAATCCGTCGACGGCATGCTCCATTTGATATACATATCCTTATTCCAGTCACATATATCCTTTTATAGGAATTGCTTCACTACCGAAATACATGACTACTAAGTTTCAATACCTGGTCGTTTCAGGTGATATTTATAACGGAGTACATGTCTTGCGGCTCTCTGAAGCAGTTCCTCAAGCGAACCAAGCGAAACGTGAAGCGACTGCCGCTGCAGGCCTGGAAGAGGTGGTGCACGCAGATATTGTCAGCGCTCAGGTAAGATACTAATATTCCTTCTCGATACTGCCAGTTCTAAATAGGTAAACAGTAAAGACTTCATAAATTCAAAATGTATCTCAATCTAGTCTGCCACGACTTTTTGTTGACCCCAATACAACTCCGATCATTCCTCGTTCAGCTATCTACACGGCTGCGTGCCTCCGATAGTCCACGGGAACCTCACGTGCGACACCATCTTCATCCAACACAACGGCCTCGTGAAGATCGGCTCCGTAGCCCCCGACGCCATCCACCACCACGTCAAGACCTGCCGCGAGAATATGAGGAATATGCACTTTATTGCACCCGAATACGGATGTAAGTACCATGAACTGATAGACGACTCTCAAGGAAGGACCACACAGTTTCGACTGCCTTGATTTGACGGACTCTTGCTTGTTTCCTTGTTTAGGAAGTTTGATAAGTGTTTTGGAATAGGCAAGACTCGTTCCACAAATTATATACTATGCAGAAACTAGCCTTATCTTTGACCAGCTCTCGCACACATATGCTACGCTCGTTCTCGGAATTTTATGTCGAAATCGTGACTTAGTGAGTCGAGTTCATTGCTGTCCCAATGAATACCGTGTAAGCCGTGCTTATGACTGCGTGCGATGCGTCGAAATGTCAAGTTTCTGTATAGTATGTACTGCGCTCGTGTCCAAGAATTACAGCAACCGAAACTATGTTGTCCATTTTTTTGCATTCATAACATCTTTATTTCCCCCCCGTATCAGCATCACAAATGGTGACGCCAGCGATGGATATCTACTCATTCGGAATGTGCGCATTGGAGACTGCGGCACTTGAGATTCAGGGCAATGGCGACTCGGGCAGCCACGTCACGGAGGAACACATCGTACGAACGGTCGAATCGTTGGAGGAGACGCGACAGAAGGACTTTATATACAGGTACTTGTCTTACAGGTGGGCGTGGCGGTAAGTCGCTTTTGTTGTATGGGTGCACGAAGTGAGGGATGGACTGCTCATGTGTATCACTGTTGAGACTTGTCATGTACGAAACGTCCTGCATTGTTCGCATGCAGCGGAGCTTTGATTTGAACGAGGTGTGAGTACTCAACTATTTCAAAACAACGCATCGCAGCTAGCACTGTTCCATTAAGTCTCTCGGCATACACAAATTAGCACTAAATTCCTCAGTAACCCCCTGTGAGGGTCACTGCCTGTGAGTTGTCTCTCCTCCGCCCAGTCAGTAACCCTGCGGTGTGTCGACAGGTGTATAAACAAGGACCCCGCGAAGAGGCCGACGGCGAGGGAGCTTCTCTTCCACCCGCTGCTCTTCGAAGTACACTCCCTCAAACTGTTGGCAGCGCATACGCTTGTCAACACCACTGGTAAGTCTTAAAAATGTCTAAGTTATCAAATATCCATTCTAAGATTAGAGTAACTAGGATTATGCTCTTGAACTAGGATGTTGGGCCATTAATTTTACAAAAATGGATTGTTAGAGTGTAACTGTTGCAATTTTAATTGACATTCAAATTCGACTACTACGATGTCTCTCTTAGTCCATGTCTTAACCAACTCCTTGCGGGATACTAAGTGTTTATTGCGTGTGTCTCCAGCGAACATATCGGAGACGATAACGGACGAGGTGGCGGGCGGCAGCAGCGGCGAGGCGCTCGCGTGGTGCGAGCGCGCCGGCGAGCGTACCGAGCTCGCGGCCAAGGACCTGCAGCCGCACGCGGAGAAACTGGAGAAGTTCGTCGAGGACGTCAAGTGAGTTCACAGCGTCGTAGCTAGATTGTGCTCTATTATATTTAAACTATTATTTTGAAATACAACTCATGTATAGGCCTTCGGTTAGGCCAACGACTTTTGCCTCCAAGGCTGGTTTTTTTTTTATTTTCTCATCTCTTCTTGTTTGGAATCCGTTGTACTCATGGACCCTCCCCCCCGGACCGCAGGTACGGCATCTACCCCCTGACGGCGTACGGCTGGACGCGCGGGTTGGGCCGCGCCGCGTCGCCGGCCGAGCGCGCGGCCGAGTCCCTGCCCGCGTCGCCCGAGCCGCGCGACCTGGAGACGCGGCGCGTGGTGAACATGATGTGCTCGCTCAAGCCGCAGCCGCACCCGCACCCCGACGCGCCGCCCGCGGACCTGCTGGTGAGTCACTCTACATGTTGCAACATGTTGTCGCCCGAGCCGCGCGACCTGGAGACGCGGCGCGTGGTGAACATGATGTGCTCGCTCAAGCCGCAGCCGCACCCGCACCCCGACGCGCCGCCCGCGGACCTGCTGGTGAGTCACTCTACATGTTGCAACATGTTGTCGCCCGAGCCGCGCGACCTGGAGACGCGGCGCGTGGTGAACATGATGTGCTCGCTCAAGCCGCAGCCGCACCCGCACCCCGACGCGCCGCCCGCGGACCTGCTGGTGAGTCACTCTACATGTTGCAACATGTTGTCGCCCGAGCCGCGCGACCTGGAGACGCGGCGCGTGGTGAACATGATGTGCTCGCTCAAGCCGCAGCCGCACCCGCACCCCGACGCGCCGCCCGCGGACCTGCTGGTGAGTCACTCTACATGTTGCAACATGTTGTCGCCCGAGCCGCGCGACCTGGAGACGCGGCGCGTGGTGAACATGATGTGCTCGCTCAAGCCGCAGCCGCACCCGCACCCCGACGCGCCGCCCGCGGACCTGCTGGTGAGTCACTCTACATGTTGCAACATGTTGTCGCCCGAGCCGCGCGACCTGGAGACGCGGCGCGTGGTGAACATGATGTGCTCGCTCAAGCCGCAGCCGCACCCGCACCCCGACGCGCCGCCCGCGGACCTGCTGGTGAGTCACTCTACATGTTGCAACATGTTGTCGCCCGAGCCGCGCGACCTGGAGACGCGGCGCGTGGTGAACATGATGTGCTCGCTCAAGCCGCAGCCGCACCCGCACCCCGACGCGCCGCCCGCGGACCTGCTGGTGAGTCACTCTACATGTTGCAACATGTTGTCGCCCGAGCCGCGCGACCTGGAGACGCGGCGCGTGGTGAACATGATGTGCTCGCTCAAGCCGCAGCCGCACCCGCACCCCGACGCGCCGCCCGCGGACCTGCTGGTGAGTCACTCTACATGTTGCAACATGTTGTCGCCCGAGCCGCGCGACCTGGAGACGCGGCGCGTGGTGAACATGATGTGCTCGCTCAAGCCGCAGCCGCACCCGCACCCCGACGCGCCGCCCGCGGACCTGCTGGTGAGTCACTCTACATGTTGCAACATGTTGTCGCCCGAGCCGCGCGACCTGGAGACGCGGCGCGTGGTGAACATGATGTGCTCGCTCAAGCCGCAGCCGCACCCGCACCCCGACGCGCCGCCCGCGGACCTGCTGGTGAGTCACTCTACATGTTGCAACATGTTGTCGCCCGAGCCGCGCGACCTGGAGACGCGGCGCGTGGTGAACATGATGTGCTCGCTCAAGCCGCAGCCGCACCCGCACCCCGACGCGCCGCCCGCGGACCTGCTGGTGAGTCACTCTACATGTTGCAACATGTTGTCGCCCGAGCCGCGCGACCTGGAGACGCGGCGCGTGGTGAACATGATGTGCTCGCTCAAGCCGCAGCCGCACCCGCACCCCGACGCGCCGCCCGCGGACCTGCTGGTGAGTCACTCTACATGTTGCAACATGTTGTCGCCCGAGCCGCGCGACCTGGAGACGCGGCGCGTGGTGAACATGATGTGCTCGCTCAAGCCGCAGCCGCACCCGCACCCCGACGCGCCGCCCGCGGACCTGCTGGTGAGTCACTCTACATGTTGCAACATGTTGTCGCCCGAGCCGCGCGACCTGGAGACGCGGCGCGTGGTGAACATGATGTGCTCGCTCAAGCCGCAGCCGCACCCGCACCCCGACGCGCCGCCCGCGGACCTGCTGGTGAGTCACTCTACATGTTGCAACATGTTGTCGCCCGAGCCGCGCGACCTGGAGACGCGGCGCGTGGTGAACATGATGTGCTCGCTCAAGCCGCAGCCGCACCCGCACCCCGACGCGCCGCCCGCGGACCTGCTGGTGAGTCACTCTACATGTTGCAACATGTTGTCGCCCGAGCCGCGCGACCTGGAGACGCGGCGCGTGGTGAACATGATGTGCTCGCTCAAGCCGCAGCCGCACCCGCACCCCGACGCGCCGCCCGCGGACCTGCTGGTGAGTCACTCTACATGTTGCAACATGTTGTCGCCCGAGCCGCGCGACCTGGAGACGCGGCGCGTGGTGAACATGATGTGCTCGCTCAAGCCGCAGCCGCACCCGCACCCCGACGCGCCGCCCGCGGACCTGCTGGTGAGTCACTCTACATGTTGCAACATGTTGTCGCCCGAGCCGCGCGACCTGGAGACGCGGCGCGTGGTGAACATGATGTGCTCGCTCAAGCCGCAGCCGCACCCGCACCCCGACGCGCCGCCCGCGGACCTGCTGGTGAGTCACTCTACATGTTGCAACATGTTGTCGCCCGAGCCGCGCGACCTGGAGACGCGGCGCGTGGTGAACATGATGTGCTCGCTCAAGCCGCAGCCGCACCCGCACCCCGACGCGCCGCCCGCGGACCTGCTGGTGAGTCACTCTACATGTTGCAACATGTTGTCGCCCGAGCCGCGCGACCTGGAGACGCGGCGCGTGGTGAACATGATGTGCTCGCTCAAGCCGCAGCCGCACCCGCACCCCGACGCGCCGCCCGCGGACCTGCTGGTGAGTCACTCTACATGTTGCAACATGTTGTCGCCCGAGCCGCGCGACCTGGAGACGCGGCGCGTGGTGAACATGATGTGCTCGCTCAAGCCGCAGCCGCACCCGCACCCCGACGCGCCGCCCGCGGACCTGCTGGTGAGTCACTCTACATGTTGCAACATGTTGTCGCCCGAGCCGCGCGACCTGGAGACGCGGCGCGTGGTGAACATGATGATATATTTTTTTTGCAATTTTTCTTGAGAATTCCATTGCATCGTTTCAACAGTCAAATTAAAATGTCTCCGACTTCAATTCAGGACACGTCAACATACTGTACGATGCCAAATTGTCAACGTTCATCATCCTACATTTCATCACATGTGTCTCAGTCGTAATAAATTAATCATATTTCCTCATTTTCTTTATTAATAGTTTGCCTATGACATGATATTTTGTGACTATCCAAGTTCGTCATAGTATTATTTTGTGACTAGTCTACGAGTTTTTGATTATCGGAAAAAGCTTATAGGGACCATGGTTGATTGGTTCTTAGATACGAATAAGGCTACGATCTATGAAGCGTACATAGACTCTACATTGCTAAGTAAGCGTTTCATAACGCGAACGAACATTATGCGTACAGCATTAACGTTCATGTTCGAATGAAATCTTTGATCACATTCACTCACAGGCATATGAACATCATTTTCATTAGAAGGGTTTGTTTACACTTTTATCAGATACTAGCTTCTGCCCGCGGCTTCGCCCGCGTGGATGTCGGAAATTATCCCACGGGAACGTGCTACCAGGATAAAAAGTATGTCCTTCTCCAGAATGCTATCTATCTCTTTGCCAAATCAGAAGTTCAGTGGTTTAGGTGTGAAAATGTAACATACAGTTTCAAGTTAAAATCCTCCCCTTATAAATCGAATTACCCCTTTTTGCACCATTAGGGGTCAATTGTTGACCAACTTTACATACTTATTATTAATTATTTTCTGTCAAAAGTATTAATACTGAGTTTCGAGTTAATCGGACCGTGCATTCAAATACCTCCACAATAAACTTCAACACCCCTATATCCCCCTTTGAGAGGTAGTTTTGAAAAACTTATAATGAATGATAAACTAAAGATAGCTAAAGATTTTTCATATAAACTGTATCCCCGCTTTTCACCCCCACAGCACGGCGGTCCCGCGTTCTAGGCGGAGCGGTCATAATCCCCTAGATTCTTATTGGGCTATTATATCTTATTGGAAATGGTGCAGAGCTTTAATAAAAGTTGTTTTACAATTAGAAAAGTATTTATTTAATGAAAATACGAAGTTATTTTTACAAAATACAGCCCAGAATCGTCTAAAATATTAAATAAAAATGTAATAAAATTGTCCCCCGTTTTGAAATGCTTTTTACTATTATAGTGTAAGCTTTTCATATTGGGATGTATACTCTAGATTGTGAAAATGAATTTCACAGTCGTTATTGTATTTAAAAAAAGTAAACATGATAATTATGTACAATATTTACATGCAAAAATTCTCACGTTTTTTCATTTTGAATTTCCTTAGGTATAATAAATAGCTTACAAAACAAATAACATTAAAATTATCCTACACCATTATTATACTCTTATATTAAATACTACCTTTACTCTAACTATACTTTTAATAAATCTAGGACTTCTTTCCTTAATAAGCCTTTTTTCTTTCTGGGGAGTTTCCGAAGACCAGTGATGAAGGGGTCTGAACATAACAAGAGTCTATTAAGTAAGTCGGTATTAGTGATTTCTCGTATGAATTTTCGCGTATGATCTCGCCTAAAAGTTTTTAGATTTTTATTGTTTGATTCCGCTGCCTCCTCGGAAAGCTCCCCGATAGATAATAAGGCGTGTTCTGAAATATCAGACCCGTGGACAAGTATCTTGTGAACGGAAGCGGGAAGATTGTACCACGGATATTCCTGAACTAACTGCCGTGCGGTTTCTAAAGAGTATACTCTAAATTTTTCAGCATCAATATTATAACCGGATGACAATGCCTGCAAAATCACGTAACAACGGTCGAGTAAATCTTTTTTCAAGCCTGTAATTTCAGCAGATATTGCAGAGTTGGAAAAAAAATTTCTAGCCGTATTTCCATCATTCGATGTCCCGCTTCCGCCACTTCGAGGCTTATCTACAACTAAACCTAATTTACTTCTAAATTCATTTTGCACACACTTTTTCCTTTCCGCTAACGTGCTTTTTTCTACATCTGACCTTACTTGCCATTTCTTTATATCAATCCTATAAGAGAGATGAATAAAATATTCGAAGAAACGAATCCACAAAGAAAAAAAACGAATCCACAAAGAAAAGAAAAAAAAACAAACTTAATAGAACAGTTCGTAGTATCGCTACCATTGCGACTACGAAGGCGTAGCAGATATCTAGGGGGTGCATAGGGTAAGCTTGGACAAAATTTCAACATGTATTTGATAAAAGACAGATATACCTTCATTTTTAAATAAGTAAGAACAGGTGCAATTGGGTGCAATTTTTTAAAATACTAGCTAAAGTCAAACTACGAGTAATATTATTTTTTTAAATCTGTCAACGTAGCATCTCGATTATATAAAAACTACGATAAATACATGCAAAAATTATAATGAAAATAAAAAAACTTACCAGTTTCTTGGATATCCATCACACAAACAGTTTAACAAACAAACAATTTCCGAGATATCACTAATGACAAATACCGTGCGGATGAGTCACCGTTAACAGCGATTGCAACAATTGCGATGCTTTCACTTTCGAGGTCAAACAGGTAGTGGTAATTGAAGTAAATGGGTCACATATTTATACCCCCAGGTAGCTTGTTTATTAGTCATTGATAATGTGTCGGTTAACTAGCGATTTTCGAACTTGAGGTTCAGGGGGTTTTGGCCTATGGCGGGACCACCGTGCACAGGGGTGGAATTAAAAAAATCGTTTGGAATGTATTCATAATTTGACTCAAAGATTATTCATACTAATTTTCGAGTTAATCAAGCCATGCAGTGAAATCCTCCCCTGTAAAATTGACTACTCTTTTCAGCCCGTCAGAGGTAATTTTCGAAAAACCCTGATACACATTATTCTTTACTTTCGATCGTAGGTATAAATAATGAGTTTCGAGATAATCGGACCGCGCGCTAAAATTCTTCCATACAAACTTTGAAACCCCGCAATCCCCTTTTAGGGGGTAATTTAGAAAAACATAAAATGGCAAACTTCATAATTTACTTAGATTAGTATTGGTGGTAAGTTTCAAGTCTATTAACTTAAGGAATAAGATTTTCCATACAAACAAAATCGCCCCATTTCACCCTCTTAGGGGTGGAATTTCGAAAAATCCTTTCTTAGTGGAGTGCCTACTCTTCACGAAGAACACACCCTCCAAATTTCATGTCTGTAGGACCAGCGGTTTAGGCTGTGCGTTGATATATCAGTCAGGACTTTGAATTTTATATATATAGATTTTTAGAACAGACTATAGTTCATTTCTGTTTTGTTAAATATACTATCATCACAACGGATAATATCACCACAAGATATGTACTGTGTGTACATAGTTTGAAGCTAGTTAGCTAGGACGCACTCTCCCCGAGGCAGTAATTTGTTTGTGTACGTCCCCCCAGATGACGATCCTGCTGCGCATGGACGACAAGATGAACCGCCAGCTCACGTGCGCCGTGTCGCCGCGGGACAGTGCCGCGGCGCTGGCGCACGAGCTCGTGCAGCTCGGCTTCATACACGAGGTGAGGCGGCGTTGTCTTTGTTTGACCTCAATAGGTCAAAAAATGCAGGATCGTACAAAATATGATTCATTTAAATTAATCATATTATGTACGATCGCATTCGCAACTGACATGCGTGTGAGATCGCCGCCCGCACGTGCGTGTGTACGTGTGCGTGCTGCGCTCGTCGCTTGTATGGGGCGTCTTCTGTAACCATCTACGTTGTGCTATAAGTCTTAGTACTACTGGTTTTTTTTTTCCTGCATTTTTTTTACTGAAAATATAATGTGCATTCCAGGCGGACCGCGACAAGATCTGCCGCCTCATGGAGGAGTCCCTGCGCAGCAGCTTCGCGCCGCCGCCGAGCGCGCGCGCGCCCGCGCACGTGGCGAGCTAGTGACGTCACGCGCACGCGCACGGCCCCGCGCGTGACGTCACGCGCCCCGCTCCGCAGCTGCCCGCGCCTCCCGAGTCCTGCCTACAAGCGGCCCTCTGCACTAACTAATTTCGTACGTATATGATATACTTCCGGAGCACTTAGCTTTTATTCATATTTAAACAAGGTTTTAGTCAACTAGTTGCGGGCGCGTGCGACTCGACGCGTCGCGGTCGGTGCGCCCGCAGTAGTCTATAGATTAGATTTAAACGCATATTTATACGTAGAAATGATGGGTCTTATGATGAGATTTTGTATTGCCGTATCATGTATTTTTGAATAAGTATGGTACCGATTGAATGTATTCGCAAATTTTCCTCTCACACTTGAGGCTTGTTTAAGCGGGGATCGCAAACAGTTCCGAATGTTATTTATTTTTACTTTAATGTTAGAACTTAAGGAGTGTGAGCGAAACATCACTATTTAGTTTTTATATAAAATGAAACTAATATTATAGCTATCAATGATAACTCTGAATCCTCGCATAAACAAGTGTTCCTCGTTAACTCTTCCGTGTTGATCACGACTTCTACTGATCAACGGCAGTTCAGGCAATCGAAATTATTAAGTGGAGTTATTGTGTAGTCTTCATGTGGCGCAGTTGTACGACACGTCATCTGCGTAGTGCGGTGATGGTGTGCATAAATGTGTGTGGTGCTTGCTGCTAGCTGCCCATTGACATAGTTTAGTTGACGAGACAACAGAAACTCCTCATCACAGTACTACATGGACGAAGTTCGAGTTAAGGTAAATCTTCTAATATTGCATTTCACCTCCAAAAAAACTTACTAGTCGAGTGTGAATCTAAATCCGATCAGCCGAATCGTTCATTTTAAATTAATCGATACGCTTTCTTAAAGGAAATTGTAAAAAATAACTTCTCTTTAAGACGACGACATGTAAAAATTGTAAAGTTATTGAAGATTCGGAATGGTTCATAATTTAGTTCGAACATCTAGTACGCTTTAGTGATGTAGAATTTTGTATGAATGTGTATATGTTATAAATGATATTTAAAAGAAAAAAATATTTAAATTAAACGTTTACTTTTAATTATATGTATAGTGAGGCTTCCTCTTAGAGCTTTATGGATGTGGTTAAAAATAATAAGTATACGGAAAATTGAACATACTCACTATGAAGATAAGGTTGAAATTTGTACTGTACTCGCGTCGATTATTACTTTTTACTACCGAGGTGAAACTGGACTTCGTTTGTTGACCGCAGTCACGTAATTTGTTAAGATTTTATATGAGACGCTTACATTAGGGTTCCGTCTTGTAAGGACGCCTGTGGCTTGCATTCCGTAAAGTTTATGAAAGTATTTGTGAACAATTCTCAAACTACATCTCGTGTGGAACAGCGACAGGCGTCCTAGTACATATTGTACGCATGTTTGAAGTCAATTGTCCAAACTTGTGATGTTTTAATGTAAATTAATATATTTATACTGGGCTTTGTATTGATGACTACAAAACTAAAACCACCTGCAAAAAAAATCTAAAGTCCCCCCCCCCATATTTATAGCTAAGTACCAACATAAAAAAGACTAAAAAAGAAAAAATTGTTCTAAAATTCCAGTTTTAAGTATCACACATCAGTACAAGACCCATTATGAAAATAGAATGCATTTACACACATACATTTACACACATACATTTTGGTTTTATACAAACGGTGAAGTTTCAGTTATTATACGTAAAGCTTTAGTGGTGCTCGTATGTATGTACAGCATTGTAGAAAATTCGCTATAATATTTTATTTAGACAACATACGTAGGTATGGAAGGATCACTTTGACAACGGGCGATAAAAAAACTCACAAATGAAAAGTCGATAACATTGTAACCACTAAACTAGGATAAGAGTATTGCTGTCCTCCTCTAACAGGCAGAGCCAGAAAGAGACGGTGATAGTTGAAAGCTGTCAAATTGGTTGGAACCTGAACTTTAGCTGTTTTTTGAAGTGGTCTGTTCCGACGTGTCGTCTAAACTTGTCTAGAATTCTTATTCAACATAATGTGACAGCTTTAAAATAATCATCCGTCTCTCTCTTATTCCTTCTGCGAGTAGGAGATAGCAAGTTTTAGTTCAGTTATGCGTGCATTCTTTACTGTGCGTTGTATAAATAGATCCTTCTGTGCTTATGTAAGTTGTGTTATTGTGTACATTGTCGCACATAGTATAACGCATCGGCACCGGTTCCTAGTTCATTAGTTATGTTCAAAATGTTTTGGTGCTGAAACACTGTTTATTTTATTGAGCGAAAATTGTGCTTTTGTCCGTGTAGGTGTAACTTGCGAAGGAGAATAAACTGGGCGAATAACATCGTACCAAATTATATCCGAAATTATTGTGTATTTATGTTTTGAATCCAAAATATCTCGTAAATGATATTTTTCACTTTGTTTGTCATAATACAACTATACCGCAATATCTAAGTGCGCGGCAGTGCAAAGCCAAGTTCAAAACTCTACTAGTCAGTTACACCTGTACGGACTTCAAGCTTCACATTCGGTTGACGCTAGTGGTGCCAAAAATACGAGGTGCCAACAATTTTCTTTCAAACGACAGTTTACTTAACCTTAGTCACTAAATCTTCAGAAGTATTTCACAAGTATCGGCTTGCCATTGACAATACAAACTCATTTACAACATACAAGAATCTTTTGGCGCATGGCCAAAATTGGAACTAACGCCGCCATCTTGTTTTTCCTTAAAATTCCCCCTGTCAGTCTCATCCAGGCGCCAAAAGATCTTGTAGCACTATAATATGAAATAGAACGGTATAGTTAGCAAGGGGATTCAGTAGATACAAATGTTCGCGTCGCTAGATTAGTTGTCGACTTTTGAGTCCGTATTCAGTATTCTTTTGTTCAGTAAATGGCAACGGTAAAATAATGTATGTAACGGTTTTTGAGTCAATCTTTGTATTTTCTACCTAAAGCCCACTTATTTATGATGAACAAACTTGGCGCAATATTGTTACAACAACACGATCAGCCGGGGGCCGTTTCTATAATTTACAAACACTGCAATTGATTTCTCCATTGTCAGCTTAAGACTGAATTCTTAAAAAAATCTGTCATTATCTCACAATGGCGAGACCATTGCAACATTTCGTAAATTTGTAGATTTAGGTCCTAGGCAACTTGCTGCTAAAACATATTTTATTTTCACATAGTAGCACGCAATGATGCCAACAACATGTTTCCAACAACACAAAAACTATATTGCTATACAAAGCATCGCAACTGTTGTTGACCATAAACGGGGCTGGGTAATTTGATCAGTTTGCCAACTTTTCCCCGCGGTTTGCACCGGTTTTCCTTTTAAACCTGGTCACCATGCTGGATGCAGGTGCGATGCGACCGGCCCCTCACCTGCCCGTCCTCTGTGTCCCCTCGGTGTCACATCGGCAGATGTTCGGTTACGGAGCGTTCTCATCGCGTGGTTGTGCAGGACGACTGTGTGCCGCATGCTTCTTGTAGGCTTTTTGGACATAGATTTGAGTAGAAAAATCCAGCTCTCAAATTGCGTAAAACTCTCGGAATGACAATTCCTTTCAATTTTCTTATGCCTGAAAAATCCGTCTGCTCGACTGTAAAGTAAGCAATGGATAGTGTTACTTTATGAAAATGTAAGAGATTGTCATTCCGAGCGTGTCGAGCGATTAGGTGCAGGTATTACAAAATAAAGATTCAACTAACATAATTATGAGGACGAAAACACCATTTTTCTGATATTTCCAAGCGAGTCCTGAAATACGAAACCTGCGAGGAAGCGCGTGGCACACATGGGTCCTCGCGTCGGCATCGAAGGCTAGGAGGTAGTAGCGCAGTAGTCTAGAGTAGTGGAAACGAAAGACTGGCTAATGTAAAGAGTTAGGTTGGTGCGGCGGCGCGCGGGGTCGGCCGGCGGGCTGCGTGTGCGTGCGTGTGCGTGTGCGTGCGTGTGCGTGTGCGTGTGCGTGCGTGTGCGTGTGCGTGTGCGCGCGTGTGCGTGTGCGTGCGTGTGTGTGCGTGCGTGCGTGTGCGCTCGTAGCGGGGAGCCGGCCTTCTGTACGCATCCATTCTGTGATATTGCACACTTGTAAATGAATACACTACGCTAAGTGTTTCGACTCGGCCTTTTTTAAAACACGCGTATTTTTGTCTTAAGATTCTAATTTATGAAGGGTGCGGGAATTTTCGTATTCGTTACCAAAAAATTATGTACGCTTACTTATATATATTAGGGAATATAATTAAATTATAAAATATTAGGAAAATATTAAATTTGGAACAACTCGGTAGCCGGACACCGCGCGCTCGCCATGGGAGGCAGGTATATAGCTAGTAAAGTAGCGTGTTCTTTGTAAATATTCGCTTTTAGTCTAAAAACTATACTTATAAATGATTATTGTTGTAATTGTAACTGATTTACGTACCTACTTATCTACCTATAGCATACAAACGCCGCCACATACTGAATTGCGTATATTTATGTATCTCGCATTTTTAAATATTATTTCGGTTTTATCGTTTTAAAATACAACGGGGCTGTTTATGCTGTGTTGTTTTGTGTCTTTTCTTGTTTACCTAAAATCCTGTGTGCAAAACTCAAACCTTTGTATACCTATATTTAAAGTTGAATTCTACCGTCATACTTACAAATTACAAAATGAAGTATAAATTGTTCGCTTTGTGTATCAAGCATAGACACAAGGCACACGGCCACTCAGTCATACTAGAACATTCATCAGCAGAAGGCTTTTAGCTCGGAAGCCCATCACAACGTTACCTACATGCTTTTGCAATAGTCTTAGAGAACTCTCACCTTATCTATGTTCCTATATGTACCATTTACTTCGAAAGCGCTACGACGACTATATTCCACATTCATTTTACGAACTAATTACTAAACACGACAATACCAATGCAAGCTTTTCTGAAAACTTAAATAAACCTAAAACTGGTGCTAATTCCATATTAAACTTAGGCTCTTGGATTTACTCAGAAAATTGTCGGAGGCTCGATCACTTTACTTTAGCGATATAAATCTAAAGACGAAGTAGATAAGGCCCACTTTCACTTGTATCTTAAAACGCCTAGTGATGTAACGAAAGTTATAGATTTTACAAGTTGTCTGCATTGGTGTTTATTGTACCCGATAGATGGCGCCAAGAGTTAAATGGTACCTATTACTTTTATGTAATTTAATTTAACGTTGTTTATATTTTAGTTTCACTCAGATTATTTTTTTCTTTTGTTTTAATTTTTATTTACAAAAAGTGGACACATTAATGGAGAATGTTTTAGTTTCATGAACAATTTATTGTTGTATATAATTACCCAATCAGTGTTCTGGTTTTTCTTTTGTTTATCCAAAGAGAAAAATGTGTTCATCTATGAAAAATATTTTAATTTGAGTTTTTATGAGATTGTAACATAATTATTTATTGGATCCAGAATTGCATTTCCCACTCGATTATATGAGTTCGTCTACAGTTAACATGTGCAAGTATGATTTAGCTATAGTAAATATGTTTATTGTAATGATACCTATTATGATTATGCTCAAAGTGACTTGTAAAGAATCCATAACAAAATATGATCGAACGATCGAGTGATGTTTGCATACTATTCTACAATAAAGAACGTCAATAAAGTGTATTTTAAAAAAGTATTTGGTGTTTCAATGTGTTTTCCTTACTCGATCAAATATTATGAGATATCCGAGTGTAATATTATAAACAAAGTTCAACATAATAAATATTGAACGACAGGCACACTCCGGTTAGAAATTGATAATATTCAATATTATTGAAGAAAAGTAAATTTTTGATATACGATAATCAACAAAATACAATACTGTTAATAAATTAAACAAAAGTACTTACGTATGTAAGTATGTACAATCGAACAACCTATTTAGTTTACATGTTATATGTGTGGGTGAAGTCACGGTTATGTACAGATGCCAGCACATCAAGCTACTACAATCTGTCAAATTTCTTTAATAGATTTTCAACTTTATCGCTAAAGCATTAGGTTCAAGGTTGATTGGGAAAATTTGACAGTTTCGGGTAGCTTGACCTGCTGGCGTCTGTACACAAACAGCAAATAAAACGAGCGAGCTCTGTTTAGTAGTGTGCGTATGGCAGGATAGTAATCATTCATTGATGTTACCGAATGAGATACTTATAATATTTCGCATCATATTACTATACCGACCTTGGCGCAATGGCTATCGTCTTTGATCAGGGCCCCAAGTCTGCTATTTTTATAATTTCGTCATTCCAACACGATCCCATTCCCATCCCATTGTCATTTTGCTTAAAGTTCGAATTCTACTAAATTCTTAATGGCAATCATTGGTCGGTCAATGGTCTCGTAATGACATTGTCGTATTCCCTTTATTAGAAAACCCGCTAGTAGAAATGATTTTCGAAAAACTACCACTACTTTATTTAAGCCAGATTTCATGTATGTATATTTTTACATATTATTTATTACTGTTTTATGTAAGTCAGTCATTCATTTATCATTATGTACAAGATTACCATTCTATGCCATTTCTTTCAATGGAGTGTCAGTGGTTGACCACTGGAAAGTCATAATGACGCCATTATATTAGTAGATTACCAAACTTGCCAAAATCAACAATAATTATGAAATCAATGATAGACCATTCTGACACTATTGTAATAGCAGACTTGGGGCACTGTGAACGAGAACTCGTAAGTTCAAACCATGAATGCAGCAAATGTCTTTTTCGTTTTCGTTTTTTTCTTTTGATGAGTAATGAAGTTTGCAACGTTTGAGACAGCCACGGATCTCTCAGGCCATTTTATTTTGACTGTTTAGAAAATAACTACCGACAATTAAAAAAAATTGTTTTAAGCACCCTATTTTATAAAAAAAATGAGCGTTCTTTGTTGTCAGTCTACAAGTATTTGCATTACTGAGTTTATTGATTGCTACTCGTAATAATAATAATAATTCCTTCTTAATTCACCATGCAATTTTTTATGCAAACCAGTTTGCATTAAATCATTGTAACGGCCACACAAGTTTTTTTTTTTTTTGCTAACATACAGCCCACACCTTAAAACAACCATTGTAAATAAGCCATATTAGAAGAAACGATACGGATCATTTGCTAATGACCCAAGCGATAAGCTCGCTCATTCCAACCAATACCAATGTTTACCAAATAAAAAAATAAAATGATTTTATTGGTTTTATTTAATTAACGTTCTAGTTTTTTTACTTATGATTTTAAAGTAAAAAGCAGCAAAACAACATTTCTCAGTTGGGATCGAACTCACGTCGTCGTCTAGCTTACATCAGTAGCTATCGCAGGCGCTTACACCACTTAGCTATGGGAACCTTATTACATCAGACTAAAATATGGGCTCATATTCCTTCATTGTGTACACGTTTATTTTTAACCCCCGACGCAAAAACGACGGGGTGTTATAAGTTTGACGTGTCTGTGTGTGTGTGTGTGTGTGTGTGTGTGTGTGTATGTCTGTCTGTGGCATCGTAGCTCCCGAACGGATGAACCGATTTTAATTTTGTTTTTTTTGTTTGAAAGGTGAATGTGTCGGGAGTGTTCTTAGCTATGTTTGATGAAAATCGGTCCAAGATGGCCGCCGCTACAAAATAGCGGATTACATATTTTTTCACAACTCCCTCAATATGGGTATCAAATGAAAGGGCTTGACTAGTAGAATACGATACACTATGATAAATTTCAAATCCAAGATGGCCGCCACCACAAAATGACAAATTACATTTTTTTTTCACAACTCCCTCAATATGGGTATCAAAAGAAAAGGCTTGACTAGTAGAATGACAAATTTCAAATCCAAGATGGCCACCACCACAAAATGGCGAATTACAAAAAACCTGATTAAATACCAAATTACCTGAATCTTAAAACGCAAGAAAGTAAAAGAAAAGAAATAATAAGGAGTCCCTACAAAAATCATGAAATTAAAAATTAAATTAAAAATTTAAAAAACCCCCGACTACGTGAAACCTTATAAAAAGAAAAAAATAACCTTGAAATTATGACCCTACGTAAGTACGTATGAAATTTTTTGATTAAATATTGTCCTGTCGGGGGACCGCTACTATTTTAAACTTTAACAGAACGTTAGGCTAATAATTAGAGCGGTCCCCCGACGGGACAATATTTAATCAAAAAATTTCATACGTACTTACGTAGGGTCATAATTTCAAGGTTATTTTTTTCTTTTTATAAGGTTTCACGTAGTCGGGGGTTTTTTAAATTTTTAATTTAATTTTTATCTTTAACCGCGTGTGTACCTATATTACGTACTAGCTGCTGCCCGCGACGTCGTCTGCGCGAAGGCTCTACAGCACCAAAAATGCCTAAGATGCCAGTGTCGCTATAGCATTTTATGTAAACAACTTTTAAAATAGCATTAAAATATAAGTTTTTATTGCAAGCAAAGCAAGTGAAGAGAGTTATATGGGAATTCTGCTTTCAGTCATAAGATGTGACTGAAAGAAATACAGAAAATAATGCAAGAATACATTCCAGGGCACAAAAGAGTACAAATACGTAGAAAGGTATCATACCTTACAACACTTCCCTATAAACTACGTTGGTAGTTATGCTGCCAGGAGCCAAAATGTAAAGAGAGTCAGGACTGGTGACGCGGGAGCAAGCGACGTACAGTTGCCCGTGTGAGAAGCAACTCGTCCTGAGGTCGACACTCGCTGCCCTCAGTGTCTGCCCCTGCGACTTATTGATGGTCATCGCAAAGCAACATTCACGGGGAACTGTACGCGCTTGAACTGAAACGGGAAGTTATGAGATATGAGGGGAATGCGTGGTATAAATACTGCCTCGCCGACGCCACAACCCGTAAGAATTTCCGCCTCAATGGTGTGTCTGTGGAGCGGCGGGTCCCGTTACACAACTTCGGAGGAGATAGGTTCCGAAGAAGCATAATCGGGACACCGACCTTCAGCTTGTTGGTATGCGCTGGAAGTCCACTTGCTGACAGGGAGTTCAGAAATTCCACGGGATAATGTGTGGCGTCATCTTGCTCGACAATAGTGTTTATCGAGGTGTAGACCACTTCATTCCCCTCAATTTCCGAGAGAATGCATTCGTTAATTGCTGCAGCGTGATCATATTTGGGCGTCAAAATGGCTGAGAATGGCTCACACACCCAAGAATTCTGCTGGTGCGGTATACGACTAATGTCCCCGTACACACAGCAAATGAGTTCTTCTAAGCGGGATACCACTCTACCGAGAGACTCTGGAAGCACCACCTGTCCATCTCTCTCTTCTGGTAGAGTGCCTTCGCCAAGACTTAGAAGGACATCGGAGAATTCTTGAGCACGTGCATTGCCGCCGAGCCGAGCTCTCATATTAATGGTCAAGCGCAGCGTACTAACTCGTGACCACAACGAAGATCGTTTCAACGAAGCATTCACCTCGTCAGACCTCGATCCCCGCGTCACCACGGGAAGCGTTTGCCGGAATTCGCCACTGAACAGAACTGTGACACCACCCATCAAATGTTCGTTCCTGCGGATGTCCTGCAGGGTTCTGTCCACGGCCTCAACTGCCTTCCTATTGGCCATCGTATGCTTATCCCATTCGATCAGAGAGCAATCCTTGAGCACGTGTCCCTTATCGCTGTTACGTGACACACCACAAACTGGCGTTTCGGCGCTCTCTAAATTAATGGGAATTTTAAACATGGCATGTGCTGTCTGGCCACCCGGAAGCAGTGTGGCAGCAATTCCCGGCGACGCTACAGCAATAGCAATTTTGCCTTGCATCCTGACCTCTGCAAGTATGCCAGTGGTAACAAATGTGTTTCCTGTTCCACCAGGAGCATCCAAGAAAGACATTTTACCCTGGTTTTGCCCAACGCGAACAAAAAAGTATTAATAGTCAATGTTTATTTTGTACTAACAACATGAAATTGATGAAGAAATAATCATCATCAATGAACTACTTAATACCGCATTTTTTTAAATTGTCTTCCTCAACTCTGCTCAAGATTTTAAGGGTTTTGTTGGAGCTTAAATTTGTCAAAATGAACTATGCGATACAACTTTTATGAAGAAAATGCACATTGCCATCTATGAATTTTAAGAATAACTAACTACTAACCTCGCCAACATGATCAAATTTAAATTATTAATTTCCAAAAAGTGTTAACATGTAACTTGTTTTGATTTTTATGAAATCTCATAGATGGCGCTGCTTTAAAGTTGAATTTATACTACTAACATTCATTAAACTATGTTTCTCTGCCCAAGTTACTTAAATGGCGTAGTTTTATAGTGTAAAGCTAGATAATAGCATGGCTTACTCAAAAACAACATTTAAATATGCGTCGTTAGATTACACGCTGTCACAGAATGCGTAAGAAAAATAAAGATTCGGAGCTCCTCCCTCGTAGGTGATAGCGTGATAATATGTAGCCTATATGTTGACCCGACCTCTTAGTAATATTCATGCAAAATTTGAAGTAAATCCATGCAGTACCTACTTTTTGAGTTTACCCCGGACATACATACAGACAAACAGACAAAAATTCTAAAAACTATATTTTTGGCTTCGATATCGATTGTAGATCACGCCCCAAGTATTCTTTTTAAAAAATATTCAATGTACAGTTTTGACTTTCCTACGATTTTATTATATGTATAGATACCCACACAATAATAATGACAGTCACCGATGTATGCGCTATGTAAACTAATTAAATGGGCCCACTGTACGTATGTAAGCATCTTGAATTATTGAACACTACCTTCTGCCCGCGGCTTCGGGAGCAAAAAGTAGCCTCTGACCTTCCCTAGGATGATCTATCTCCTTGCCAAATTTTTCTAAATACGTTCTGTGGTTTAGGTGTGTACAAGGTAACTCAGACAGTTTCTTTCGAATATATAATATTAAGTATGGATTCTCAAAGATTGGACATTGTGAAAATGAGATATTCTGAACTTGAACGTTATGAACACCGACCAAGTAGTACGAGTACCTACCTACGGGTAGATAATATATCTGTATCTACCCGACGACTATATTATCTGTAATTTAATACTAGCGTCTACTGGTATGCTCGAAATGGTAATTACTAATGGCATGTATTTAATCGAACCTCTAATAATTCCCATTTTGCACTCCTAAAAATAACCTATAATCTTTGTGAACGAGATATACACTCGAGAGCAATGAATCCGGGTCACTTGAAGAATCCTAAAAATCTCGGAAACTAAAAATGCTAGGTTAATGCAATAAATTGTATTTAATAGACAATGTAATACTCCTTAAATGAAGGTATTAAAACTTCTTAGTTATTGTAAAGTTATATCATAAAAAAATCAAATTTGAAAAAGGGCCACTTTCGAAGATGAAACTACGAAATTACAGCATTTGGTTTTGCTTTTGTTTGTAA